>OZ020172.1:12724472-12952649 GCA_963971145.1 Sussaba pulchella
AAAAAAAAAACTGAGATTCCAACATTCACAAAACATTGTAAATATTTCTTTCTTCCTTACATTTAAAAAATTTCAAACCATTTTTTTTTTTTTTTTTTTTTCGGGGTAAATAATTATTTACCTCTCGACGCGTTGTCGTTCGCTTTTGTCTTTAATTCGTCGGCTTCGTTGGGATATCGTTAAGGCGTTATTCGGGGGTGGTTTGTAGCTACAACGCGTGCGTTGGTAAAAATGGTTTGCAGCTGTTGCCGGTAATGGAAAAATTGGGTCTAACGTCATCAACGTCAACAACGGCAACGTCGTTATCGTCCACGGCAACTGCAACAGCAGCGCCAACGGCGTCAACAACGTCAACGTCAGCAACAACAACATCGGTTACGTCGCAACCGCGACGAGACGTCGTCATTCGGTCGCTAGTCATCCTCACGTTGCAAACAATTTTTATAATTCAAATCCAATCACAACGAACACGACAATACCCACAACAACATTTGTTCCAACCTCAATCACGACGACGTTGAAACAACAACAACATCAACAAAAAAACCCGACAAACACGACGAAATCGCATCAGAGAACTTTGTCGCTGCCATTAGCTGCCAATGTCGTTGTCAATCAAACGCAATCATCCAAAAGATCGGTTTTACGATGTATGTATTTGAGTTTGGAAACAATCGTTTTTTTTTTGTTTTTTTTTTCATCGAATTACATTTTTTTAAATATTTTTTTTCTTACTATTTTTTTTTTATGATTAATTTTTTTTTTTGCGATTTAATTAATTTTTTTTCTTTTTGAAACATTTTTTTTTTTCTGGTTCTCACGTTTTTTCTGTAACGTTTCAATCGATTTTTGGATTTTTTGACTTTGTTTTCTTGATTTATTTAATTATTTATCTGATTTTTTTTTATTTTCTGTTTTTTTTTCTTGTATGAAATTTGATTTGATGAAGAAAAAAATGATGGAAAAAGATTAAGAATGAGCGCACGTGACGAGTCGGGATGCTTATTGGCGTCTTAACACCTCGACGTTTTGGAACGAGCTTGATCCGAATTTACGTGAAAAAAGAAAAAGAAAAACCATAAAGAAATGAAGAAAGATGTAAAATTGGATGATTTTTGGAACGTTCTTTTTTCTGCCAGTGGCGCTGCTGTTTTTTTTTTTTTTTTTCACTCGCGTTTGCCCGAGGAGAAGTGAAAAATGCTTGCAACGAACTGCACGAGTTGATAAAAAATTCTGTTTGCTTGCTTTTGAAGAGAAAAAAAATTTATTTCAGCTTTAGAATTAATTTTGATTATTATTTTTATTTAAATTCTTTGATCGTACGTAAAAAATTGCATGGTAATTGGATTAATCGATCGACAGCATTGCCTTCACACGACTTTGTCGACTTGTCATCCTCAACGTCATCAATATTTCAAAGATGATCGCAAAGAACGAAACGTCGAAATAAAACGAAGCAAAAAATTACGCAAAATCGTCGAAGTTGGTTGAAGAAAGCTGCGTCGACGTCGTAGAAAGAAACAAAAATTACACAATTCACGAAGGCAACGAGAGTACTAACACCGCTGCTACGCTGTGACCATATTCGGCTCGATCGAAACCCAAAAAAAGCAACTCAACAAAAAAAAAAAAATCCCTTTCAGTTGCAACATTTTTCTATTAATAATATTTTTTTTCCATCTATTCGAAAAATTTTCTAACCCTCGCTCTGTATTTCCATCTTGTTTGTATCGTATCGTGTGTGTGTATGTTTTTGGGGCCGGATTAACTCGCGTCGGTAATGAAATAACAAAAAAAAAAAAAAGAAAATAAATAAATACGATCGAAAATAATTTTTTTTAAATTAAAATTTGTTTCAATTAATTTTCAGGTGCGACAGGACGCGACAGATGCGACAGTTTGCCATCGAGAGCGAGAACAACGAGCGAGGGTTATCCAACGCCCGTTGTTTTGGGTCATCCTCGGGGTGGCCATTTGGCCCCGCAAGTTCCTCGTCCGCATTCGATGTACGGCCGTGGATTGTCGTATTCACCCCCGGTTTCTTCAATGCCGATAAGTCCGGCTTCCGGCGCTTGTTCCACGGATTCCGCGGGGTCTTCATTGTCCATGGACGACGGACCGGAAAACATTCTCGAGGAATCCACGACCCTGTCGCGTTACGGACACTCCCTGACCCCCGACGAGCCCGCTATTCTCGAAGAAAATATCGACGATTACGTTTTGTGGACGGCCAATCATCAACCACACAAATACTCGCCCAATTTTAAATCGCACTCGCCCTCTCAGGCAAGTTTTGGGGTCGAATTGCCGAAGATTCGTTGTTTTTATTCTGTTTTTTCGCTTCTTGGATCTTTTGAGATAGTTCGAAATGGAATTTTCGGAGATTTTTGACAACTTTTTAATGATTTTTCATGGTTTTGGAAGGTTGTAGACATTTCTAGGAGTTAGCTGAATTTTTTTTAGAATTTTTAGAATTATTTTTCTTGGAGAGTCTAAGGATGGTCTTGGAATTTTTAGAATTATTTTGGAGGGTCTGAGATGGTCCTAGGATTTCTAGAATTATTTTTGAGGGTCTGAGATGATCCTAGAATTTTTAGAATTATTTTGGAGGGTCTGAGATGGTCCTAGAATTGTTTAGAATTATTTTGGAGGGTCTTAGATGATCCTAGGATTTCTAGAATTATTTTTGAGGGTCTGAGATGATCCTAGAATTTCTAGAATTATTATGGAGGGTCTCAGATGATCCTAGAATTTTTATAATTATTTTGGAGGGTGTAGGATGGTTCTGGAATTTTTGAAAATTATTTTAGAGGGTGTAGGATGGTCTTGGAATTTTTAGAATTATTTTGGAGGGTCTAAGATGGTCGTAGAATTTTGAGAATTATTTTGGAGGGTCTGAAATGATTCTAGAATTTTTAGAATTATTTTGGAGGGTTTAAGATGGTCCTAGAATTTCTTAAAATTATTTTAGAGGGTCTGAGATGGCCCTAGAATTTGTAGAATTATTTTGGAGGGTCTAAGATGGTCCTAGAATGTTTTAGAATTATTATGGAGGGTCTAGGATGGTCCTAACATTTTTTTGAATCATTTTGAAGGGTCTAAAATGGTCCTAGAATGTTTTAGAATTATTTTGGAGGGTCTAAGATGGTCCTAGAATTTCTCTGAATTCTTCGAAAATGTTTCAGTGCGATCCAAAACGTTCCCAAAGTTCACACGATTCCTCAAATCAATTCCGAAACGTCTAAAATGAGCTCAGAATTTCCAGAACGCTCCAGCAACGTTCCAAAAAATTCTAAAATTCCCCCAAAATCCCCATAACATACAAAAAACGATAAAACGTCTCAAAAATCATTCCACCCACCTCCAAAACACCTCCAAAACAATCCCAAAACCTCCAAAATTCTTCCAAAACCTCCAAAATAATTCCAAAAAACCCCCGCAACATCTCAACCACTTCCCAAACCCCCTCCCGAAAAATTCTCCCAATCCCCAACCTCCAACTCCCAAACAACAGCAAAAAAAAATAAAAAATTAACAACGCATTTCCAACTTTGCAGCAAAGTTCTTACGTCGAGATGTACAGTCCTTGCGGTTCGAGTTCGGGTCGAAGCGGAAGCATGAGCGCGGCTTACATGCCGATGAGTCCGGCAATCGGTGCGACATCGTCGCAACAACATCAACCGCAAAACAATCATTCGCGTGGTTCGTCGCTCGTCGAAGAAACAACATTGTCGGACGGTTACGTGCCAATGGCTCCGGTCGGTGACGACGGTTACGTCGACATGGATCCACTTCACGCCACTCAACACAACGGACATTTTCCGGACGACATGTCGCAACACGGTGGAAGCAGTTGTTCGGTAACTTCCGGCACACCGAGCACGGATTTACGTTTTTCCGAGTATCATTTGGACAAAGTTACGTCTTATCTCGTTCCGGGCGAAGAAACCCCGTCGTCGCGACCAATACGAGCTTATTCCGTTGGTTCGCGTCCCGAACCGACTAATCGTCATCGTAGAAATCGTTTGGACATTGCTCAACAAGAAGCCAGCCGGGTTCGAGCTTTTTCCGTTGGTAGTCGTGCTAAACGTCCGGAAATAATCGGACGTTTGGCGAACGTTATCACGTCGAGATTGCCAATTGGCAATGCCGATTGTTCGAATTCGAACAAATCAAATTCCGCACCGTTGTTGTCGAGCTCTTGGGGACACAATTCCGGATGTTCGGCGAATTCCGAACGCATGGAAGATCTTATGGAACTTGATTTCACGAAACCCATCGTTGCCAGGGCTAATTTTAATTCACCACCGTCGGTTTCTTACGCTCAATCGCAATTGCAACAATGTTACACGGGGACGGGGGTTGATACGAGTTCGTACGTCGACATGTCACCGGGACAGAATCATGGTACGGGAAATACGACGACCGCGCCGTATGTTGATATGAGTGGGATCAATAAGGTAATTGGGAATTTTTGTGTTTGGATATTTTTGGGGGGGTTTTTTTTTTTTTTTTTTTAATTTTGAGGGCGTTGACGGGAGAATGTTGATGATTTGGGGATATTGAGAAATTTAGATACTAGAATTTAGAGAAATTTCGATATGGGAATTTGAAAAAAAAAATTATTATTCTAGAATTTATGGGAATTTAAATTCTAGACTTTCTGGGAATTTAGATTATAACTTTTTTTAGAAATTTAGATTGTAGAATTTATAAAAATATAGATTCTAGAATTTCTAGAAACTTAGATTCTTGAATTTATAGAATTTCTAACACTTTAGATTCTAGAATTTATAGAAACTTAGATTCTAGAATTTCTAACAATTTAGATTCTAGAATTTATAGAAACTTAGATTCTAGAATTTCTAAAAATGTAGATTCTAGAATTTATAGAATTTATAGAAATTTAGATTCCAGAGTTTCTAGGAATTTAGATTCTAGAATTTCTGGAATGTAGATTATAGAATTTTTAGAAATTTGAATTCTAGAATTTAGAGAAACTTAAATTCTAGAAATTTCTAGAAATTTCGATTCTAGAATTTTTAGAAACTTAGGTTCTAGAAATGTTAGAACTCAGATCCTATATTTTCTAGAATTCCGATGACTCCAATTTATCATTGAGATTTCAGTATTTCTACAATTTAGTTTCTAGAATTTTTAGAATATAGATCCTACAATTTATAGAATTTGAACGCCTCAATTTATCGTTGAGATATTAAAATTTCTAAAATTGAGATTCTAGATCTAAAATAAAATGCTTAAATCATAGAAATAACGTTAAAAAAATATAGAGATTCCAAAATTCTTGAAATATTTTGAATTTCAAGACTATAAAAAAATTATAACTTTCAATTATTCCGTTGAAAATCGTTGATTGAGAATTAATTATTTGAATATGAAAATTTTAACGTGAAATTTATTTTCAGATGATTCGTAACAACAGCAACAACAACAACAACAACAACACCACCACTGCCAATCACAATCATAATCACGTTCACGCGACGACTTCGGTAGCGTCGATGACTTACAAACCGATAATAAAAACTCTAAGACCGGTCGAGGAGGGAACTTACATGAGAATGGAAAGCTCGCCGGAGGATTGGCCGAGAGCCGGAAGCAGTCCTAAACAAGCGCCATCGCCCATGCAGGACGATTACATGCAGATGAACGGACCGCCAGGTAAAATTTCATTGACGAATAAAATATTTCGATCGATGCAATCAATTTGTTTTAGGATCTTCTTTCAAAATTAATACAATTTTTATGAATTCAGCGAAGATAAATTGTATATTTGAAATTAGTCCAAAATTAATTGAAGGCTTGTGAATTGATTTTAGATTAATTGGATTGTTGCAATGTATTCTGAAATGATCAAAATTGTCTAAAAGACTTCGAAACGCACCCAATTTTCTAGAATAATTTGAAATTATTCAAATTAATTCTCGAGAAAATGTCGGAAAAGATGTATAATAATAATAATAATAATAATAATAATTATTATTATTATTATTATTATGATTATATATAATAATAATAATAATAATTATATATAATTATAATAATAATAATAATTATTATTATTATATATAATCATAATAATGATAATAATAATAATAATTATATATAATTATAATAATAATAATAATAATTATTATTATATATAATCATAATAATGATAATAATAATAATTATTATCTTATTATTATTATTATATATTATAATAATAATTATAATTATATATATAGTAATAATAATAATAATAACATATAATATAATAATAATAATAATAATAATAATTATTATTATTATTATTATTATTATTATTATTATTATTATTATTATTATTATTATTATTATTATGTATATATATAATAATAATATAATTATAATTTTATATATATATATAATCAAATCATTCATTAAATTATTTTAATATAATTATAATAATAATTATTATTGTTATGTATATAATAATAATTATAATCATATATATAGTAAAAATAATAATAATAATAATAACATAATATAATAATAATAAGAATAATAATAATAATAATTATTATTATATCTTATATATATATAAATAATAATAATTATTATTATTATGTATGTATATAATAATAATATAATTATAATTTTATTATATATAATCAAATTATTCATTAAATTATCTTAATATAAATTATTATTATTATTATTTATTACTTATTTCATTATCAATCATCGATCCAGTTTCATCCCTTCAAACATCGAACCAAAAACAAATCTTTCTCAATTTTCCAAAATCCCCACAATTCCCAAATTTCTCTGATTCATTCTAACTCCGTCCCATCGAATATTTTTCCAGGCGTAACGAGAACGGCTCCGGTCGATCTTCCACAACCCCGACGTCCACCCGAAGGTTACGTCGAGATGTCGTTCAAATCGCGTCCGAGTTTGGAACAAGATTACATAAACATGAGTCTGGGAACGTCCTCGTCTTCGTTAAATTCGTCGCAATCGAGCGGCAATCGCGCGAGAACCCGAAGATTGCGCGAAGCAACGCGCAACAACGACAAATCTCAACGTTCCAAACCCATTGCCATTCAAGCGTCGACGAAAAATTCTAAAACACCGAATTTTTTGCCTCTCAACGGTACGAGCCCGAATTCGGAAAGTTTGTCGAGCACACCGGCATCGCCACCGCGAGCAACGCCGACCGGTTCTAACGCCACCATATTTCCATTCTCTCTCAACAGTCCGCAATCACCCGTAAAACCTTTCAATTCTTCCGCAACAACGACGAAAAATCGTCTTGACGACGAGATGAAAAAAAATTCGTCAATCACGAAAAACGTTGGAGATTACGTTTCCATGACGCCCGAAGACGTTGGAAAAATCGTCGATTCCAACGTTGCGACGAATGATTCGATGAAAATCGGTAACGAAGTTCCTCAAAGCCCGTTGACCAAACGTTTGGCCGAATTAACGATCACAAGATCGAAAAACGTCGTTGGGGACGGAAAAATTTCGAATTCCAGCCATTCTCGGGTCGATGAAAATTCCGATGGGGCGAAAATGGGTGAGAAAATTTCCGAGGTAGTTGGAGAAATGGAAATTTCGAGATTCACCGGTGATGGAGAAATTTTTGAGGGTTCGAGAAAAATTAATGAGGAAAATTTGGTGTCGATGGGAAAAAATTTGAGAGGAAATTTTTTGAAAATCGACGATAAGTTGGTGGTTGGAGGTCGGGAGGAAACGAATTTGGGGGAAAGTTTGTCGGAAGAGACGCCGACGAGTCCGTTGACGAAGAAATTCGGCGATACGAACGTTGGCAAGACGAAAATTTTGCAAACTTCGACGAATACGAGTCCGATCGCGAATTCGGGAGGATTTAAAATTGTTCAAAAAATAACTTTGGGCGTTGGAAAAATTACGGGGGCGGAAGATTGTACGGTCACGAGTGTTGGTTCGAATGTGATCGGGGTTGGAACGACGACGGGAACGACGATGTCGAACGCTGGCGCGATCTCGACGAACCCCGTCGATTCCGAGGGCTATGAAAAATTGCAACCGGGAGCGAGTATTCTTCATTATGCGAGTCTCGATCTGCCGGAAGTCGTCACGACCGCTCCTGTATCACCCACGCCTGTTGGCGAAGGTTTTACTTACGCCGAAATTGATTTTGCCAAACTAAAACAGAATTAAAAAAATTATTTTAAGATTTTTAATTTTATTTTTTTTTTGTTTTTTTTGTTTTTTTTTTTTTATTTTTATTTTTGAATGGGTTTTTTAGGTCGTTGGCGAAGGATTTACAAACGGCGAAATTTATTTTGCCAAATTGAAAGAGAATTGAAAAAATTATTTTTCGATTTTTATTTTTATTTTTTTTTTGTTTTTTTTTGTTTTTTTTTTTTTTTCGATTTTTAAATGGGGTTTTTAGGTCGTTAGTGGAGATTTTACGTACGCCGAAATTGATTTTGCCAAATTTGGACGGAATTGTAGATGCAGTTTTTGATTTTTATTTTATTTTATTTTGTTTTTTATTTTTTGGATTTAAGATTATTTTTTTTTTTTTTTTTGCTGGATTTGACGAGGATTTGTTGGGTTTTGTTTTTTAATTGATCGTTGAAACGTTTGGCGAAATTGGAGACGATTGGTGGATTTTATTACTTTTTTTTTTTCCGACCGCTTTTGGAAGATTTTAGATTTGTTTTTTTTATTTTTGCCATCGTTTTTATTATTCGGAGAAACGAATTTTTGTCGATCAAAGATTTTATTTTGGATTTGGGAGGGTCGAAAGTGAATTTAATGAGAATTTTCATCCGTGAAAATGTCGAGCTCGAACGATTTTTGATTTTTTCCTTTTTGATTAAAAAAAAATAAATTACGAGAATAATCGAAGATTTTGTTGTAAGATTTCGATTAAATGGAAGATACTCGAATGAAAATATAGAATACTCGATGAAAAAAAAATTGAGGAGAAACGTTTTGGCGAATTTAATCCCGTTTTCGGCAGAACAAAAAATAATTTTAGCGCGAAATTAATTTTCGTCGATTATTCGTTGCGATTTCGAAACAAAAAAAAAAAATTAATGATTCTTTTTTTTTCTTCTTATTTTTAGTGATAAAAATTGTCATTTTTGTAACGCTGGAATCGTATTGAGTGTCGTATTTTTAAGCCTCGACGAAACGTTGTCGAACGTTGTTAAGAAATTTATTCCGTAAAAAAAAACAAAAAAACAAAAAAAAAAAATCGTTCCGAATTTTTTTAAGTACCGAAAATCGTAAGATTTCCGAGCAAATCTTTCAGATTGAAAAAATTTCCAAAAGGCGATTTTTAAAGGAGTAAAGAAATGAAAAAACAAGAATTAAATCGAGAAAATCGAAAAAACGTAAAAATTTATAATTATTATTATTATAATTTTGTTTGATATAAAAAATTTAATTTTTCGGGAAAATTCACGAAAATCCAACGCCGAGTCAAAACTCATTCGTTATTCCGAGAGCCGTGAGAAGGCTCGAGCTTAAAAGAAAAAGAAAAAAAAAAAGATAAAGCAAACGAAAAACAAGAAAAAAATGCAAAAATAGAATCGATAAAATCTGATTGCTGTAAATAGCGAATTTATCCAACGATCGTCGCGTTTTCGTCCGCAATTTCAATCGTTTTCATGCGAAAGCGAAGGAAAAATAAACACAATTGTTTCATCGAACAAAATGCGAGAACGAGAACGTGATCGAATAAAATAAACGAAGAGAGAAAAAGAGAGAGAGAGAGAGCGAGACAAAACTTTGAATTAGCAACGTAAAGTCTCGGAAATTAAACAGCGTTTTTTCTTTCCCATTAATTATATTATTATATTATTTTATTAAAATCACTCGAAAAAGAGAAAGCCACGAATAAATAGAAGAAGAAGAAATGAAAGCCTAGATTTCTTGTCAGTTGAAAAAAAAAAAAACGTTAAAGAAGTAAATAAATGAAAAATTTGAGAAATAAATAAATAAATCGCGACTATACATACTATAAATACAAAAAGCCTGTAGCCCTAAGTTATTATAGTACATAAATTCATAAATAATAAGTAAATATATGTACATATATATATATATATATCATTAACATATATGTATATATATATTTATATATATGTATATCTAGATGATAATGAATATATAAATATATACATAATGAACATAACAATATTAACAATAAATAAAAAACTAGTATAAATTATTGTGTCGATCATTTTTTTAAATTAAAAATCCCATTTTTTCAAATTAAAAATCCCATTTTTAAATTAAAAATCCCATTTTTAAATTGAAAATCCCATTTTTTAAATTAAAAATCCCATTTTTTAAATTTAAAATCCCATTTTTAAATTTAAAATCCCATTTTTAAATTAAAAATCCCATTTTTTAAATAAAAAATCCCATTTTTTTAATTTAAAATCCCATTTTTTAATTAAAAATCCCATTTTTAAATTAAAAATCCCATTTTTTAAGTTAAAAATCCCATTTTTTAAATTAAAAATCCCATTTTTTTTCCAGAGGCGACGTAGAACCACCCTAATATATACATTCGGGTGGTTCTTATTTTGGGTCATTTTCGAATTTTAATCCCACTTACGTCTCAATAAATTAAAAAAAAAGAACGTAAAAACCACTTCAATTTTTTATATTTTCGTATTTATACAATTTGAAAGTTGCGTTAAATTCATCCACCCCCAAAACACAACCTAATAATTAGAGTGTTCCTCGATTTGGGTATTTTTCGAATTTTAATCCCGCTTACGTCTCAATCAATTGAAAAAAAAAACGATAAAAACCACCCCAATATTTCATATTCTCGTATTTATATAATTTCAGAGCTGCGTGAATTCTCCCACCCCCAAAACACACCCTAATAATTAGAGTGTTTCTCGATTTGGGTATTTTTCGAATTTTAATCCCGCTTACGTCTCAATCAATTAAAAAAAAGAAGATAAAAACCACCCCAATATTTCATATTTTCGTATTTATATAATTCGAGACCTCCCTAAAAATCCTCCCTCCACAAAAATCACACCCTAAAACACCCATTACGATGATTCTCACCATCCAGAAAAATAAAGAACCAAAAATTAATTCGTATCTCACTTTCAAAAATTCAAAAATCACTCAAACCACCCCAAATACGCATACAAAAAATTTTAATCTCCCGACATTGCGTCCGTCGCGTTACGTGAAAAAAAATTTCGGCTCGTCTCAAAAGCCGAGACAAACATGGGCGTGTCGGCGAGCGTGACGACACACGCCGTCGCGAAAAGCCTTACTAGCCCAACCCGAGAGTTTAGTTTCAGCACACGTCCTCGGTAAATCCATTTAAGACCATGGACCACAATCGTTCTCTCCTTCTTTCTCGATTCGCAGCGAAACGCCTTTAGCGTTGTCACCTTCGCACTGGACGATGTAGTAGATGTAGTCCATCACCTTAAGGCGAGAAAGGCACTAAAAACCCGGCCGGGGAGAGCTCCGGCCCGCGTCGTTCTATCCATACGCTCGTATCACTTAAAAAACACTTTTAGCTCCTTATTGCCCGATATTACAGTCCGACCTCCGAATAAGAAACCCGACGATAAGAAATTTTCCCCGGTTTCTCACTCGAGCGCTTCCCCCACTCCGAATCGACATCCGAGGTCAAGAATTTCGCGCGCGCAACCTCTGGTTAAGAAACCAGGCTGGGAGCGAATATTCGGGCAAAATAGAGCGAACGTTGTGGTGTAAATTTATGTGTGCACGCGTGCGTGATTATGCGTGTGTGCGTGTGCGAATGTAACGCAAAATCTACAAGTTTATTAGATATTTTTTGTATCAATTAAAAACATACATACGTGTGTTGAAAAGATTTCATATAAAATTAAAAACAAAGATAAGAGCGTTTAAAGATTTTCATATAAAACAGCAAAAGTTTCGGGTGAGACGCACCCCAGAAGGTTCAAACGTCTGTCGCGGGGGAGGTGATCGTTTTTTTAACTTAAAAAAAATACTGGGGGTTGTTTGAAGCTTCTCGATTAAGGGCTCGGAGGTTTTATTGATTTTCGAATGTTATTGAATCGGGGAAAAATTGATTTTCGAAGGAATACGCGGAAATAGGTATTTTGGGCTTGAAAAATTCATAGAGACTTTGATATCCAACATTTTTTGAAAAATCTGGGGGGAGTATTTTCACGAAATGATAGACTTTGAGGGAAAAATTAAGGGTTACTGTGATTTTACGAGAAAGGTATTTTTTTCTTCATATTTATTTATGTAATAATTATTATTGTTATCGTGTGAATTGATATTATTGCCGATGTCGTATTATTAATTGATGAATAGATTCTTATTATTATTATTATTGAATGAATCACTCGGTAATCAGTAACTTATTATGATATTGATTGACTCACAGGACTCGTAAAAATAAATAAAATTGATAAACCAGTTTTCGAACGTTTTGTGAAAATTGAAAATCGTTTTTTTTTTTTTTTTTTTTTTTTTTTTTCATATGTTTATGCGTATATATGGTATACCGCAGTCATGTGGACGACACGCCTGGCTCGTCACCTGGTTATTACATGAATTATTATCGGACTCGAGTTATCCTTGAAAGCCGAGTGATTAAGGAGACCCGGCCGAGCCCGAGCGCGCGCGCGCGCGCTTTAACATTATCAGCAACGCACAACGCCGTCTTGACCGTAATTATCGGTCGTAACGTGCGGTTACATCGTGCGAGGTAACCCTTTTATCTCGCTATCAATTTCCCACGCCTAATTATTATTATTAGCTTTCTTTTTCAACCAAAAGAAACAATTTTTGTTATTATTTTCATGCAAATCCTTCTGAAAATATTTCAATTCCGATGAAGTTGGGCTGAATCGAGATATTCGTGTAATTTATAATTTCAAAGTAAATATGTAAAAGCTATCATTTCGTACGACGAGTCGTGAAAAATCAAGAAAATACAATTTATAAAAATATAAATTCAAATTTATATACAATTGATTGATTGATTTGAATTAATTATATTTGTCCATCAAATATTTTTTTTTATTGTAAAATTGCTTGTGCCCCATTACTTCGATTATTCATCGTATTAAGCTTCGACGTTTCCGACCCATCCTCTATTTATTCTCATTCAATCTATCCGAATTAACAATATTCTCACATTCTATATTTTATATTCCATTCTACATTAAAATTCTTCTTCCTATTCATTGGATCAATTTTTTAAAAAATATTCGTTATTCGAATAAAAGCCGATTACGAAATTCTTTCGTTACTCATTTATTCATTCGTTCATTTTTATTTTCATTTCTGAAGTTGCATTCACGACGAAGCGCAATATGATATGCAAGAACGGGGAAAAGGTGCGGCTTTGGTGAATCTCGGGACGGTGCACCCTCGGCAACGTTATATCCGCGCGGTTTATCTCCCTCTCTCTCTCTCTCCCTTCCTTCTCGTTCGCTTTTCTCCCGTGCCGAAACGCGCCCATGGACCACGGGTGAAAGAAAGCGCGATGAACCGAGAGACGGAGAGAGAAAGATGGAGGAAGAGATGCACATAACGACTGTGGCTTTGATGTTAGCCGCGACGTTGCGGGGGACAGATATTATCGTCGTGGTGCACACGCTGGGGTCCCGCCTACCCCGCGTGTATGTATGCCCAGGCACAGTCGTCGGGCTCACAGGGGACAAGCGACATGCGACCTCGCTTCTTGCCGCCTTAAAAAATATATACGTACATTAAAAAAAAAAAAATATTCAAAACGTAAAGAGAATGAAGAAAAAAAAAATTATCATAAGGATATCCTTAAGGTTCCGAGGACTCGCGGGTCGCACGTCGATCATCAATCTATGGGGGCTGTACGAATGACTGGATGGATTTAATGGACTGCTGCTGGTTCTGCTGCTGTGGCCGTTGGATGCTGCGGCCGTTGTGTCTATTCCAGTCTATTCTTTCAGACATTCCTTAACGTCACGGCGAGATTATGCGGGGTATTATGTACGTGCCGAGATGTATCGATGCCGTTCGATCTATGGCTTCAGCATCGACGGAGATTTTTTTATTTTTTTTATTGTCTTTTTGAACTTGACGATTTTATGGGGAAGTTCGTGGGATGATCGCGAAAGTGGATGATCGATTTGGGTTGTTTGATAGATTTTATTTGTGGTTTTATTTTGTGGGGGAGTTTTGTAGGGTCTTTGCGATTTGGGGGGGGGGGGGGGGGGTTGTATCGATCGTGAGAATCGAAAATGGAGGATGGGAGATTGATCGGTAGAACGATGCAAGATGGAAGATTTTTTTGAAGGTTAGAATCCGCGACGATGCTCCACCTCGAGATTTCTTAAGCCCCTTAATCGAACCCATGATTTTTCCGCGATCCCGGAAGTGCGGGGAATCGATGGAGAAACGTGGCAAGAATCTATTTCGATGGTTTTCATAATTTTTGGGAATTTCCCGATCGAGTATAAATGTTTCAAAAAATTTTTTAGCTTCTGCCTGCGGGATGCTCCGTCGGTAATAAGCCGTCCCTCTACAAAAACAAATTATTCATGCAGTTTGGGAGCGAAGTCAAGCCCACCTGCATCAAATAAACGTAACAACAGACATCTGTTTCTTTTCTCACGTTCCCCCGTTACATAAATTTCAAAAACAAATTTCTCTCCCCCCCTCCCCCTCCCCCTCCCGAATTCGACAAGCATCTCTAATTCAATCAACCCTGCACTCATAAAAAAACCCGAAAGAGAAATAAACCGCCCGAAATTCTCAAACCCAATACGCATTAAAAAAAGAATTAAAAAAAAAAAAAAAAAAAAATGTCCGACGGTATCGCAGGTGTAGCGTGATAATTCGTGAAAGAACTCGCGAGGTTGTCCAAGAGTTGACAAAGACGCCCCGATGACACATGCCGAACGAGATAGCGCGATGGGTTTTCGAAAAAAAAAAAAAGTAATGAGTTTGACATCTGTGAAACCGTTCGAAATAATTCGTCGATGTGTGGTGTGTTTGTGTTGCGATGACACGAGTCGTGTGAAGTGCCGCCACGCGCCTGTGGATACCATCGTGAGCCATCTATAACGGGCGGTAACGTCGTCCTATCGTCGGTATTGTGTGCCATATGATGTTGGTTACGACGAAGACGAGGCTTCGGGAAGATTCGAGACGGGCGACGATCACAGAAGAAGCCGCGATGTTTGTACGGGGAGGGCGAGAGGAAGGTCCGGGTCCGATAACGTATGCACACCGTAGACGTTTGCTTGCGTTAGGAAACGGAAACTGGCGGAAACAAAGCCTCGGCAAACAGACGGATTCGTTGCCTTCGTCGTATCCGTCATCGTCGTCGTCGATCATCATCATCGTCGTCGTTGTTTCCCCGACAAACTTA
The DNA here is from genome assembly GCA_963971145.1 of Sussaba pulchella. Taxonomy (NCBI): domain Eukaryota; kingdom Metazoa; phylum Arthropoda; class Insecta; order Hymenoptera; family Ichneumonidae; genus Sussaba; species Sussaba pulchella. Next base: position 12,739,861 of record OZ020172.1, read on the forward strand.
TCCTCGCGACGATCGTTCTCGGGAAAACTACGAGCAATATTACTACGGCAAATAGAATTTACCGGCGCGAAGGCTGCGCCCTCTATTTTTTTTTTTTAAACGTTTCTTTTTTTTTTTGACGTTTTTTCGGTCTTTTGGGTTGCGGGGAATTTTATATTTTGGGGGAAATATTGTCATGTGGGAATTTATGGATTGAGGGGTGCTACCCCTTAATGGTTTCTTGCCAAAGAAGAAAGAAAAACGAAATGTTATTCGTGAAAAATCGATATTTCGATTATTTTCGATGGAAAATCGATTTTTATTTTTTTTTTAAATTTTGGGACGTCACTCCCCATACATAGATATAGCTATGTATTTTTTAGGGTACACAGGACGGTGCAAGAAGAATGTTTTGTCTTATCGTAGTAAAGATTTTTGGTCTAAGTGGAAAGTTCTATATAAGATGGAGGATTGTTGACAATATACGGTCACGTGTTTGCGGAGGTTAGGTTAGTGCAACGTTTGGGCCACTTCGAAAACGCGATCGTCGATTTCTCGGGATCGTCTCGCGCGATCTGGATAAAACAAACTTCGGACTGTACAGAATTGTGGCAAAAAGTACCCGAGCTTCTTGAAACTTCTATTTCAAACGCCTGAAACTTGATAAAAATCATTCAATTCCAAAAATTGAAGCAGGTTTGTAGACCAACAAAAAGAACTTGCGAATGCCTGTACTAGGAATTCATCACACGACCTCGTATGACCTCTGCCATGCACCCACTATCCACCAAGACCCATAAAAAATGTTTTTCGATGCGCCTCAATGATTTTTCAAACGTAAAAATAATCAAAAATAATTTCAACCGAATTTGAAACAGGTTTTCTAAATTGAAAAAGACATTTTATAATTGGTTTTTATCCCGACAATGAGGTCGCGACAGGCCACGGGGTGGAAGGGAATTAGATATACGAAATATTTGGCGTAGGAAAATAACGCCGCGGAATCTCCGTGACGAAAAGGGCCCACGGCGAGTCGTTTCGTGGTGCTGGCAGGGTCTCGAGATTCCCATACGCGCGATGAAAGAGTCCGAGGAGGAGACGCGAGAGGAAGAGGATAAAGAGGATAAAGAAGAAGAAGAAGAAGAAGAAGAAGAAGAAGGAGGTTCATTACGTCGAGACGTTCGTGGTCACGTCGCGGTGAACAGCGGTGGCGGGGGTGGCGCGCTCTTTCGAGAAATTCCCAACCTCAGAACGTCAGGACGAGCACAGGGAAAGAATGAAGAGACGAGAACGCGATGGCGGAACCCTCGGTTGCGCAACCCACGCTCGGCTCTTCATCACAATCATCACCGTCATCACCATCATCATCGTCATCATCATCATCGTCGTCGTCGTTCTCGTCGTCGTCGTCGTCGTCCGACTCTTGCATCCTCTTAACGTATTATTTTTTTTTTCATTTCTTCACTCGTGAGAAATCCTCTTAAGGGCACAGGTACGTACGCTAACGTTGAATCGCTCTTGTAACAAACATGGAGTACGTAAATAATTGGGATATATGTTTTAATAGAATGATTTTTATGGATGGATAGATGTTTTATATTTTTTTACATTGAAAATTAGTTTTTTTTAAATTATGAGGAATCTTTGATCAATTTGAAAAGGGATTGACTAGTGAATAATAGAGGCGTAAATGTATTTGCAAGAATGTATAATTGTTGCGAAAACATTTTTGACGTTATTTCTTCAATACTTAATACTTTTTCTAATTCATTTATAATTAATCAGTATTTCGTAATGCTTAAAAATATTCTTCATAATTATTTATATACTCCATGCTTGTTATAAAAACGAGGGTAAAAATAAAGACTGCTGGAATCTAAGCACGAATGTTTGAATTTGCTTCGACTCGGAGGTAAAACGATCGGGATTCGAAAAAGTATTCGCCATCTTTGTCGTACGTCATGTTGTATAGAGTTTCGTCATCTATATTGCTATCGTCGAAAATGAAACTATGTCTTGCAAACAGCTGAATCAAAACAAACAAAAAAAACGATAACGAATCGATAAAGTTTCATAATTTCAAAACGGTACGAATAAAGTAACTCATAGTCACGTGAACCTCTTCAAATAGATCAATCTAAAAACTTTTCCTCCAATATTCCAATCCCCAACCAAACCCCACATTGTTCTCCAAGCTCCAGCAATTCCATAAAAAAAAAAAAAAATTCCAAAACACCTCGTACACGGCAACAGTCCAATCCCCTCAAAGAAAAAAAAATCGCCTCGATAAAAAGGGGCCCAACAAAAGGGTCCGTGCGCGTAAGAAGAAGCGCGCTGAAAATGAAGCTACAGGATCGTCTCAAGTGGCCGGTGAGGACCAACGAAGCTCGCGGATTCACCGCGGTTCTTGTCAATAAGCGTCGTCGAAGCGCAGGAGGCCGACGTTCGGGCGGTCCATCGTCCAATCAGGCCCCGTCTCCGGCCCCACGGTAGGCGTGGCCGGCAACCCATAGCCTCCGCCGTGGTCCCAGAATCTTCGCGCAAGGCCCAACGCCGGATCGGCCCCCCCGCCCCCCGTCTCCCACCGCGCGTCCGCGGGCCGGATTTCCCACTCCGCGCGGGTGAGGCCCCGTTCGTGCATCTTCGAGCGCCACCAGCGGCCACCCGATCGCACCACGCGGGCCCGTGGCGCGTAGCTGCCGCTTCTGCCGGGCTGAGAACTCGCCCGCAGCGACGTTCCAGCCCGGAGTGGGAGGTCGAGGGAGAACGGCGAGAGGGGGGCGGGCGACGATCGAATCCTGGGTAGTGGGGAGATGGGGGAAGAGTTGCGGATCCCGCGGGGCCCGTACCGCCGACTACTGTGCATTTCCCACGTGCCCTGGGAACCCTTGCGGCACTATGTCGGCCCCCGCAACGACTCGCACACATACACACGCATGCGCGCACAAACAACGACACCCATACCCGAACATTAACGTACACGCCGGTTGTTTCACGATCGAGCGAGCGGGCCCCCGAAGATCTTTCGTCCTTCTCGCCCAGCATCTTTGCGGTTGTGTGTGTGGGTGTGTTTGGCTCTTGTTTCTTTGCTCCTTACTCCCACTCGCGGACGCGCAAAGTCACTCGTGAGAAGGAAGACGATTGCCGGGGTGGGACGGAGAGAAAGGAAGAGAGAGAGAGAGAGAGATAGCGCGGGAGAGCATTGAAAGATTCTGCCGCACGCGTCTACGTTGCCTTCCGCGCCGCACCTAACCTAGCTAACTAAACTCGTCATCTTCTCTTTTTCTCTATCTCATTTTCTTCGTTCTCTCTTTCTACCGCTAATGCGACGCTGCATCAACCGCGCTCGGACCGCGCGTTTGTTCGACGATTTTTCCACGGTCGACTAAATATCCATAACCATTTCCGTTTTGTTTGTCAACGTTTGACGATGTCATCCGTTGATGGACGTTCGGACGAATGAACCGCGACGATTGAGTTAAAAATTATGTGGCAAAGATCCGTCGATTGGTTTACTTGGAATTGTTCTTGAATCTGTGATAAAAGTAATTCGGATTTTTGCAACGAACTGATTTCTTCCTGCTCTTGAGTTTTTATTCGAAATCGCGGCCTTAAAGGAGCCTTGTTAGTTTTGTTCCGAAACGACGTCGGACGGAAGCGATTACTGAACAGGCGTAGACGTTGAATTTTTTTATAGCTTGTTAGGTGTCAATCAAAACGCTCTCGAACGTTACCTGATTGCATTAAGGCCCACCGAAGAATTTCGTTGGATTCGTTATTTTTGACGTTCTAAAATCTATGGAAAATGGATCTTCAAGCCATTGAGACCAAACCGAAACGGACGACAAGCCAATCAACTTTAAATATCATTCGACATCTAATAAAAAAAAATAATAATAATAATAACAACCCATCGCCATATCACTCATTTCTCATGCATAAATCATAATTTCGAAAGGCTCAAAACGATTTCATCATTGCGACATAGTTTGATCGTAATTTCTCATATAATCATCGCTGACAATTGGGGCTTTAGAAATTCTTCGGTTCCCCAACGTCACGTGAATTGCGCGGTAGGCCAGCGGAGTTGCTTTGACTCTGCGCCGTCTCTCGTCGAGCTACCGCCCCCGCGGGGGGTGCGAGTATCCTCGGGGGCCCCCGAGGGCCTCAACCACACGTAGCGTACCCCTCGCGTAACCAACGAAGCCCCACGAAAATCCCCCTTCCCCCACGATCGTACGAAAAGAGGGATGCTGACCTCCCCGATGTCCGCGACACCGTCGATTCTCCCGGGTGCGAGTGTTCGAGGGGGAAGCCTCGGGAGGCGGTCTCGGAAAGTGGTCCCCCCGAATCAACGTCGTGGTGGGGGGTGAGTATTGCGAGCCAAAGAGAGGAAGACGAGGAAGAGGATAACGATTGTGCGAAATGGCAAAGCCCGAGAGGGAGAGAACGAACGTCGGAGGCTGCTGATTGTGCTGCTGTGTACAGTCGCACTGCCTCCGGGACCCGGTCGACATAGCCGGGTATTCGAGTGGATCAAGAAGTCGTGGTGGTGGTGGTGGTGGTGGTGGTGGCGGAGGCGGTGGATTAGCTCGTGCGAAGGAAGCCCGTTGGGACCGCGCGAGGGGGATAAAAGCGGCTACTTCCTCCTCGACACCGGATCGACGTCGGGGCACAGGCGACGGCGCGGCCTGGGCGCGAAACCGACGGCACGAATATATATCGAGATGGGGTGGGGGGGGGGGGGATAGAGGAAGGAGAAGAGACCGCGACGTTAAAGGCCCATAGAGAGCGCGGACGAAAATACACTAGGCCCCTTATGGGACTCGGCAGAGGGGTTAAGAGGGACAAAACATCATACGCGGCCGGGATAGATGGACGAAGAGGGCGCGAGAGGGGTAAGGGGTAGAGACGGAGAACGACGTAGCCGATCGGGATGATGATACATGCAGGTGTGCGCTAGTGTGGGTGCTGGCCGAGTTCGGTAGGGAGGTCCCAGGAACTTCTGTCCTCCAACCAGAAGAAGCCGTGGCCGAAGATCGCCGCGCCAGCGTTGGCTCGTCCGAGACGGGGCCCGCGCGGGGTCCGCACCGGGGCCCTCTCGGTGGCGCGGGCGAACGATCGCGCGCGCGCGCGCGCGCACGCGGGGGCCCCGCGTTACACGTACTCCACACCCGGGGACCCCCCGCCCCGCGATCGCCTCTCTTTTCTTACTGTCTTCGGGGATCTCTGCCGGCTTACTATATTCGGGCTACCACGCGGGGCCTATACACGGGTGTACCTCACCGGGTTTCCACTACGGCAGCCACCATCGGAAGCACCGCAGTCCAGGAGCTCCGCCAGCAGCACCAGCAGCAACAGCAGCAGCAGCAGCAGCGGCAGCAGCGGCAGCGGCATCAGAAGCAGAAGCGGCACCACCAGCAGCAGAAGCAAGGAGCAGCCCCAGAACCAACGTAGACGTTGGTTCCCTGATTCAAGTGGCAAACCCCAACGAGGACCGAAACGCCGTGGCGAAGGTTCAGTCGAGTCCGCGCGCCCAAACGGTCCAGACCTGTGAAGGAGAGAGACTTTGTTAAGATCTTCATCGTTACAACTTCAACGTACGAATTCGAATACGAAGCTCGATTCGTTTTTTGTCGTCTTGAAAGAGCCATTGGAAAGTTTTCTTTCTGGTATTTGGCGCGCAATTGGAATCGTTTTCGAACGGAAGAATTCTGCGGAACTTTTTTAACGATAGTCGAGACTTTTGACTGGGAATTGCAATACGTGCGAAGTAGACTTTTCGATTGAAACTACGTTGTCGGATGACATTGTTACGGAAATCGTCAATTGTGAGGACTTTGGTTTCGTTGAAAACGTGACGGTTGACGGCTGAAACGACTGACATTTCGTACGAGGCAACGTTTATTTATTTTTTTTCTCGACGGTATCTTCGCGGTTGAGACACTGAGAAGACCGGACACTGATTGTTCGATTGCTGGTAAGTGCGACATTTTTCAATCGTTCTTAATTGCTTTATTCAATTGTTGTTGTATAATTTTTTACGTCGATTTTACTCGAATTTTATTTTGTTTGCGTGTAAGATTTTTGTTTAATTTCCTTTCGATGGTTTGTATTATCGATGGACTATATTATCATCCGCGGGGAAAAGTTTCCCTGTTCCAATTACTCGATTACAAAAAAAATTTATCGATTCATTAGATCGACTATCATTTCACGGGGTTGTCGTCTTTATCGTCCATTTGTCAGTTTGCCGAATGTTTTGCTTCCGGTTCCGATGGTTTCATACATCTCGAGAAAACAAAAAGAGTGACTTATTGTCGTTGAAGGTTGGATCTAGAGGATAAATTTGTCCCATGACCTTTGCACAACTTCTGAGGCAAAAAATCTTCGTACCGTAATTACGCCGTGAATAATTCCCACCTCAATAATCCTCATGAGCAGCCATAATCGTTAAATTTATATGAGACATTATAAGTCATAAATGATAAATGAATCTAAATATTTATTCATCATTTCTCTTGTAATAAGACGATCTCCAACTTCGCACAATTTTTTCTTTATCTCCATCATTCCCCCGACAATCCGCACACTCTTCACCCGACCCTGAAATTGTCGAAAAAAAATCCAATCGCCCCAATTACCATCAAAAAAGATAAAAAAAAATGTTTTGAAGGTCCTTCAAAAATGTCCAACCATCGCAAACCTCAGCCCCAAAGTCGTACATCCAACCCCCAGAGGTCAAGATTCCGCGCATTGTTCAAAAATTCGCCCCTCGGATAACGTAAAAGCTCCTCCATCTTATCCTCGCTCAAAACCGGAAGGCGGTCCGAAAAAGGGCCCAATGAAGTCTTGTTCATGCCACTAGAATGAGTTCCAACGTCCGCAGGGCCGTGTGGTAGCTTATTGGGCGAGGGGGGAGGGCATCGGACCCAGGGGGAAACCCGAGAACACCGAAAGAGCGTAAGAGGGGGGACATGTGCATGCATGCCCGAAGGAGTACCTCGCCCGTGCCGCACAGATTCGAATCCCATCGGTGGGGGGACCGCAAGGAGGCCTCAGGGGGCCTTCGGGGGGAGGGTTGAGACGATGCGCTACCGTGCAACGCGCGTCAGGCCCGCGGGAAGCGCGCAGGTGGTTGTTCACGGTTGGTCTGGCCCGTCTTCGAGTCCCCCCTCGAAGAATTCGACGAAGAAAAAACGAAAAAAAAAAAAAACACGAAAGGAAAGACCGGTAGCCCCCTCGCGTTAACCGTATGGGTTTTTAGCGTAGGGCGGTGCACGGTAGCCGCTCTTTGGTTGGCCAACGGTCCCCCAAGAGTCTTCGCGGTCCGGCGCTCCTCTCCACGTCCTCTTTCTTCATTCACGTCTTTTTCTTTCGTTGTTTTTTTTTCGCTGTTGGGGTTTTTTTACCTCATCTTCCTGGCGTCTCGTGCCACCGGTCTTCTTTCCTCCCCCCCTCAGGGGCCAGGGCCACGTCTTATCGGCACGCACGCGCACTCGCCGCGGTTTCGTGTTCTTCTTGTGTCCGGCGAATTCGACGATTACAGGCAACGCGAAAAACAAATAGGAAAAACGAGAGAACAAAAATTGCCGGGGACCGTGGAACGAAAAGAAGAAGAGGAACGTGGAGAAGAATGAAGATGAAGATGAGGATGAGGGAAGAAGAGCAACCGCGGTTGTGTGCGAATGGTGGAAGCGAAGAAAAAGAGGGGCCACCGATAGAGAGAGAGAGAGAGAGAGTGGGGCTGCCGGTGGTCACGCGTAACACCGGCTCCCCAATTAGTGGCCTCCGGGGCTTTTAGACTCTCGCTAACAAACCCGGGCTACGCCCAACTCCACGCGCGCTTATTACTCATTCGGACACGCCACTTTATTCGAGACTCCTTCCACCCCTCCTGCCCCTCTCGCGAGGTCCCGTTGCGTGTATACGCGCTTGCGAGTGTGCGTGCATGGGTCTGACGTGGTTGTTACGTTGCTTGTAACACTTTCGCGACTATAAGGAGAGAAGGAAGAGAAGAGTGAACTACTGTGGGATTGGGGAAGATTGTAATAGTTGGAGGTTTTTGTCGTCGTGGTTGGGAAATTAGCGGTGAGCTTTTGGGCCGATTCTGCGAGGGGAGTTTTGAGACTGGGCGGGGTCGACTGTGAGGTCGCATAGTTGTGGGGGGACTCGCATAGTTCGAGTGCTTGAGAGGAAAAGATAGTAGTTAATATTTTTTTAATGGTGCGATTGTTATTGGGAGATAGGGATGCATGATTGCGAGTCGGTATAGACGTCTTGGATTTTTATTTCGGCAATAGTTGGCATAGTGATTCTGACAATCATAGTCCCAACTATTTCCATTATTTTGGACGGTGATTCGTGATCAATAGCATTTGCATTTGCTCGTTTAAAAAGCTCGCAGTCGTCTGTGAATCTCATAGTTGTCTCAATTTATTTATTTCTGCAATAGTTCGCACAGTGATCTCGTATTGTCCCAACTATTTTTGCCATCCTACACGGTACGATCAATAGCATTCATATTTACGTATTCCTATAGCCTCCACAGTCCTCTGCGTCCCTCATAGTCGTTTCGAACATCGATTTTTGCAATACTTCACACTGTGACTTCGACACTCGCCGTCGCAACTATTTCTATCATTCTAAACAGTAATCCATAATCAATAGCATTCAAGTTTACATATTCAAATACCTTCTCGCAGTCCTCCGTGACCTTCATAGTCGTTTCGAACTCTTATATTCGCAATAGTTCTCGCACTAACCTCAACACTCACAGTCCCGACGATTTCCATCATTCTCCACGATAATTCCTCATCAATAGCAATTAAACTCACGCCCTTAAAATCCTCTTCACACTCTCCTACAACCCCCACATCAACTGCATAATTGTCCCCAACCCGCGGGAAAATTAATTCACTCATTTCACAAAAAAAATCTCAATATTCATCACAAAAACATCATCGTCGTTTTTTGCCTTCTCTCTTTAATCGACGTAGGTGATTACTATTAATATTAATTTCCTCGCCTATCAACACACAATATTTTTTTCCCCTCTTTCGAAAACTTTCGACTCCGCGATTATTCCATTGGTCCAGCTTTAAGACGTCGCCGCAATTCGTCGCAGCATCCGCGCAAAACTTCGTAAGAAAATTCCTCACCTTTCTCACTTCGTTTCTTATCCGTGAAATCTACAACACGTGGCGAACGTTTCTTGTCGCGCGAACACGTTAAGAAACATCCGTGTGTGTACGTGTTTGTATTTTTTTTCTCCGTCGTATAATTTCACATCGCGCGAATCCTCAACCAATTTTACACGAGAATCACACGTCATAAATTTCATCGTACCGATGATATCTCCGTTTTGTGGGCGACTTCCGATTCAACGTTGCCGATTCGACGTTCCCTTTCCCCTCCCCCGGGCTTGGAAAGGTTGTCGTTAAGGGGGGAATTCGCGAAGGTGCGAATAAACTATGCAAAGCCGCCGAGAAACAACGAAAGTCGGGCTTGTTCATCATCGACTCGAGCGATCCGATACCGAAGAAGCCCTCGGGAGAAGATGAAATCGTCTTTCGCGGTTTGTTTTCTACGTTCTCAGCGGCTTTGATGACCATTTTTGCCACGGGTTTATCCTCCCACGTATTCACTCTATCGGTTCTCATTTTTTTTCTCTCGTCTTCGTTTTTTTTTTGTATTTTTAAAATTATTTTTTTTGCGTTAACATCTTGTACGTCGCTTCTGCGGCAGCTGAAAACGTCGCGTCGACCTGTCAAATCTGCGAAATCTCATTCATCATTGTTATGCGGCTTGGCGACGTTTCATCCCCGCTCGCGGTTGGCGAAGGCGACAATCAATCTTGAGAATTTACGTTCGGTATCTTGTCGGCGTTGTGTTCGACTGTATTATCATCTTTGCCACGATTAATTTTACGACTACGATCGTGCTACGAGATTGTATTTTTCTTTTTTTACGTTGTCTACTGAGTCATTTATTTAAAAAAAAAAAAAATATTATTTTGAACATCTTTTGATGATTCAATTCCGACGAAGTCTTTTGTCTTGTTTTCATTCGTTATTTATCTAAAAAATTGTTCTCAATTTTATATTTTTATCATAACATTGAATCGAAAAATCTTTTTGTCCTGTAAAATAATTTTTTAGTCCAACGAAATAACAAATTCTTTCCTCTTAAAGAAAATGAAAAAATTGTTACAAATTTCGCGTTTCTTCGATAAAAAATTGTCCAATTTCATTCCAACCATTGCGACGGTAAAATTAATTTTCCCACGATTGTAATTTTATGTCCACAGGTGCTAAATAATACGCAAACGAAAGCGAGAAGCCCGAAAAATCGTGTAAGAAGTAATTCGGCGATAAAAAGAAGAAAAAAATAATACACAGAGAAAGAGAGAAAGACGAGATTGAAGGGGGGGTAGAGAAGATATCCCGAGTGGAAGAAGAAACGAGACGAGGTGAGGAATTCCCCGCTCGTTCACGAGAAAAAGAGAAAGAGCTCGAAAGAGAGAGAAAGAGAGAGAGAGAGAGCGTTGTCGAGCCGCCGAAGAAGTGGATAAAAAGGCGAGGGAGGAGAGTATAAGACGAATATATATAGTCGGCGAGGTCTCGAAGAGAGCCGTGGAAACACAGTCCGGTGGAGGGAGGCGACGAGATCCCCGCGGTCCAGACGAAGAAACCGCGATCGGTGAATAAACGACGGGAAGAGAGAGAAAAATATATAATATATACACATATATCTATATATAGTATACGTATATCGGATAGTCGGCAAACGCGAGGGAGCGGTGGGAATTTATAAGGATGTTCGCGATAATGCCAATGGAGACAGAGGGGCACGGCAGGGAGTTCGGCCGGCGGCAGAAGATGCGCGCCAAGTGCACCGTCGAGTTCGTCTGCAAGTACTGCCAGAGACGTTTCACGAAACCTTACAACCTAATGATTCACGAACGCAGCCACAAGGATGACGTTACGTTCACGTGCGAGGTCTGTGGAAAATCCTTCAAGAGACAGGACAATCTCAAACAGCACAGGTAACTTTTTTTTTTTTTCATCGAAATTTATCGGGGTTTTATTCCCGTTTTTTTTTTTTTTTGAAAAACGAACTTTTTGCGACGAGGAGGAAAAAAAGGGTTTTTTTGGAGGTGGTTTTTTTTTTTTTTTTTTTGGGGGGGTGCTTTGTGTGTGGTTTTTGTTTTTTGGGGGTTTGGTTGGAGGTTGGGTGGGTTTTAAGTTGGTGCGGGATTTTTTTTAAGGGGTTTTGTGAGGGTTTTTCGTGGGGAGACAGTGAAATTTGAGAAAGTTTTGAAGTGCGACGATTTGCGGGACGAGGTTTGGTGATCGCGCCGTCGGGGAACGATGATCGTCGGGTGATGGGGGGTTTTTTTTGTTTTCAAACGGTTTTTTTGAAAGTCGCGATCGGGAATTGGTTACCGTCGCGTAAGCTCGCGACGGCGATTCACGACGTTTCGATGGTGAAGACATGTCGGATTTGTTCACGTTATTTCGAGTTAATTTTGGTTTTTTCGGTTTTAAAAATTTTTTTTTGGTTCGCCGAATAGTGACGAAGATGACGTTTTTTTGATGGAATTACGACGTTTCGGATTTTGATGATTTTTTTATCTATTTCTTATTTCTTAAATTTTCTTTCGTGATTTGATAGATTTTTATTTATTGATTTGATTCTTTTATTAATTACGTGAAATTTTTTAATAATTTAGTGCGTGGCTTGTGTTGAACTCACGGTGTAGTGAATAATTTTTTTTTTAAATTTCATTTCTTTATCATTTGCGTTGCTGATAATTACATTGATTAAAAGTATAAATTTTGAAAAAATAACGATTGATATAATTAATTTACGGTAAATTCCGTTCGCGTTGGTGGAAAAAAGTCAAAAAAAAAAAAAAAACGTGTCTCCAAAACCACATCCGTCCTCTCTGTTTCTCCAATTTGCATCTCAATTGCCACAAATCGAACTCAAAAAAAAAAAAAAACGCGAATCGATCCTCAAAAACGACAAGAAAAAAAAAATCAGAGAAAATAATAATAATAATAAAATAGCACGTAAAATTCTTAAATTTCATTTTTTAATTTTTTTCAACTTCTCAATCCGATGGGTTTGGCTGTCACGACGATCACCGATCACGCACGAACGATCCAACCGTAAATCCGACAGCCCGCGACCGCTTTTGCCAATCGAAGCAACAAAAAAAAAAACAAGAAACATCGCAAAATAAAATTACAACGACGTTCGTAACCGAAAAAAATGGAAAAAAATAGAAAAACAGTAAAGTAAAAAAGCAAAAAAAAAAAAAAACATGGCTAACAGGGCAGAAGGGTTTATTGTTAGAGTTGTGTTTGGGTTCGTGAAAGCGGAATGGACAAATCACGTGTAAACGTCTCGGACAGGCATTCGATAAATTGTGATATGTAACGGAGGTGGTCTTGTTTTTCTTGTTCTGTTGTAGATGTGGGTGGCGGTGAGCGGGAGCGATATCCGTGTACCCCCTGCACCTCCACACAACAATTCAACCACAACAACGACCACGACACCAGACAAAAAAAAACCCTCTCGCATTTTCCCAAAAAAAAAAAAAAAAAAAACAACCACAAAAAAATCCCAAATTATTTCCCACGAAAATTCCCCTTAAAAATGCAAATTGAAACGAGAGAAAGAAAAAAAAATCTGCACCCCCATCGTGGCTTGTCCTTCGTTGCTAATTAAATTACGAAAAAAAAAAAAAAATTATATTCGAAGCCTCGAGACGGAAAATTACGAGTAAACGGAGAGAGAAAGAAAGAGAAAGAAAATTATTATGATAAGAGGATTGATTTTTTTTCGATCGAATTAATTTTTTTTTTTACAAATTTTTTTTCGTCTTTTCTTTTGGGGAAAAAAATTATTCGGAGAGGAGGGAAAAAAACGAGTTACTTAAGACCTGACGGCATTCCTGACACGACGTATTTTCGACAATCTTTGTTACAGGAGCATACACTCCGTGCCCTACAAGGGCTCCAACGGCTACTCGAATGGCTATTCGAATGGCTACTCTAGGTACTAAACCAGCCGGGACAATATCTCAACATATCCCCTTAAAACTTCCTTCTAACCCAACCAACGCGAAACAACGAAAAAAAAAACAGAAAGAAAAAACAAAAAATAATCCAAGAAAAGACGTTTAACAAAATTTCATCGATCACGATCGATCGATCGGTTCGAAAAAACAACGATCGTTCATCAGAGAAAGATCCCAAACAGAATTCCAAGACAGCTGTGTGAATTCGTCATTTTATTCTCATTAAAAACAAATTTTATTTATTTATTTCACTCTTTATCAAACTGGGAGGCAAGAAAAATTATTTTTTCAAACGAGATGAAAAAATCGAAAATACCTAAAAAATACGCCAGAAAAATTACAAAAACAACAACAAAAAAAAACGATGACGACGACGACGAACTGCTGCAAACTTTCCTAATTTCGTAAAAATTCCATACTGCATTCCATGCATTAAATTTTTTTTTTAATCACGTCCTCACACGAAATCCCTCAAACTAAAAAGAAAAAAGTAATCACTGTACAAGCGACGAAAAAAATCGTACCCTGGGACGATCGACGATCAAACTGGACTCGGATTGATTACGTCGCTGATAAATTCATCGCGGAAGAGCCGGAGCTACCGAACGGATCGCGGAATCGTGGAAAGAAAACGAAAAAACGTTGTTTGGGGGGATTTTTTTCTTCTCAAACGTATATTTTTTCACCGATGGGGCGAAAAACCACGCCCATGCCTCGGGGAAACGACGAACCTCATCTGTAATTCCGGTCTTTCCTTCGCGTCGGAACGTTTCGACCCATCACTTCCGCAAATTTGCTACCGCGAGGACGTTTCCCGCGTCTCCAGTTTCCGCAACCCCACGATGGACCATCGCCGACATCTCGACGTCGTCAATAGCTTCACGCAATAACCACAATTTCCCCCGCTCAAAATTTTCCACTCACTAAAACGCAATTAAAAAGAATAATTTAATGCGCGAAAAAAATTTTGATTCAACAAAAATAATAGAAACAAAATTAAAAAAAATATATAACGAAGATACGAAAATGGAATTGAGAATTGCTTGAGATGACGTTTGTGAATAATTCATTCGGATGATAAAAAATTCACACCATGACTTTCGACGAAAAACAAAAAAATTAAATTCAACGAAAATAATGGAAAACAAAATTTTTAAAACCACAACGATGATACAAAAATATAAATAAATTGTTCCAAATGTTCGTTGACAAGCGTCGAAAATTCGTTGTCGTCGGTATATTTCCGTTGTTCCCGGATGACAAAAAAAAAATTAACACGAATACTTTGACAACGAAAAAGAGAAGAGAAATTTGAAAAAAAAAAAAAAAAAAAAAAAAAATTAGGATGAGTGCGATACGTTGAGGACAAAATATAATGAAAGAAACGAAGGAAGACTGGTTTGGTAATCGATGCTTCGGGGAGAACACCGGACGGCCTTGCTTCCTCGTGGGCAGAAAAAGCTGTGACGATCGAAGGTGCCCCCGCTGGTGGTCCCCCCGGTTCGATTGGTACGTAACTGCCCAGGTTAAAACACATACATACCCATACGTATATAAATTAAATATATATACGTCCCCGTGTGTTTAAAAAAAATTATATATGTGTGAATATATATATATATATAAATAATTTACGCCTGGTTCCTCAGAACCACGGCTTGGTCCAGTTTCCACTGGGTTAACACGCGAGCACGGGTTGTCACTTCGCCTTAACGTTTGCCTGGTCACCCGCCGTCCGAACCGATCGCACGTAACTAATCATTAATTGCAATTCCCTATTTTTTTTTAAATTCTTTATTTTTTTTTTTTATTCTCTCATTTCATTTCTGTTCTCTCGTTCGGTTAATTGTTAATTTTTTTTTTATTCGTCAAACTCGGTGCGTAATCGATCAGGCGTAATTATTGTGACTCGATGAAGAAAGAAATAAAATGATAATAATGGCGAACATTGACGAAAGAAAACGCGAAAGCGAATAATGAAGAAAAAAAAAAACATTGAATATATATCGCAGCATCCCAACTTGGTTAATTATTTTTGAGAATATTTATATATTATTATTATTATTATTGCTATTGATTTTTTTTTTTTGGTTATCTTCTTTATTGTCGAATTTTTTTTTCTACTATTAATTTATTACCGCGCTGACTTGCCGAATGTTTCGACAAGTATTATTTACCATCCCCAGTGATGACGACGATGAAGAGAGAACGGAGAAAAAGAAGGAGAAGAAAATAATAATCTATCCGATTAATCCACGGATGTTTGAACTCGTCGAGCGAATGAAAGGACAAAAAAAACTTGTAAATCAGCGAATTAATTTTTTTTTTTTTGACATATAGAGATATATGTTTGATAGAAAAATAAATAAATAAATATATATATATGTGTGTGTATGTAAGAGGCTACGGCGACTCGAATTAAATCGAGGCTTGTGCTTGCTCAGCCAATTTTGCAACGATACGTAAATTATTGTTATCGTACGATATTCGATTTTGTGACCCTCGTGGTCACACGAACGAATATCAATACTTTTTTTTTTTTACGTTTATAAACCCTTTCCTTCGCTTTTATCTTATTTTTTTCTTTTTTTTTTTTGATATCTTAATTTCTCAACGATCTTCGTGGAATGGAATTATTATAATTTTCTTTTCTTCTTTCGAGACTGCAGTCGAGTTTTGTAAATAGCTTTCAACATTATTACTACGTTTTTAATATTATTATATTATAGATAATGCGAATCTTCGACGAGGACATTATTATTATTATTATTATTATTATTATTATTATTATTATTATTATTATTATTATTATTATTATTATTATTATTATTATTATTATTATTATTATTATTATTATTATTATTATTATTATTATTATTATTATTATTATTATTATTATTATTATTATTATTATTATTATTATTATTATTATTATTATTATTATTATTATTATTATTATTATTATTATTATTATTATTATTATTATTATTATTATTATTATTATCATTATATGATGAAAATAGACTATAGTGATAGTAGAAAACACACACACACACACACAATCGACGGTAAAAAATCGTGTAAACACGAAGTCCAACCGAAAAAAAAAAAATTGTACCCAGTACTAGTGGAGTGATAATAATTATTATTGATTAATAACAATCTGTATATCGAAATATTGATACCTTGTCATTATAATCATTATTATTGTAATTATCATTACGATATTCTACCCTACGTCCAACAAATTTCCTCGCCTCGCATTATTTCTCCGACTATTGTCCGAAACCAAATTATTTTTTTTTTTTTTTACATGTAGATGAGGAAAAAAGAGTTTCTCGAAAAAAAATGATAAAACAAAGAAACGCGCGTCGTTCGGCCGCGTGTCGCGTTCGAGGAATCGCGATGTACTGCCGGGGCGAAGCAGGGCCAGTTTTGCCTACCCAATAAATTCGCCGAGTCGTAAAAAACCCGCCTGCGAATCTTTGCTTCCTTTTCTCTTACCTCTTCCGTTTTTTTTCTCTCCTCTTTTCTTAATTTTTTTTTTTTTTTTGTGTGATTTCGTTTTTTCCGCCGCTTCGAAAGCAATCCTCGATTTTCACGAGATCTTTGTCACCATCTCGACATCATTGAAATGAATAAATAAATCGGTGAACAAATAAATCCCGAAGTTAAATGAATAGATAAAATTTTGAGCGCTTTTAGTTCTTCATTTCTTCATTGAATTAAATTGAGAATTGATTAGAAATAAAATTTGAAATATTAAAAAATGCGAAGAAATTAAAATTGCAATTGTATGAGATCGCAGAGAAGAAGCTGAATTGCGAATGGTTGGGAGGAGAGAGGGGGGGGGGGGGAGAAGAGAAGACCTCCTGCGGTGCAACGACAAGAAGGAACTGCATCACTCCGACGCCGTTGCATTTAATGTTCTCTCGGCCGTGATGCCGTTTCTCCACGAGTTCATAAATATATAGATATATCTATATATAAGGGTGGTTCTTATTTGGGTCATTTTCGAAATTTCAATTGTGCCGAGATCTGAATCAATAAATAATCAAAATTAAGCCTGATTCGATCTTTCGCGTTTCTGACGGTTATCATTTAATTTATTTAAATAATTTTTATTAATTGAAATAAAATGAGGGGGATGATTAGAATTACACTAGAGGGTTCGAAATAAGGTTAAAATCGTTGTCTTTTATTTGGAAATTGTTTTGTCAGCCGTCCCAATGAAAATTAGAGAATGATTCAAATAAAATCTATCTTTACTTATCGATATATATATATATATATATATATATATATATAATATATATATTGTATGAATACAAGTGTCGAGGTGCATAAAACCGTACCGCAAACTCGCCCCAAATGCCATTGAACGTACTCGCGATCGTAGTAACACAACTCTTGCGTCGGCGAGTGATTAATTGCGCCGTAAGGTTAATTAAACGGTTACGCCAAAATAATCTCACGTTCGTTTAACGATACAAACCGATCGAAAACAACATACACGATCGCTACCGGACTTTTATTGCGAGATCGACGCACCCCCGAGATATATACAAGGTATAATAAATTTGAAATTTATGATTAATTATTATTATATAATTTTATATGCAATAATTTTATATTAATATAATTTTTTTATCGTAATAATTTAGAGAATTATGAATCTTTCGTTTTTTCTCGTACTCTGGGGTCCCTAAGACCCGAGATGAATTATCGAGTTATGCATATAAATCATCGAGACATAGAAATAATAACGAAAATAATTTTGGAATAATTTTGAAAATTTCAATGAACTAAAAATGATGAAATTATTTTCATTTCGGCACACTCGGGTACGTAGAACCCCAGACATCGCGAGGTAACATTCGAACAGCGACGGACAAGATCCATTTCGCCCCTCAGAATCCGCAGAATCAATTTTTCCATCAACCTCCTCGACTCGTAAAAAAAAAATCGAAAAAAAAAATCGATGTATCCAAATATGCGGGATAAAAACAAAAATTCCCTGAAGCAAATGATGAAGCGTGGGTGCGAAGATCGGAATCGAGAGTACCGTTTGCACCTTCGGAATCCAACCGCGTAAATGTTCGAACCGTTGAAATTATTTATTGCACAATTCGTACGGGAGAGAACGAGAAAAGAAACTTCGGAGGCAAAATAATCCGCGTAGTCCCACGATCGAACCTCGAACCCAACCGAGTAGCTTCATTCACGCGAGGGAGTTTACGATCCATGTGGAATTATCATGATAATGATAATAATTATCATTAGTATTATTTTTTCGCCGACGTCGAAGTAACCGAAGAGGTCAGATGGTAAGGAGTTCATGACTAGTAGTAAAGAGCGCATCGCCTTAATAGACGATCCGCTAAATGGCATCGTTAGAACTACTGTCAGGTGGCGCAAGGTAGTAGGAATATGTTCGTTCTCGTTTTATTATTATTATTTTTCTTAGATTAATTATATTATCATTTTTCCCGTGGATTGTAAAAATTGTAATTTGTTTCTTCTCAAATTATTAGAATTATAATTATTTTCTTCCCCGGATTATGATGATTATAATTTTCTTTCTCCCCGAATTATTATAATTATGATTATTTTTTCCTTGGATTATTAGAATTATAATTATTTTTTCCTTGGATTATTAGAATTATAATTATTGTCTACACAGATTATAATAATTATAATTTTTTTTCTCCCCAGATTATAAGAATTATAATTTTTTTTCTCCCCAAATTATTATAATTATAATTTTTTTTCTCCCCAAATTATTGTTATTATTATTATTATTATTATTATTATTATTATTATTATTATTATTATTATTATTATTATTATTATTATTATTATTATTATTATTATTATTATTATTATTATTATTATTATTATTATTATTATTATTATTATTATTATTATTATTATTATTATTATTATTATCATTATTATTATTATTATTATTATTATTATTATTATTATTATTATTATTATTATTATTATTATTATTATTATTATTATTATTATTATTATTATTATTATTATTATTATTATTATTATTATTATTATTATTATTATTATTATTATTTATTTATTTATAATAATAATAATAATAATAATAATAATTATTATTATTTTTATTATTTTCTCCCCGAATTATTATAATTATTACTTATTATATTGTTATTATTATTATAATTATTATTCTCTCCCCGAATTAATATAATTACTATTTATTATATTATAATTATTCTCGCCCCGAATTATAATAACTATTTATTACATTATAATTATTCTGTCCCCGAATTATAATAACTATTCATTATATTATAATTATTATATCATTCTCTCCCCCCAATTATCATAATTATAATTATTTTATCTCCAGATAATTCCTAATTCCTCCCCGGTTGATCACAACTATCATCATTTTCCGCCAAGATTATTAAAATTACAATTATTTCGTCCCCCAAATTATCATCATAGTTGTCGCTATCATTATCATCGTCATCATCATCATTCACCCTGAGCAAAATCATCGGCAACGCGTGTGAAATTCGTTCGATCTGTCACGAGTCGTATATCATCACGCGCATTAACGTTTTACCCACTCGGACTGGTTACCATTGCTATCGCGCCCGCTTAACCCCGCGGTAAAACACACGTACACACATACGCGTATATTTATACGTATCATACGTATGATAGAAACTCGTGCGAGCGTTGAGGTAGCGCGGGCAGAAGCTTCCCATGGACTCTCACCTCCCCGGGCGCCGAATGAACTTCGCGGGCGCGCTGTTGCTCCTCCGAGTGCGACTCCACTACCCACTCTGCCACTGATACTCGCTTCTGCTGGCAGGGGGTCCTCTCTCTCTCTCTCGTTATCTCCACTTCTCTCTCTCTATCTCTCACCGTCGATATATTTTTTGTTCCTCGAGTCTCTCTCGGGGGTCACGAAAAATAAAAATAATAAAATTTAGTCGGCAATCGGCTACTTATAGAACCAATGCGACTTCTCAGGGCTTCGAAGCTGGGCTTTCACTGGCACAAATTTTGTTCAGTGACGTTAAAATCGGCACATCGATGATCCGGCTCGAGTGTGCAACCCGTGGATGAATTCTCGGTGCGATCGGGTTTTGTCGAGCCCGCGCGATCATCGTCATTGACATTATTATCGTTGTTTCGTATCGCGCTCGTCATGATCGTCGTTTCGCATTGTTTTTATCGTTCTGAGAAATCGTCTTGATTGGGAGGATTTTTTTTTTGGTTATTATTATCATTACGAGCATCTTGATTGCGATCATTTTGGATTTTTTTATTGTTATTATCGGGGCATCATTATTGTCGTTCTCGGCATGGCTTTTTGTTTTTAGTATCATTGCCTTGCTCTTATCATTATTGCATAATTAGTACCGTTTTTATGATTTCTATTACTGTGTAATTATTATCATGCTCATTATTGCATCGTTATTATCATTAAATAATTCTTAGAATTATTCTAATTCTTATTATTGAATAATTAGTACTATTATTATCATTCCTATTACTGTATAATTATTCTCATTTACATTATTGCATCATTATCATTAAATAATTCTTAGAATTATTCTAATTCTTATTATTGAATAATTAATACTATTATTATCATTTCTATTACAGTATAATTATTATCATTTACATTATTGCATCATTATCATTAAATAATTCTTAGAATTATTATAATTCTTATTATTGAATAATTAGTACTATTATTATCATTTCTATTACTGTATAATTATTATCATTTACATTATTGCATCATTATTATCATTGAATAATTCTTACAATTATTATGATTCTTATTATTGAATAATTAGTACTGTAATCATCCTTTCTATCACAGTATAATTATTATAATTCTCATTACTGCATCATTATTATTATTAAATAATTCTCAACATTATTATTATTCTTGTAATCGAATAATTAGTATCACAATTATCATTCCTATCACTGTATAATTATTATCATTCTCATTATTCCATCATTATTATCATTAAATGATTATTACCATTTTCATAATTCTCACCATTAAATAATTATTACCATTTTCATAATTCTCTCCATTAAATAATTATTACCAATTTTGTCATTCTCGTCATTAAATAATTTTCACCATTCTTATAATCTAATAATCATCACCATTTCCATCATTCCTATCACCACCATCGGTTCAAAATAAAAACTCACTACATCTCAGAACCCTCCAACATTCAAGAAAGTGGAAAGAAAAAAATGTTTAAAAAAAAAATCTCGCGTTGCAACATTTTACGATAATCGTATAATGGCAGATGAATCTTGGAATTGTGAGGTAGCGAAGGAAAGGGCTGTAGGGCATGTTGGCGTAATAAGCGTTATGTAGTAGCCGCATAGATGCCGGGGCTTAGGATGTGAGGATCGTCATAGAACTCGCGAGAGATCCTCACCTACTGCTGGAACACCGACGGAGCTGTGGGAGCCTCTTCGAGCCCGCGCCTTTCACCTAATTGTCGGTACAATATGTGAATACGGAGGCACGAGAGTTCCCATAGATCGACTTCTCCGGAGGATCCTCGCGGGTACCACTCCCCCCCTTCCCCCTCCTGGCCTCGCTGATTAGACCGGACTCGGACCGATCGAACGTTCGACGATAATACAATTTTTAACCATTTTTTTCTTCTTCTACTGATCAGAATAAAATTAATTACTGCTTGCGTTTTTGGTTTGAAAACAAATTATTATTTTCTCCGGTTTATTATAATTATTATTTCCGTGTGATTGTTGTATTATTCTTTCCCGGAGTTATTATAATTATTATTTTGAATATTATTATTGTAGCATTATTCTCTCCCTGAATTATCATTATAATTATTATTTATCGTATTAAAATTATTGTATTATTATCTCTCCGAATTATTATAATTATAATTATTTTTCCTTCAAATTATTATTATTATTTCCTCCCTTTGTTGTTTATTATAGTTATCATTATTTTCTGCCAAGATTCTGGACTCGGATCGATCGAACGTTCTACGATAATACAATTTTTAACAATTTTTTATGTCTTTTTTTTTCTTCTACTGATCACAATCAAACAAATTATTGCTTTCTTTTTTAGTTTGAAAACAAAATTATTGCAATTGAATCTTCTTAGATTTTCGGTAAAGTGATTAAAATTCTTAAGAACGAAAATATTTTATGGGATTGGAAATAAAATAAATGTTGCGAAATTTTTTTCTTGAATTATCATTTGGTGAGAAAAAAATGGAAACCGACAATAAGAAAAAGGTCGAATGGAAGATATATATTTCGAAAATATGGGTTTGAAACATTGTGGGGGCGCGAGAGTCCCAGGAGCTTGAATCCTTGACCCTCGGCTACCGAGAACGACCATCATCATCGACTCCCTCATCAGCAACAAACGCTTTGTCCCCCTCCCTCCGCCTCCTGCCTCCTGCCTCCTCCTCCCTTCCTCCCTCATCCTCGGTTATTGATTATCCTTTCGTAACTTTTCGTTTTTCCATTTTATTTTTCGCAGACTAGCCATGAAATTGACGGATATTCGTTATGGCGCATCGGACAAATAAATAACTCTTCGACGAACGTCTGGGCTACCACGTTTTTCACTCGTGACTGGTTTTATCATAATTTCTTATTTATTATCATTTGTTTGTTATATAGTATTTATTATTATTATTATTATTATTTAGTATTGATTATTATTATTATTATTTATTACTTATTATCATTATTATTATTATTGATATTATTATTATTATTATTATTATTATTATTATTATTATTATTATTATTATTATTATTATTATTATTATTATTATTATTATTATTATTATTATTATATTATTATTATTATTATTATTATTATTATTATTATTATTATTATTATTATTATTATTATTATTATTATTATTATTATTATTATTATTATTATTATTATTATTATTATTATTATTATTATTATTATTATTATTATTATTATTATTATTATTATTTTTATTGTTATTATTATTATTATTATTATTATTATTATTATTATTATTATTATTATTATTATTATTATTATTATTATTATTATTATTATTATTATTATTATTCTTATTATTATTATTATCATTATTATTATTATTATTATTATTATTATTATTATTATTATTATTATTATTATTATTATTATTATTATTATTATTATTATTATTATTATTATTATTATTATTATTATTATTATTATTATGAGTATTTATTATTTATTATTATTATTATTCATTACTTATTGTTATTATTATTTATTATTGTGTTCACGTTTCGCATTTTTCATCAATTATTCGCTCTTTTCTCGTCCACAATCGGATTAGGGTAAAATATAGAAATTGAAAAAAAAAAAATAATCATGGCCACTCCGCCCATTCAATATTTTGTCTCAACATTTTCTACGCCTGTCAACCAAATTTCACTTCCCAAATTCGCTCACCGACAACGAAAGAAAGGACGAAAAAAAAAAAAGATACCCATACAAATTTCCATAATTCCACAAAAAGCCTTTTCTGCAATAAAATACTTCCGCATAAGTTCATCAAAATGTGATAAATAAAATAAACCGAAAGAAAAAAAATACCACAAATAAATTAAATTCCCAAGCTAAGACATAAATCTTTCGAAAAAATGTAATAAAATTAATAATAATAATGATTCCAGTGCCGACAATTAAACCGGAAGCCGTTGACGCCGATAATAAATATCCGTCGACGCTGAATGGAGATGAAAGAAGATTTTTCGAAATATGAAAATAAATAATACGACGACGTTTTCGAGTGGTTCTCGGACAAAGAGATTTGTCGTCGCGGTTATATTTCAACGGTGACCAGGAGTCTGTGAATTCGGGAATGAGAGACTCATCGCCATTGTCCTCGAGATTTCACGGTTTTCTATACATTTAGGCACATATACGTATATGCCTGCAAATAAATATTTATTAGAGTGGTTCTAATTTTGATAATTTTCGAATTTTTATCGGGACCGGTTGAAAATCGATTCTAAAAATAAGAAAAAAATTTCGAGCTGATTTTGAACCTTCTAGTTTAATTCTAAGCTTTCCCCTTAACTCGGTGGAGTTTGCTATTTTTAATACATGCAATTTTTCTACCTTTCGCGGATTATATTAGCAGGGTGACTAATTATTCCTGGAGAAATTTAATTCCATATGGAATTAAGGGAGATGAATCATAATTTTTCAGAAAAAAACATACCATTTTATTATCTCATATTCCACTTACTTATTATTATTATTATTCCAGTTACGATAATCGTTCAATTTATTCAAATAATTTTTAAATGAAGTCACAGGGCTCAAAATTTATTGGGACTGTTTGAGAAGGTTATAGAGGGTGTCTCACGTCAACTTCGCGGGGATGACGCCCTGGGAATTTCAAATATTCGACCTATTCGAAAATTATTCGAATAAATTCAATATCAATCGCCAGAAAAAAACCAGTCCAAACGTGGCATGAGATGACCCATAAATATCAATTTTTTTCCGTAATTGTAGGCTTCACACCCGTCAATTCCGTATGGTTTCCGATTTTTTCAGGAATAATTAACCACCTCGCCTGTACGGTCACCGTAAAATATAAAAATTGCCCATATCTTAAGGGGCAACTTTACCTCTCATCAGCCCATAGTAAGGCACCCACTAAAAACTGCAAATTAGGTCCAACATTTCTGTTGTTCCTTCAAAATCGATCGACACCCCGGCGCGATCGAAATTCTAAAATGACCCGAATAAAAACGACCCTAATATACCTAATATATAGGTATATATATCTAACCGTAGAATGTGGGCGGACGAGGCAGCCGGGGATCTTCAAAATGCTGTATAAAACCGAGCGGACTAACTCGTCGACGTGGTTGTCGAGGCATTCCTCCGAGTTCCTCGCCAAGACCAAGCAACACGAAGAAGAAGAGGGTGGGGGAGGGGGGGGGGGGGGGAGTGAAAGAAGTAGGAGGATAAGTCCCCGACGGTGGCCGGTGTGGTGCAATAAATTTGACAACGGGGCTCGGTCTGCGAAGATTTCTACCGATTTTTCGAACCCGGGTCTCCGAGAACATCTTTCACGAGATTTTAATAGCGAAAAAAATTAATCCGGTATCATGCCAATGAAGCGATTCATGCTCACGGGCGCGCGCCATCATCGGGGTGCGGATCGTAGAGCCAAATGTACAAAAGTTCAAACGCTGCCAATTTTTACAAATTTATCATTATCAATAACAATATTTTTTGTCAATTTTGTCATTGTTATCATTCGTATCATTTTATTATTATTATTATTATTATTATTATTATTATTATTATTATTATATAATTAATAATAATATTAATAATAATAATAAAATGATACGAATGACAAAATTGACAAAAAATATTGTTATTGAAAAAATATAATGAAAATAATAATAGTTATAATAATAATAATAATAATTATTATTATTGTCATTATTATTATTATTATTATTATTGTTATTATTATATTTATAATAATTATAGTATATATAAGAATAATAACAATTATCATTATTGTCGACATTATTATTATTATTATTGTTATTATTATTATTATCTTCATCATCACGGGGTCCAAATTATCGGCTAGGACCTTTCGGAATAATCACACGTCGAACATTTAAACTTCCGGAACTTCGAATCTCCCTAAATTATCCCGTAACGAGAACAAATTTCAAGTCGAAGATTTTCGATAACCTAAAATTCGAACAACAAAAATGTCCAATTTATCAGCTTCCAGAAAATTGAAAAATCGGATCCCCATCCATAATCGGACCCCGGCTCATCATCATCACGATCATCATCATCGGCATCATCGTCTTCGGTAGCACCGGCGCGAGGCACGATCACGTAAAGTGTGCCAGGGCCGCGAGGCATCGTTCGAACCGCGCGGACCACGGCGAAAAGATTATCCTCTTAATACACACGCGCTCTCGCAAAGGTCCTGGACTGACTGACTGACTGACTCCGCGTTTCACGAAGGCCTCGGGTATTAACGTTTGGCTATTCCTCGTTTTTTTTTTTTTTCATTTTTTTTTTCAACGTCGTACGTAAACGTTGGAAGAAGGTCTTGCGCCGATATTACTCTACGACATAACCTTTGCAGACACCTTTTGCCGTTGGCCCCGTGGCACGTTGCAGCCATCGAAGCGAACGCGAGAGAATTCTCTCGGATCCGCGGGCAAACGAGGAATTTAAAACCCGGTGGTCCGATCAGACAGCCGACATTCAACGCATCAATCTTTCCGATGACTCGAGCAATTGATGTGTATGATATTACGCCTATATGCAACCGTCTCAAATGTCAAATTCGTGTTATTTGTAACGAATATGATTGCTGGAAAAAGTTTACTCTACGGTGGGAGAATTATTTCTTTTGGGGAGTATTTTTGTCGGCGGCCGATATTCGCCGATAATTTCGCTAGCTTGCCAATAATGAAAATACCGTTTGAAATACCAATTTCGTGTTATTTTTTACGATCATGGTAGCCGGGGGAAAGTTTTTCTACGGTGGAAGGATTTTTTGAAAATTATATTTGTCGGGGGCTGATAATTTTGCCAATATATGCCGATGTTTTTGCCAGTAACGAACATTGGCACCAGCATTTTTCGATAATACGCAGTATCAACAATGTTAGCGATGATTCGTAGAGAAAATGATACAAGTAGACCTATAATTATCGGTCACGACCATCCTACAATATTGGCAGGCCGATAATTCCGCCAATACTCCAGACTATCACCAATATTCGGTGCCAATTCACACTATCAACAATTTCACAAATAATTCTTCCCGTCTAATAATTCTCGTAGCCGATAACGATCCCCCACGATCGTCCTACAACATTGGCGGCCAATAATTTCGCCAATAATCCACACTCACCCCAATATTTCCGCCAATTACCCATCATCGCCAATTCCCTCGCCAATCCACCATGCAAAATAACACCAGTAGCCGATAATCATCCGCCCCGTCAATTCCGCGACATTGGCGCCCAATAATTCCCCCCCGATAATTCGTATCGTTATCTCTCCGTTACGCACGAGCGTTCAAAACGGCAAAACCGTGAATTTCGACACTGCACGGTGTTGCAAACCATAAAAAACGTAAAATCCGTGATAGCTATCAATCATTGTCCGCGGCATTGGCGGAGGCCGAGGAGCCGCACCGTCGAGGTTGATTCGTGCCGGGAATACGAATTAACCGTGCCGATAAGCATCTCGGAGTGATGGTTTCGAGGACGAATGCGTTCTTAGCACCGAGTGATACACCGAGAGAATGATGAACGTGCTCTGCGTCGAAGGATTGAAGAAAAAAGAAACGAAAACAAAACAACAAAAAAAAAAGGAAAAGTTGGATGATTTGCGTTGGCGCCAGTAGTACCGGTCATTGGCCTTTGACGTTAACGCTTACGAGCGCATCCTCCCCCGACACTAGACGTTAAAAAACCGAAAATAAATAAATAAAATGGTTTCCATGAATATAATAACGCTGAAGGTTGGCTAATGATTACCCGAAGACACTTCGGCTACTTGTAAGTGAAAACTAGTCGGCTATTTACCCGCCGTACTCGGGAATAACGGCGCCGGCAAAGCCCCGGAGTGTATGTATTCCGTTTTATGTACTTATATAGTTATATACGAATGGCCGACAAACCGCAGAGTCCGGAGAAAAACGGTCGGCCCGGGACGCGTAGCGCAGCAGCCCTCCGAGCGAATTTCCGTAGTGCTTCCGAAATATAATATTTCATTCACGTGTGGCGAGAAGAACGATTAGGGGGGGCAAGTCGGCGAAGCGCCACGACTTCCACAATCTTATTCCTTCGGGTTATACAATTAGGAACACGCAAACACGCGATCGCGCGCGCGCGCGTTGCCGTTCGCGCGCGCGTGTGTGCGCAACAGTGCGAGGATGCCGGAAGCCCGACGGGCGATCAAAATCGCTGGACCTCGAAGATTTCTTCGATTGCGATGACGTTTTGAGGGATTCCGCGTGATTGGGAATTTATTGGACAATTTGTTGATTTTTTTCGGGTTTTTAATATTTATTTTACACATTTATTGGCTGCCGATTATTCAGCCAATGGTTAGAACCGATTTTTTTTGTCTTGCCGGGTGTTGGAATTTGGGTTGAATGATTTAGAATTTTTTTTGTCGTGTTATTCGCGGTTGATCTTTCAGCCAATGGTTCGGATTATTTTCAGCGCTATTGTCGGTGATTTATATTTTAGCCAGTATTTCGATAATGATTTGTTGATTTATAATTTGCGACTAATATTTTGATTAATAAGTGGAAACTACACGACCAAATAATTTGCCAGTAACATTATCGCCGTTAGTTCGAAATATTTTCCCCAATTATTCGTCGACCAATATTTCAGCCTATAATTCGATATATTACATTTCCTCTATCAAAACAATTCAAAACATTTTCCTCATTTACGGACTACCAATATTTCAGCCGATGATTCAAAATATTTTCCCGAATCCCACGCGACCAATATCCCGGCCATCTACTCATTCAATTTTCATAACTAATCCGAACCATTTGCCCCAACCACAACCGAATCCAATAATTCGAAATCTCGTTCACAACCATTGTCGAGCCAATACTCGACCCAACAATGATCCCAATCAATTTCTCAGCCATCCCAGAAGCCACGAACGTTCTTTCCAAATCGTTCGAAACACGCACATGGCTGCGGTTGATCGCCGCAGACGCGAGAATGTGTTGCCGTCGCAATCAACTCGCGACTCGCGCAAACAAATGCTCTCGACTCCGTGGACTATGGCTCCGTCGGCTCGCTTCGGTTAGCTCGTTCGCGCGAACGTTAGAGAGACGGTCTCGGATTGTTTCGTAGGTGGAGCCTGCGAGACGACCGACGGAGCCCCCTCCCCCCCTTCCCCGGCCAATTTATCATGCACCGTGATCCGGTCTCGTCATCGGGGAATGTGGGAGGATTGGTTAGGTACGTCGGGCTGTCGTGGTCCACCGATCGAGCTACGAAAAGCCTCCTCCTTCCTCTCTTCTCATTTGCGTCTTCGTGGGCTCGTTGATCTCGTCGCGTACGCGCGTTACATGCGCGTCAGGTGTCGCGGGGGGGGGGGGGGGGGCGAGGGAGGCGTTAACCGAACGTCAGGTGTCGCTTCGTCACGGAACTCGCCGACGGATCGACTCGAACGATGCGACTTGGATGTGAAACGACGATCAATATTGTGATGATAAATTGTCACTAATTTGGAGATTGGGAAATCGTTGAGAATAAAATTTAATTCGGGATGATGATGATGATGATGATGATGATGATGATGATGATGATGATGATGATAAAAAAATCAATGAATGAGGAATTATCCTACATATATAAATAAATAAATAAATAAATGAATAAATTAATAGATCAACAATCAAATTTACCTGAATAAATAAATTATAGGATGAATCTTGAAAAATTTTGAGGATTAGATACAAAATGGAGAACCCACGTAAAATAGAATCTCGAGATCGAGGTCGATGAAAATTAGATTGCAAAGAGGATATGAAATAATGAAAAAAAAATGTAAAGACTATTTGTGGTTGAAAAAAAAAGATTAGGACGATGAAATAGCGTCGAAAGATTGACGAAGACGCTCGATGACTGTTGGTACGAAGATTGTCCACGCGGAGGTTGTAGAGTAGCATAATCAATGCCCAGACGTTCGGTCGTCGTAAATAAGCTGGCAATTTAATCGAGAAACCACGCGGTGCTTTCGCTCTGCGATTAAACGAGTGTCAGCTCACTCAACAGGTAGTAGTTAAATATATATATATATATTTATTTATATATACAAATGTATATATATGTATATTGTACGTACAGCGGATGACGAGGAATCGAAGCGGTTGGCACGAATGGCTGTCCGTCGTGCACGCGGCGTTCTCCCAACTAAACCATTCAACTTTATCGCTCTGTGAGTCGTCTCGGTGCCTCGGAAAATTATAATTTCCCCAAAAAAAAAAAGACCGTATTATTTCTGAATTCTGAATTATTATTATTTCATTCGTTTTGTTTCTTTTTTTTTTTTAAATTCCATGTCTTCGGATGAAAGAAAAAATTGTAATAACGTGGGTTTTTGTATCGAACGAGATTCTTCAAACGACTCGTTCTGTGGGATCGGAATGACGCGGCCTCGGATAAGTATGCGAGCCACTTTTTATTGAAATAGGATCTACGGACTTGTTCTGGGTCAACGTCAAATTGAAAATAAACCCATGATAAATCGTCCACACTGGCTGACGAAATTCTTACGTCAAATTTTTGTTTCATTCTTCTATAAGATTTTTCCGGAATTTAGATTCAATCAGAATTTTTTATTTGGATCGTAATTATTAGAATTTTCTTGCAAATATTAAAATTCAAAGATCGATCAAAATTCGTTCGATTTTGCTGATGCAATTATTCAATCAAAAATTTAATAGAAAGCTAGAATTATTATTGAAAAAGTAAAAATTTCATCCAAATATTTTTGAAAAATTAATATTGACGAAAATAAGTATAATAATAATTTCAATAGAGAAATAACCTTAATAATAATGATGATAATAATAATAATAATAATAATAATTATTATTATTATTATTATTATTATCATTTTTGTAATAATAATAATAGTAATAATTATAATGATTAAAATAATAAAAATGATAGTAATAGTAATAATCAAAATAATAATAATAATAACAATAATTATTATTATTATTATTATTATTATCATTATTATTATCATTTCCGTAATAATAATAATAATAATAGTAATAATAATAATAATAACAATAATAAAAATAATGATTATCATTCATATATTTATTTATTTAGTTATTTATTTATTTACAGAAAAATCCCGTCGTTCGCTCGGATAGCGCGATGATTGTCCCAAACCGACCAACAGGTCGAATCGTAGATTCCAAAATGGTTTTCGATTGTCATTGCATTCAATAGCGAACGAAGGTTCCCGCAGGGTGGCGGGAGGGGTGTCCGACGAGCGATGGCAAAAGGGGTGCCCGTGGATGGTGGCGAAGATTTTTTTTTCCCGAAGCGTCGAGGTCTCCGGTGGCTTCGCGAGGTCTTCCCCCAGCGGGGGTACAAGGGGCCCATGCACCAACCGCACGTCTCCCATTATCCCATGCTAATTCTCGAGCGCGCGGCTGTCATTGCCTCGGGGGCCCCGAGGGGTCCCCCTGACAAGTAACACCTCTTGGCTCGTGTTCCCTCGGCGTAGGAGTCCTCGAGCTCTTTGCCTCTCTCCATCTTTCTTCCTCCCTTTATCTCCCCTTCTCTCTCTCTCTCTCTCTCTCTCTCTCTCTCTCTCTCTCTCTCTCTCTCTGTTTCTCTACATCTCGGATGCTGCTGGTCCTGCGGCTGCTGCTTTGCTTCGTCGAGACACTCATCGACCACAACTTTCGAGTCGAAGCGTGCGTATGAGCGTATATAAACCTGGAATAGAGCGAGAGGGAGACGGAAAGACGAAGAGAAAGAAGAAGAGAGAGAGAAAGAGAGAGATGGACCGGCGAGGCTGCGTGCAGTCCGAAAATCAACTCGTCATGCTCCCTTCATTTTCTCTCGGACATAAAACAGCCATTTGTTAGGTCGTGTCAGGTCGGGGCTCCAGAGTCGCGTCGCGGGGTTTCTCGACTCTTGTCTCCTTCTTTCTTTCTTTCTTTCTTTCTCTCCTGGGGGTTTTTTTCTCTTTGTTTCCTTTATTTATTTATTTATTTTTTCATCTTGATTTTTTTTGTGTTTCGTTGTTTCTTAACGTGGCTGATCGTAGGGGGAATGAAGCAGCAGCAGCGCCGCAGCGGCGGGTTCGGCAGCAAGCCAGCGCCATCGATTGACGATTCATCCGATCGTGCTTGTGATAATAAATATCGGATTCGTAGTCCAGCTTGTAGGTTATACGAAGTACATGTGTGTATGTATATGAGACATTCCACGGTGAATCGGCTAGGGGGGGATGTGGACCCTCCGGGTTCGGTTCATGATTTTTTCATGGCGTTTGGTCGACCCTTAAAACACCCTTGATTTTTCGTAGAATTTTCAGATCATTCTGGAGCTCGTGAAAAAATTAAAACTATCCCGTAACCATTTTTTTTTTTTTCAGTAGTTCGAAAAAATAAGTTTTTGACAGTTTCAGATCGGGATCTGTATTGCAAGTATTTCTTTGTTCTTTGAACCACTGGAATCAAAAAAAATTTTCAAAAATATTGAAGTACGCTTTTATTCTTGTTCAGGGGATGGTTTTTAATTTTTTCCAGGGTGACCCTAAAATTCTACAAAAAATCAAAGGTGTTTCAGGCGTCCAACGAAAGCCATGAAAGAATCATGAACCAAATCCAACGGCGTCAACTCCCAGAGTGGCCGATTTGTTGTGGAATACCTCATATATACGTATATATACGTGCGAGTATCGCTCCTGCTGTGGATTAAGATGGCGACGTTGCTAAGCGAGACAAAGGGACAATCTCGTACAACGTTATTTCTCTTCTGGATCCACTTTGTTAACCAAAGTGACTCGCGGAGCAACGGAGACGAGAAAAATTTCGTATGCCACTGACGCGACTCTCCTAACACCGTAGAACGACGAGAAAAAATATTTATGTCTCATCGGTAGCTCCGCCGGGGCTACAATGGGTTTTTGAATACCCGGACGGAATTTATTTACGAGCTCGTTTACGTACAAATATTGATGGCAATGGCTGCACGTGCGATGCACGACAGGGTTAATTTATCGGATGACATCTTTCTTGTTTTCTTGATTTTACATTTCGTTTCGCTGACAAAATTATGGCGACATCGTTTGCAGATTTTTTTTTTTCGAATTTTACCGCCGTTTGGGGCTTTCAAGGTTGGCCACTAGGTGTCGCATGGACGAGATTTTATTGTGTGCAGATGATGGTGGATTAGATTGTATTTTCATTTTTTTTGTATTATTTTATTCGTAGTTGCATCAGAAATCGGGATGATATGAATTTAGGGGAATTTTATTCTCATCGTCGCCATATTGGAAACGTTTGGTGATTCGCCACCAGGTGTCGCATAGATTTCTCGTCTCTCTGATGAATGAAAACAAGAACTTCGGGCTAGATTACATCCTTCGTCTATTTCACATCCATTGCCGGCGATCTTAACCTCATACCCGCCATCTTGTGACCTTTCTCGACTCGCCACCAGGCTTCGCATGGACTTGACACGACTCTTTAATAAATAGAAATAAGAGCCACAGTCTAGAATGCATCGTTCGTCCATTTTTGATCCATTGCTAACAATCCAAACCTCCCCAGCTTGCATGTCAGAAACTTCCACGTCTCGCCACCAGGCGCCGCATGGACGTCTCGTCTCTCCCAGAAGCGACAGCTGTATTTCAACAGATTTATCTACTTGTCGACGCGTGTGGTCGGCAGGGTCACCTCGTTGACCTCTGCAAGCCGAGTTTCGGTGACGAAATGTTGCAATAAAAAAACAACAACAACAAAAACAGATCCAAACGGAATAAACGTCAAAGATCGTTGTTTCTCTCCCTCTCTCTCTCTCTCTCTTGACGACTCATCGACGTCTAGATTTCGACCGGCAAAGCCGACGTTTGAGCAGCGTATAAAGTCGCTTCGGTTTCCGTCTTGCGCGTCTCGGTGTGGTCACCGAAAAAAAACACACACGCACACACGAAACGTTCCAGTAGGTTTCGATACGCAGTGTCGAACCAAAGGCGCATAACTCATTCGGCCATTGCGCACCGGTTTCTCAATTAGGTAACACGCGAGGATATCCTTCTGGCCGGTGCGATGATATACCAACGTTGGAACGGGAGAAGATACGTTTTCGGTGGAATATGAGTACGACCGAGGCTTGGGAGGTGGACATCGTGCCGAGAGGACTAACGTAATTTCGTATAAATCAGGCCCGGTTTAGCCGTGAGTGCCCAACGGGAGGGCCCGGGCCACCGCGCGTAGGCCCTCTTCCTTCCCCTCCCTTCTCCGCCTCACGGCTACGGCCTTCTCTAACCCGGGACCAACGCAAACACCCAACCTCGGCGACTTTAACCCGCGTTTTTGGCTATGTTGCTTCTGAATTTTTTTTTTTTTTGCATTTTATTTCATCTTTTGTGAGTTAATTTTTTTTTTTCGACGAGAAAATTATGATCGAACGACGATGAAATTATTGATGAGCTATCGGGTCGAATATGACGAAGTTTTATTTGGTTATGAGGTTGAATGGAAGAAAAAAATGTTTCAACGATGAAATTTCGATGTATTTTAATTTATTATCATTTATTATTGATATTATTTTTATTATTTTCGATCAACGACGAAACTATTAATTAGCTAAGGACTCTAATGTAACCAAATTATATTCAGCTCAAGAAAAAGATAAAATAAGGACTTGATTCAACTGTAAAATTAATATATTCTTATTTATCATAATAAAAATAATGACAATAATTTTTTGTAAATAGACGATAAATCCAATCATCGAGTTTTCGGTAATATCGTATTATTTAACCGTGTTTTAAGGACGGAGTGACGATAACCGGAACGACGGAGTAACTGTCGACGTACTAAAGTAGGAGGAAGAAAAAAAAGAAATTAAAAAAAAAACCCCGAAGAAGAAGGAAATGAAGAGGTACGACAGCGATAAATCTTATCCTGGTCGCGACCACCAACGTTCCACCCGTTCGAACGTTGCATAAAATGAAAATGAGTTTTAGTGTCCTGCGAGCTGGGGGCTGGAACTGGCTCTTGCTTCGGTGGCGTGTGGGGCCTCCGGTATCGCTCTTCGGCTCGTTCACTCGCGCCACGAATACACCAAAAACATCATACATGGACATGTGAAAACACATACACGTACGTAGGGATATGTACGTAGCTGGGTTATACTTTGTGGCGGGTGTAGGCTTTCACTGGGTTGCAAACGGTCGCGCTCCGTACCCGAAGACCGGGAAGGCAAAGAGTATAGAAGCAGAAGAGGAAGAAGAAGAAGGAAGAGAAGGAGGAGGAGGCGTATGAAAGCGAGAAAGAAAACAAGGATCGGAGGAAGTGGAAGATAGTAAGATCGTCCGAATGGTCGTGTGGTTATGCGGGCCAAACAACCGTGAGCTATCCGTGCCACTTGACTGGCCTTAAGGCGAGCTTGAAGTGAAGAGAAAGAAAAAAAAATCGAGCCCAGAAGTGAGGGGACAATGGTTTTCCTCGCGACAACGAACCGGAAATTCACTCGATGGACGGTTTCTGCGGTTCGGTTTGACGATATCCAACCGAGGAGGTTACACACACGAGCTATTCGCTTCGTTTCTATCTTTTTTCCAACGAGGCTATCAATCATGGCGTCGCGGGAAACCCGTTTGTTCTTCATGGGATTTTCGCGAGACGCGAAAGATTTGCGAGAGGATCCGGGATTTTTTTTCACCGATTAAATTATCGTTGATGGATTATTTTTGAGGAAGTTCTGCTGGATCTTAATTTTCTGAGGGATGTTTTATGGGCGTGAGGGGTCGAAGGAGGGCATATTTCGCTACCAATCAAAGTCCCAACGTTTTTGAGATTTGGAGAATCCGTTTGGAGGTCACCCGAACGGTATTTAATAACGCAACAATTATATGGTAGGCATCTTGTTTTTTCGTGGCCTTAGGATGGAGGATACGCGGTTGCCCTTTTTTTTCTCGACAGCCCGAAGGAGTAATAATCGGGAAAACCTCGATGAGGTTTCGGGCATATGCTTTTATACGCCAGTGGGTTTCTATTTCGAGAATGGTCTGGGAGGAACTTTGACGCGCGTATAATTGGGGTTGAAGTCAGCGAAGCCGCGGAAGCCTCGGGGCATTATTTCGGGGACCACGGGGTCCCTTCACGACCCCTTACGTTGAAAATTAACGTTTCTCAGCGCACGGGTTCTCGGGCGCGCGCGCGCGAGAGCGCTTTATAAGTCGTAAAAGTGGTTCTGGCTCAGGGACCAATATTCCTAGGGGTTTTTTTCTTTTTGTTCTTTTTCCCTTTACCTGTGAGAATATGGGACCCCGATGGTGGCCTCGGCCATGTGTCAGAACATTTTTTTCCTCGGGACTTATAAACGCGGCTGTCCCGCAATATAAAGATGAGGGGCAATGTTGCGGGCTTCGCAAGGAGCGGCCAATTAAAAGTCGAAAGGTCCAATTACCTTCGAACTACAGGGCGGAGGGTCGCAGGGGGCGGGTGGGGAGGGCGAACAGTTCACTTTGGAATTGAAGAATTTGGGCGTTATTCTCGTTTGATAGGTTTTTGAACCGTTTGCTGCTGTTTAAAGAATGGCACTTTGTTCGAGGTTCGATCGTACGTTGTTGCTTTGGGAAGAAACCTTTTTTCCGCCTTTTTCGGTCGCTTTCTAAATTTCTTAGATTTTTGGGATCGTTGCGTTCTTGGTTGTTCCAATGTTTATACATTTTTTACAATTATTGATATATTCGGTGATGGATAATAATGTTATCTTTCATTTTTATAATTTTTTATAATTTTGGTAAGCAATTTTCTAAATTTTCAAGATTTTTGGACTCTCAATTATTTCTTGTTAATTTTAATATTTACCAATTACTTCGAAGTTATCGCCATGTTCGTCAAAGAACGGCATTTTCCAGTTCTAATAATCTTCGGCCTCCCAAACATTTCCGTGCTTCCACCATTGGCGAATCTTTCCATCATTATCCGCAATAACTGACGCAGTGACGTCTCCATTTTGTATCAGCCTCCGCAGGATGGATTCCGTGACTTGATATGTTTACGATCGAATAATGGGGATAACTCGATAAGGATCGTCGTGGCAGCGAGCTTCTCCGTGCTTCAAACCGACCCAAGCGCATCCTTGGGTGTTTTTTTTAACTCCATGGACTTTACGACAGCTCGAGTACATACATATATACATATAAATACACGAACGCGGAGCGCGCCACGGTCGCCCTGGAACGGCTACCATATTTCTTCTTCGCAACAGTTTAAGGGCCCCATTGTACCTTGAGCCACGTTCCTATTACGCGTATTATGTGGATTATTGGCCGCGGAGTCGAGTTACAAGGGCGAAGATCAACCAAGTCCGGTAAAGCAACGAACGGCAGCTGCCGGAAAAAGGCGTACGACGTCGTGAACGAGACGAGACGAATACGCGGCAGTCCACCGGTGTGAAGTCGACAACGAGTTTCGCTTCTCCCCGTCGGACTGTGAAACGTTTGTTACGTTCTCGTGATGCATCGTCGTGTCATATCCGTTTTTTTTGTTTCGAAATTCGTTTCGTTTTGTTTCTTCGTAGTCTTTTGAACTCGGCTCAATTGGCGCCAATAATTCAACGACCAAGATGGCCGCCTGTTCGACCGAGATACAAAGTTCTGTTGTTTATTTATATATGATGTAATGCTGTGTTTATATTACGTTGTTATGCTTTATGTTCTGTATTTTGTGGTTGGATCGATCGCTTTTTTGGACTTAAAGAGGTCGAAAAGGGATCTTCGAGTTTTACAACTGAAATATCGAAATATCGAAGCATCTCGAAATATCGAAGCCCTATTGGCTACACGCATTCGCCGCTTGTTAATCAATTCGTCCCCGCAACTAAACAAAATTGCTAGATTGTGCCATCGTTATTGCGTTACGGAATTTCGTAAACCAATGGCGGATTTTCGTTGGTAGCCAAGACGTTGTTTCGGTCGTTGGTTCCCAAGCGGTAGTGTGAGAATACGAGAGATTTATCGCGGGGCAATTACATCGAGACTGCCGCTCGGAAGGAGGTTAGGAACTCGAAAAAAAAAAAAATAATAAAATTGAAAAAAAAAAAAAACGAATTAAAAGAAGAAGACGGAAAAAACCGAAACGGGCGCGCTTTACGACGCGTCTATAATTATCGATGATTTCTAGGAAACTCAACCGACGGGGGATAAAGGAATAGTGTCTCTTCTTTGTTCTTCTTTCCCAATCCGCTGTCGACTCTACGCCCGAGATGTTTATTTCCAGATTATCGCGTAAATCCGGCAGTTTTTTTTTTTTTTGATTATTTTTTATTATAATTTTTTTTTTCGAGCGGCAGAAACCTTCGTTCTTTCACGTTTTCGTAGCGATTAATCGAAACTCCGATGGCTAATTGCCGCTATGATTTCCGAGAATGGTCTCGTGGTAGCCGCTCATGGACGACCAATTGCGTAGAAGCCACGATGAAAGAACGATCGCCCATCGTGTCAAGATTTTTTCTCCTCGTTTCTTCTCCGTTTCGAATTTCTGGGGGTTTTTTTTTTTCCGAAGCCTTGCGGGGGCGGGGAGAGTCCAACAGCCACAATAAATCCCACGTAACCCCTTTTCCCTCTCTGTCTCTTGCTGCGAGTTTCACGGATCACGCGTATAACGTCGAATTCTCATTCCTACGAAATTGCCTTCAATTTCGCAATTAAAACGAGAAGAGGGCTAATAGAAGGGTAGCTAGACATCGAGTGGTTGAGTGACAGCTGTAGCTTTCCGTCTCTTTCTCTCCCTTTGTTTCTTTCGGTCATCCCTCCCCCCCTCTCTCGTTGTTCCCGCAAGATCGACGGAAGATCGTTCGAGCCCTCTTCGTACCATTCGTTCGCGGTAACCAACTCGAACCCTTCGAATCTGCCACTGTAACGCCAATTCTCACATGAGGCCACTTCAGGTTCAAAATGTCAGTGTCCCGATAAACTCCGTGTCAATTGACCCCGGTCGCATGTGACATAATGCACTTTTATCGCGCTATTGACACCATATTTACTCAATTAAATTTATCTTGGCAGAGGAATAACCAGCCAAGAAAACGAATTCACATTTCACACTAATTTCATGGCTTAAGGGGTAATTGTTTCTAGAATACCATGAATTACAAGGAAAATAATAACAGAAATAGAAATAAATCAATTAAATTGATAAATAACGTAAATAAATAAATAAATAGATGAATGATGTGTTTCAAATGTCCAGATATTGTACAATTTTTAAATACCGTTGTATTTGACACAGAAAATCCAAATTTTCGTAGGTGGCCGACGTTGGGTTCTCCGGATTCTCGTGACAATAGCCAGACCGGGAGCAGCAGGCCGAAAAAAGGGATAAATCTTCGTTGAATAATGTCACGGTGGTCCGGCTCTTCATGGGATTCAACGGAGTGTGTGCGTGCGACACTACGGGGGCATCGAGCTACCGTGCGCGCGTTATCCACAGGGGGTCCGGGTCTTTCCTACTTCTGCATTTTTTCTTTTTCTTTCTATTTTCTTCTCTCCCGAGTTGGCACGAATTTCTTTTTTTTTTTTCCTCATCTTCCTCTTCTTCTCCGTCTTCTTTGATCTCCGACTCGGCGATGGAACGCATTTCTTCGTGGTTCGGGAAAAGACGAAAAATTGAAAAATCGATCGACAATGAACCACTCGACGAGGTTTCCGACGGGAATTACTTTGGGTTGTCGTGAATGGAGAGACCGTGTCAAATTTCGGAAGCAACGAGAAGTCAAGTGGGTTTCAAGAGTTTCTCGAATGTCCGTCGAGTGGGCTACTACGTCTGTCTCTTATTCTTGCCTTTTTATTCTTTATTCTTTCTGTTTTTTTTTTTTGTGATCTTTGCGTGTCCAATGGGTTTCATTATTCCCTCGAGGATATTCTCGAGTGCGCCACGGCTGTCAACTACCTTAAGACCACTTGATTCTCATTCTATTTCGATGATTCATTTCGCGAAAAAAAAAATTTTCGCATAATTAATATCCGGCAGGATTTTCGTCAGCAGCTGGAAATGATTTATTTTACTTTTATTTGATTTATTTTTATTATATTTACTTCAAGAATACTTATTAAAATATTTTATGCTTCCAAAAAAATCAAATAAAATATCTAAAAATATTTTTGAAGGTTTTTTTAATTCGGAAAATCGGGAAAATATAATTTTGTTGATAGAGCGTTCATTAAATTGATTCAAAATTATTGATAAGCCTGGGAAAATTCTGAATTTAAGAAAAATTTTGATTTCTCACAATCACAACAGGCACGAATAAATCTCACATTCGGTGCATAAAAATGTGGGTCTTTCCGTGAATTCTCATTCGTGCAAACATTGTCGTTGACTTATTCGTTTCGGGAGACGAGGAAATGGTTTTAGAGCGTTTTGTGTCGTTCCAGCAGCGGCAACAGCAGCAGCAGCAGCAGCAGCAGCCCTTGGGCACGAGGGATGCATAAAACCGACGGTAAAACCCTCGACATTTACCGTAAACCACACGATT
This sequence comes from Sussaba pulchella, assembly GCA_963971145.1. Taxonomy (NCBI): domain Eukaryota; kingdom Metazoa; phylum Arthropoda; class Insecta; order Hymenoptera; family Ichneumonidae; genus Sussaba; species Sussaba pulchella. The sequence goes on from OZ020172.1 coordinate 12,780,287, forward strand.
TTGGAGGAAGCGCGAGTGGGGCAAGGCGCACGCACGACAAGACCTCGTAAACCAGAAGATTAGGATCTGAGGACTCGCGGCCACCCACTCGGTTAACCGACGCGAACTTCAGGCTCACGTCCTTCTCACTTTCGAGACAATATTCCTTTTCTCTTCTTTTCCTTTTTTTTTTTTTTTTTAACTCACGTGTCCCGATCCAAATACCTGGCAATTGAGATTTAAAATGGCGACGAACGAAAAATGTTTGATCCACAAATTCATTATATTTTACATTATATAGATCCTGGAAGATCATTGATTTTTCCGGCGAAGGAATATGAATTCGAATTTGAGAGGTCATTCGAATCGCACGAGTAGCGTGTAGGTGACGATACTACTATAATTATAATAATCCAAATTATTATTATTATTATTAAATTTAATAATTAATTAATTATTAAATTTAATTATTAATTAATTATTAAATAATAATAATTAATAATAATATAAATAATATACATATAATTATTAATCTATTAATTATTAATTATTATTAATTATTTATTCATTTTATTTTTTTAATTATTTATTATTAAATAAATAAATAAATTATTTTCCACCAAAAATTTTGTTATTTGGATGATAAAATTATTCGTAAAACCTCAAAATACTCTAAGTACCTAAATTAATCACAATTATTGTTATTATTATTACTTACTTTGATATGTCGAGCACCGGCGTTAGATGGCGGCCGCATCGACGCATAACAAAATTCGAGGCATGCCAAAGAGCGACCCACACATAAAAACATACAAATGCATATACAAGACAAAAATTCGGATGCCTTTAAAGCGGCGAGGACGCCGGGAGAGACGTACGTGCCCGGATTGCCAAACCCGAGTAAACGAAAAAAAAAAAAATAAATAAAGAAAAGAAAATACAACAAAAAAAAAAGAAGAAACGTCGAGAATCTCAGAGGCATGATCGCTCGCGCGCGCGCGAGCCCGGTGCAACCTTCCAGAATATTTGCGCCGAAAGCATAGAAGGAGATTGGAGAGCGTCGGCGTCGGCTATATGAGCACGAGATTGACGGGGGACCACCCCGTGTCTGACTCGCGTCGTCGAGATCTCGCCATCGTTGTCGTCGTTGTCGTCGTTGTCGTCTTCGTCCCCGTCGTCGTTCTGCAAAGCGAAATAACCTGTGCCGGTCTCGGATCTCTCGCTTTTTTGTTCCGGGGAGCCGCGAAGCGCGAAGAGAGGATTCCAATCTCTTGTATTTCCCTTTCACGAACGAACGATCTTGATCCTTTCTTTTTTTTTTTCTTTTTTTTATTATATTTCGAGATCGGGGCAACGAGCGTGATAAAGACTTGTCGTTTGTGATGCGCGTCCGGACCGTTGGGTGGCGCATCGGAGAAAGAAGAACGTCGCAGGCAAGATGGTGGGAGAGGTCGAAGGGGAAGAACGGTGCGAACGTGGATGTATGGAAAGATAGATAGAGAGGGGAAGGGATAAGAGGTTATGGTACCGAAAGAAAGAGATCTCTCGAATGTGAAACTACTCGATTACCTCTGCGCCCACTCGATTCCTCCGATTTCGAACGAAAAAGCTTCGGGGCTCGATATTGTTTTCCACGCTTACGAGGAATACGAGTTGTCCGGGTGTTGCGTTGTCGCGCACACAGATGGCGAGAACGAGGAAGAGAGGAGAAATCGCGGGAAGAGCGTGGAAGAGAGAACGAGAGTGGGGAGAGGGCGAGAGGGGGTGAGACACGGGCGGTGGCGCTGATGTTGGCGTGGGGCAGCTAACGCATCCTCGCGGAATACGAGACAATCTTCATGGCGTCGGGGCTATCCGTGACAGCGGACTAGAGAGATTCACGCTTTCCGCGGTAGGACCACACACACCGGAGGATCAACCGACGAAGAACGCCGGAATCTTTATATATGTACTAACCCCCGCGGTTGACGTTGTCGCCGAGACTTCGCGCAGCCACGCAAAGCCCATCCCCGAGGACGAAGGAAAACACGAAGCTGGACGACGGCGCATCGAGAAGGAAATAAAGTTGCGGAAAGGTGAGAATTTTCGGAGAACGGAGGCAGAGAATTGCGGTTGAACGAAATGGCCGAAAAAGTCGCGTAGGATATGGGAAGGGGGAGAGGGAAGGTGAGTTATTGGAACGTGAGGTAAGATTATGGAGGGACGGTTGGTTGGTTTGTGGGACAAAGAAACGGAAGGATTGGGTGTAAGGTTGGTTGGCTTTGATTTTGTTTTGATGAGGTTGGGAGGCTGTGTCGGATTGTCTTTGAGAATTGTTTCATTGGTCAAGTTTGGTTCCTACAAGCCGCCATATTGGTTGTGCCATTTGACATTTTTTGAATACGAAAATTTGATGAGAAAGTACGTGGAATCCTCTGGAGAACCGTACAAGGTTCATATTTTTCGCATGTTTGTTAACCGTGCTATAAAATTATGACGGAGTCAATGAACATTTTTTCTGACTCGAATGAAAAAGATTAGTAGGCTCGAGCTTATTTTCAATATTGAAATAGAACGGAGTAACTTTAGTAGGATTAATAAATTAGAAGCACACCAGGAGCTCTCCAAAATTCGAAAGTCACCCAAACAAGCACCACCCTAATACACATTCGTAAAGTCAGCGGAAATATCAATCATAAAATTTTCTAATCGACTCTACCGATCGGGAACTCTCGTCAAATAAATACACCAAGCTTCATAATCCCTAGAATCGTTTTTTCTCCTCCAATTTCATCCAAAAAACGAAGAAAAAAAAAATCATCCATTCCGAACATTCCAAATGGACGTAAATGTCTTTGAGTGAAATTCACGAGCGACGGATAATCCTCAAACATCAATTCGAAATCTCGAGCGTGAACCTGACATCGTTGGCGTATAGCCGGAAGCGCGTAAGCGAAAAGCTCCCTCATCGAACGTTTCGTATCCGCCACGAAAGAAAACGATCTTATCCCGAGAATCCTTCGATGCCTTAAGATGCATCCCAAGGTGGTGGCTCGAGTATCCGAGGATCGACAAGCTTCGAAACCATCGAGCAGAGTCGTCGTCGGTGCTTATCAGAAACCCAATCGTTCTGACAACCCGACGAACCGGGAACCAGCCAAAGGGGATCAAGCCCCCGGTTGACACCCTGGGAACCGGCCCCCTTTGGGGCCTCGCTTCTTCCAGGCCCTCCCCTCCCCTTCGCGGATCGTGGATCGCCAAAACCTCGTGATCGTCGAAACCGAACGCGAAGCAAAGAAACCCCGATCAACGGAAGAATCGAGAAAGACGAGGACCGCTCTTCAAGGATTCGAAGGACCGACGAGAGACTTCTCCACCTCCTCCTCCTCCCGCAACTTCTGCAACGTTCGGACTTTCTACCCCGATCATCCACACACGATGCGCACGGGGCTTTGTGGAGGATTACAGGTTTGCGGATAGAAGAGCGAGGAGATCGTGATCTGATCCTTGACGAGGAGGCGCAGGAAGACGAAGAAGAAGAAGCTGGAGAACGTGGGATAAGGGAAAGGACGGACGGAACGAAACCGTCGCCCCGGTTCCCACACGCCGGTTAATTGATCGATTCGAAAATCTTGGTGATCGCTCGGGGTTCCTCGAGCATTTACACGAAATTCTTGTCGTCGTCTTATTTTTTTTAATTCCCGGCTGTCCCCACCTCTGCAACGTCGCGTCTCGTCGTCGTCGTCGTCGTCGTCGTCGTCATCATCATCATCATCATCTCGTCTCTCGCCGCAGTCATCGGTCCAACATCGCGCACCACGTAATCGCTGAAAGGTTAAGGAAGAAGGAGGAAGAAACGAGCTGAAGAAACACAAGGAAGGAGATGCCCCACGCGGGGGGAACAACCGAAATATTTTTCTCAAGATTATGACGTCAGGCTGCCAGTTAGTCCCGGCTTACCGGTGTAATCCTTCTCGTAATGCTCAACCCTCCGATGCTTTTCATCCTTCGTTTTTTCTTTTTCTTCGTTCATTTCGTATCTTCTCTCATTCTCTCTTCGCTCGCTCGAACGAGGTGTCTTCTCTTTTATTTTTTATTTTACGTTCATTCGTTCTTTATTTTTTTTTTTTTTTTTCGTCTTACAAACCCGAATACCTAACAGTGAATAACTGGCGTGAATGTTGAGACGTGGGACGCGAATAGGAGGCGGTGGGCCAAGCCACGAACCTCCGCTTCGTTTCCCCGAGGACTCGCTGACGTTGCCCATTGTTGCTCGAACCGAATCTTCGCTTGACACGCTCGAACCCCTCCTCCACCCTTCCTCGATGGAACGACCAAATGTATTTCTTCTTTCGCTTGTTGCTCTCTTCACGAGCACTCTATAAACGACTCAATCTTCAAACGTTCACGGATCATATTTACCGTATTATAGCGTCATTAGCAGCCCCCCCGGGCTCGCGCCGGGTTGTCCCGGCCACGTCGCTAGTGGCGAAGTCATTGACGCCCGAATTGGACCTTTGGAGACTTTGAAATCATCGTCAGAGTTCATTCGTTGTTTGAACGAATTTTTTCCATCGCTCGACATTCGGCCGAAAAAATTTGATTTGGAACGAGAAGAAAAAAAAAACAAATAACGTACATTTCGGCAATGAGCGATTTAACTCCAGATAAATTTCGTACACCGGATTACATTGGTCTGAAGATTACACGAGATTACATGAGACTACTACGAAGATTACTTTTTTTTGCGGGTTTCTTGTAATACTTGATAGACTACAACCAAATAGAAAATATGACATTCAATCTGTGACAGATTAAATGAAATTTTTTGAAGATTACAAAGAGCAGTTGCATTGCGTCGTACAATCAAATTTATATGAGATTACAAGAGACCACATAAACACAAGAATACATCGAGAACATCCAAAGAATACACGAACTTTTTTGTAATCATTCACGATTACACGAGCCTCCGTAACATTTCTAACGATTTCCCATAATTACGATTCTCTTCACTCTTGAAACGATTACACAAAGAACACAAAAATGATTGCCGAAGATTGCTTCTACCATCTACACCAGATCACACGATCGAATCCCTCCCTCATCCTTCCCCTCTCGGCAACGAATGAATTTGCCAAGACGATGATTATTGCGATTCGTTATCCAAACCCAACGGTACAACGGTCCTCATTGTGCCGACGTTTTCTCATGTGCCCGAGTCTCGCGCGGTCGTAACGGACAAACGTTAAAACGAAAAAGATCACAAATTACGTTCGGTAGGATGGCATAAAATCGTCGTGGAATGTCAGAAGGCGTTCGTGAACGTTCGTGTGGACTATGACGATAATAGTCAGGATCGGTAACCGTCAGAAGCCCGGTCGAGCATATACGAGAAGGTATATATGGTAAAAGGTCATCGGGCCAATGATCGTGGTAGTCGCGAAAACGAGAGGCTGCTGCTGCTTCTGCCGTTGCTGCTGCGGTTGCAGAACCGGGGCTGCCGTTACACGCGACTGGGTGCAGTTTTCTGCATCGTGCGCGAACCTGAGAATTCAAACGGGCGTTTGTGCTCGCGCGAGCGCGATGTTTTCACCCGACGTGCCCACGTACGAGCCCCCTCGGGGCAGTTATTAATAATCAGCTCTTGGTGTACGAAACGACCCAGAAGGGGTATCCTCCGTAGAATCCTCGGTTGCATATAGCGACGAAGCACCGAGGATAGAAGAAAACGTAGAAAAGAAGAACGACGATGATGAAGAAGGGTGCGGCGCATCGGCCCGGCAGACCTTTCGAGAAGGCGCCGCTAAACCCCCCGCTCCACCCCTTCTAAGATAGTAAATCGTGGAGATTCGAAGACGACAATCCGACCGCCGAAAAAAAAAATGAAAATTACCGGGACAGCGTGCGGATGATGGGAAAGGGTCTGCTGAATCTGACCGAGGTTCAGTCATGGGCAGAGTTAAGGGATTGGATTTTGTTCAGGACAATATAAGGAACCAATCGCCTCGAACGGAAAATTTTAGATCGTCGAATAAATGTCCGTCTTTAGTATTTTATACATCAAGAAAAAAACTTGCGAATCCATATATACACACTCAACCCAACAACCCACAAAATCGCTTGCAAAAGATTCAATTAAGAAACCCCGAGAATTTATTACACAACAACGTGTTATCCAACGTCATCTAAAACAAATTTTGTCATTAAATTCGATACCGCGTTGTTGTTAACTTCCCGATAATCAAAGTTCCCAACTGGCCATCGACTGTACGTTCGAAGACGTTCGGCCAGTACGCAGGGATGCGAGCCGAACGGGAAGAACCCGAAGGAAGAAAGATTTTCGCGTGGGTGTCGCTCGGTGGGCGTCGCGACTGCATCGTCGAGAGTACCGCTGACCTCCGACCCCAGGCTGGTGGTGCTGGGCTTACGGGTCCGTATGGTTCTTTCTCTCTTTCGCGCGCGTCCGCGCGCCCTCTTCGAAGATCGCAAAACTCGGTCTGGTTGCGCTCGGCATGCAGATGATTCCTCGCGCATCGTCCGGGGGAAGGATACACCGGGCGGTAACGTACTCACACGTACGTTACCGAGGTCTCGTATGTGACTTGCGTGGCGCGCGAGAACGTGAGGTTAGGCCCGGCTCGCATCAAGCCGGAAGAATAACATATATCCGTCCGCGCGCGTGCAATTATCCTACGCGTGCGTGGGTGACCCCTCGCGCGCCACCGCGACGAGCCGCGGAAATTATCGGAGGAAAAATCTTTACGGTTTTTACTCTATTATTCCATCGTGGTCAATGCTAAACAATAATAACGATATTGATAATCGTGATAATAACGAACCAACGCTCGGGGGGGGGATTTAAAAAATTTTTTTTCATGGGTTTTCGATGGTTTAAAGAATGGGGGGTTTTTTTTTGGTATTATGCCGGCGATAGAAGACACGGTTGTGTGTATAGAGAGAAATTCATCCGGGTAGTGGTTATTATTGTTATTATTTGAAAGGCATGATACGAGAGTCGAGACTGCGCGTAATAACGGGTTAAACTCTGAAGGGACTGCACGAGGATCGTTTCGGTACCGAAAAGCTCGCCGATTCGTGACACACGGCGACAAAATTCGGCTCACGGTCCCTCCCGTTCTTGCCCGTTGATCATCCCATGAGCTTTGGGTCGTGGATCCTCCTCCTTTGAATGGACCTTTTTTTTTTCTTGCATGATTGAATTAATATCGTGGGTCGCCCTTGCCACTCCCACTACCGGTTGGGTCGTGGAGGGACTCTCAAGCTTCGCGAGAGAATAATTCCGTTGATTCCCCTTGAATTCATCTCCGATGAACCGCGAACTCTTTCGTTCTCCATTCGAGGCAGGTAGGAGTTATCGTATCATGGTAAAATTTCAATTGACGCAGATTTTCTTGATCCGACGATTAAAAATCGGCGCCAAGACACGAAAAAACCTCTTTTACCTACGCCAATTGAATTTTTTACATCGTTTCGAACCGCATTCGCGTTGCAATCGCGCCGTAAAGTTGACAAACTGCCGCTCAAGATGCGATTTTCGTGGGTCGACAACCGAACCGATCTCATTCATCGAACAAACCACCGTTCGTTCGAGCGTAAAAACCAAAACTGTGAAAAGTTTGATGAATTAATTTTCAAACCAGCTTAATTTCCCTCGGTCGTCGTTTGTCGTCAATCGCCCGTGAAACGAGGTTAACTCGGTTCGTCCCGAGGAAGTTTTGCGCCCGAACGGTCGAACAACCTCCGACCGTGGGTATCCGTGAAACGGGTGACAAGAGATGAGAAAATGTGATGGGTACGATAGTTGTAGCTAGAAAACGAACAACCTGGGAAAGGTCTGGGTGGCCATCGTTTTTTTTTTAATGTTGGTGTGTGCTAGCTGGTGTCAAGACTTGTCAGGAGGAACACGGTAGAGCCATTTCTGTCTTGAGTCAATTAACCGAGTCTACCTAAAGAGAATGAATGGCTGGGTGGGGGGTCGCAGGGGGCCTAGGGGGGAGGGGGGGGAGAAGAGGTTAAGAAATGAGGCTCTTGTAATTTACGAGTGGGGACAGAAGGCGAGTGTTGCGCGACAGCGGCAGTGAGAGCGAACCACCGAGGACACCAGACGCCTGCCGTGAGCGCCCTCTAATCGCGATCGATATATCTCGACGCTTCCGGAAGCTGTCCGTCTCCAGTAAGTCCCCATATATATATATACACACCTCGCTAGTACCACCCCACGCGCGCACCATAGCTTTTAGAAGGTGTAGCTCCTTGGGAAAAAATAAAATAAAGATACGTATCGTCAGGTTTAGTCTCAAACCCCCCCCCCCCCCCCCCCCTTCTCCCCCCGCTCCTCTTCGGCGGATTACGATCGCAACAGCTTTCCAAGTTTCTCGGGTCTTTCTTGTCCCAACACAAGAATTTGTGGGCCCGCTAATTGTCCACCGGGAGAGAAAATACACGAGACGTTCAAACAAAAGCAACGATTTTAACGCTTTTGGAGATTGAAAATTTGGAAAATTAATTTTTCGCAGACGTTATCGGAGAATCGCGTGGGACGATGGATACGTCGCGTTGAGGGACTGAACGTTTTTGGTATTTTTAAATGGGAATGATTTACAGTGGAAAATAGGGATTCGTTCTATTGTGAAATGGTTGGGAGGTTAATGAGAACCATTTTGCAACAATGGAGCCACAATCTATGGATCGCTGTGGTTAAGTTTCCATTGTTTTAAGGTCTTACTGGATGGATGAGGAATTGACAAAATTCGTAAAAATTTAAGAGATGATAGTTCTTGATATAATAATAATACATGAATGATTTAAAAATGTTCAACTACGTAATTAAGTAATAATAAATTGAACACGGTCGCTTATGGGAAAATAGCTTCCGCAAATGCTTATGGTTGCAAAAAAAACAACTAATTCGCCGTAAATTCTAAAAATAATATATCACGAAGATTCGGGATCTGCAGATCTATCACGCTTACTCTAAAATGTATCAACCAAATAATTGTTTAAAATTAATTAAAGTAATGAGAATTAACGCCTCAAACGGTTGAAACACAGAGAAACAAAGTTTTTATCAAAAGTGGTAAATTAAAAACTCCCAAGTGTTAATTGATTACCAAATTTACCAATCAACCAAACGCTGATAGCCTTTTATCAGTCATATATCCCGCCGTCTTCGTGTTAAAAACCCGATAAGTGTCAATGACATTTTTTTCGCCTCCCAACTCGCGGCCACACAAAGTGTGAGCAATAAAACGATTTCTCGGGACCGATGCCCCCCCCCCCCACCCCGGAGTCATTCCGTTCGTCGCCGTCGAACAAGCCGGACCCAAAAGACGAAAAGGTGAGAAATCCTGAATTCGTTAAAGAAAACGAATCAAAACGTAGCCCCCATGGTCTTATCGGTGTCGCGCACAAGTGAGTGTCCAGTTCGTCGGAAGATTGCCGTCCCCCCTTCCCCTTCCCGGGGCCCGAGATGGGAACCGTTGGGCCAAGTGTCGCGTTTGGGCCTTCCAACGCGAAGATCTCGGATCGGAGATAGGAGACCCGCGGGATCCACCGAAAAGAGCGTCCGAACCTCACGGCGGAGGCGCTGCCGCGTTCCCCCCCTACCTCAACGATCCTCGAATATGTCCCGGGCGCGCGCTCGACGCGGGTTTGGGGGAGTAATTTGTCGTGCGACCACCTCGGGGAATGTTTAAATGAATTGCTCGAACGTGCGGGAAGGCGAATCGTCTCGCACGCACACACCAAAGAACCATCCGGAGTCCGGAGATTCGAAGGAAGATCGCGCAGGAGTGAGAGAACGCTACGAAGAGGTCCGGCCCGGGGGGGGGGGGGGGGGGGAATGTTTGGAGGCATCGGCTGCGAACCCGCCGGAGGAGAGAAGAGGAACTTTATCGGCGCGACATCTTGTACGGGAATGCGGGCCCACGGGGCCTACTCTTCTTCGCCCGGGCATCAAGGACCTCGCGATACCCAAAAAAAGTTTTCGGGCGTTCGCGCGCGCGCACGCCACGTTCGATGTCACACGGCAGCCGGTTGAAATCTCTCACGGACCCGCGTTTCGAATCCCTACGTGGACCAACGGGTCCCGGAGGGGTCTTCGAAGTCACGGTGAAGAAAAAAGCGGGACCAGGGGCAGAACGGGACGGAGGAAACTTCTCCTTACCTCCCAGTTGGTTTATTGCTCAATTCGCCCTCGTGGCTAATGGATTCGTCTTTGAGTCTCATCCCCCGCACGCTTCCGACCTGATGTCGCCGTTTATTCGTCTCTTTATAATTCTTCTTCGATTTGGTCGATATATTTTATTTTTTGTATTTATACGTTCGATGATTCCGATTTTTCGGCTATGACGTCGTCGTGGCTGCAATAAAATGTTCTCGTTTCCAGTATTTTGATACGGGTCGTCAAACGTAGCTCAGAACGAGACGAAGTACTGCTTTATTATGGGATTTATTCTCCACGTATTTTCATTTTACTCAAAATTGCGTGAGCATAACGAAAAAAGCGAGAATGCACGAGAAAGTAATAAAAAGATGATAAAACTTCGTCGAGGAATTTGAGCGATACATTTTATTGCAATTTCATTGCACGTTCATCGAACCTCGGTGCCGACGGGGGAGTCACGTACTCCAGCGACCCATTGGGGTCTCACAGACCCGACGTACGAATATTTCGCTCAGTCGGTTTCTAACCCCGCGCCTCGAAATATCGAAACACCAATCGTACACCGTCGTCTTCTTCAAATACACATACAAGCATCTACACGCGCATACGTAAATATTTATTGTTTAATTTTCGAATCTCGCGGTAGTAATGAAAACAGCGTATATGCGGAAAGAATAATAAAAATGATAATAAAATATCGGTCGTGGATTGCCGAGTGTGAATGCAAAGTAGCCGGAGCTTATTCGTACGAAAGCAAAGAAGTAGCGAAGAAGATGTCTCCCGCGCGTTGTATTTGTTCGTTCGTTCGTTTATTTTTTTTTTTTTTTTTTATTCAAAGCCAAATCCACGGGACGCTTGGCAGCGGGATTAACGAAAAATTAATAAACGTAAACCTTTTAACCTAACGCCGCAACGGTTTCGATAAATTCTTATTTATATTGAAATCAGGTAAGTCCGGTGATGGTTAAGCCGCGAATCGCTCGTCGCCACGCCGTACCCCATCGCCACGAGCCCACGATTATAGATGTTTAACCGCGTCATCACTTCGTAAAACCCGTTGAATAAATTCACCTGAGAATATGCTTCCTACGCCCCGAACGATCCGCGCCGCGGGCGCGCTTACGCTCCGCTGCGTTACAACTACCGATCGTTAGCCGTGCTAACCATCCCCCCCCCCCCCCTTCGACATTCGCGTTTTTCGACTCCCGTCATCGTTTCCGACCGATCATCCAACGATAAATTCACGTGAAATTCTTTTAACCAACGAAGGATAACGAAACAATTATCGTGAAAATTGTTCGGGATCCTCGCTGTGCGAATCAAAAGTTTATTAGGTTTTATCTTTGGGATCGACGGTGCTGTCATCGTCGCTAATATGGTCGAGTCCGGTACTTCGCGCGAGTACGCTTTCGAGTTTGTCGCGAAATTTTTCATTTTTATTCATCGTTCTCGGCCTTGGTGAATCAATTACTGGGGGAACAAAAATTTATTCCGAGCTCTGACGTGCTTTGATTGACAATTTAAAAATTGGGTATGATTGGGGGGGTCGTTGCTATGTCGCTAGCCTAAAAAAAGGGACCTACGTACAGGATCAAGAAAGATCTTCCATTATCACCGACACAACCATTGTCAACCCATTTATCGGATCATCACCGGCCAATCGTACCGATTTCCTCGCCGCAATCGTCCTCTCCATCGTCCCAAACGAGGACATCGGGTCCAAGCGCCATTCCCGAGCTCCCCTGACTAGGGAGACCCATCGGGACCCCGATCGCTCGAGTCCCAACGCGACACGGTGTTGTGACGATTGTGCGCACATGCTCGGTTACCGATATGGTAATAATGTGACATGGTGTGTCGGTGGCTCGTCGTCGGCTCGCACCGGGAGGCCACGGTCTCACGTTGAGTCCCTCCACCAAGAGATTCCGCGATCCGTCGGGGCGACGCCGACCCGTGGGCCCCCTGTGAAGCGGACGGGGACTTCTTCGGCACGCGGCCCAACTGCCTGCTTCGTCGCACACACACACACCCCCGTACACCATCGCCTCCATCTTCAAATCGTCTTTCTCGTCTTCTTCTTCATCCTCAACTATATTCCCGTCGCACAGATTTTTCACCGAAACATTGCCACCGCCGCCGTTCCTCTCTCCGTCGTACGCTATTATTTATACCAGTCTTTATAATACCTCCCCCCCCCCGTTCCTTTTTTCCTTCAACCGGACAGGATGACCAGTCACCACTTCCACCGTTCTCTCGGGACTCTCGGGATTCAGCGGTGGCGACGCCGATACCCCATAAGGCCCCGAGCCCGTGCCGGTATACGTTATATCAGGGAAATATATTGGACGGTACCGTCGACTGCCCGGCGGTATAAGGCCCAAGGGACGACGAATATTTCATCGGCGGGGTAACCGCCGCGAAGGGCGGGAGGGGGAGGGGGATGAAGGCAACCGCGCGGTCGCATCGCATATTTTCTCATATTTTTCGTGGCGTCATGGCCACGCTGGTGCCGCGGCGTCATCAAAGCTTTCGTCGTCTTCGCGTTGTTTTTTTTTTCTTTTCTTTCTTTCTCTTTTCTCTCGAGTCGTCTTTCTTTTCCGTTTTTTTTTCTTCGGCTATCGCTAGTTGCGCCTGAGCTAGTGTATGAGAATTGCGGCCGGCAGGTACGCAATTGCGGGGCAGTTGTTGGGTGCGAGTTTTGTTGGGTGTTCTTTGGGAGATAAAAGTGTTTGGGGCAGGTATCGCGGTTGCGGTTGCGAGACGAGCCAGCCGAAGAGATCGAAACGGGCTTGGTAGAATCCTTAGGGGGGGCTTATCCCCGTGGCGCATCGCGAACGTTTGAAGAAAAGCCTGAAACCCGGTCGGAGGCTGGGGCCTGAGGCCGGGCTCGGAGATAAGGGCTGCGTCGAGGACGAAAATCAAGCGAGACAACCGCACGCCCGGAGGTCGTCGCAGGTACATCGGGGCGGGAAAAGTTTGCACAGCTAGGCACGCAACGGCATTGACTCGGAGATAAGATTTCGGTGGAGATTGAGACGTGGATGGACGAACGAAGTTGATGATACGATGAGCAAATGAAAATAGCGCGTACGGAGAAGTCTACATTCGGTACGAAGGGCCACCTTGGCACGCCTTGGCGATAAGTAGAAATGTCCTAGGACGAAAAAATCATTCAATTTTCGGTATCTTGTTAATTTTTGAGATTCTTAGTGGATTGGATCGAGTTGTTGTCGACTTGTATTAAGCTTGGGACACTACGATTTCACTGGTAATACTTGGATCGACCTTGTGAGAGTCAAATAAAAGTTTTGGGACTCGGACGGTCCTTCTAAAACTTAGATTACGCTCCTAGCACCAAGATTTCACCGCCGAGTCTTCGATCGCACTCTTCGCTTCGAATTATCGTGTTTAGACTTGAACTCAGAATCCACAGACTCGGATACCGCCCTTAGGATGAAATAAAATGTCCGTTCGTGCGATCTAAGACCTTTGGCACGATACTCCCCCGCACTCAGATCGACCTTGCGAGACTCAGAACAAACTACCGTGACGCGACTCAAGGTTCTAAGATTTATACTCAATTTGAAACAAAAAAATTAAACATCCCAAACGTATTTACGTAAGAATTTATTCGAACACGAGATACGAAAACGAATCGACACAGATCCCAAGGCGAGAATACAATCGTCCGAGGGAGGGATGAAAACTCATTCTTTCGTTCGGTTCGGGGGACGATAACACGATAAGAAACAAACCTCTGGGTTTCTTTTTCTAATTAATCCCGAACATTCTTCGTTGGCGATGGCTCGACACGTGGGCAAGTCCGGTAAATAATCGAATGGGCTTTTCGGGTCTGACTTTATCTTCGGTCGGGTTATTGAGAACCCGGGAGTGCGAGTACCTGCCTCACACGTCCTGCGACTGCGAGCATTCACTCGGTTGAGATAACGTTATCTTAGTCGCGGGGAGAAGCTCTCTCGGAAACGCAAACGTCCACGGGGAGGTAGGTGAGGAGACTGGAATTCTCGTGGCAACGCGCGGGGGCCCGAGATAACGTCCGGGTACGTGGTTGACCGCCATCGAGGCTACGGATTTTACGCGATGAGCTTTTCACAAACGCGAGATGTGCGAGACACGCGTGCGGCTGTGCTTCAATGAAAACGTTGTTTTTTTCTTTTCAATTAAATGATTGGTTAGTGGTAGTAGTTAGTAGTTGCTTGGTTGGTTCGTTTTTTTTTAAACTTTCCGGCTGATAAGATTTTTTAAAGAAAATAAGAATGAGGATATAGAAATAGAAATGAGGATTTTTTTTGGTGATATTTTTACGTATTTGTCTATTCAATTACCTTCTTAGTTAGTAGTTAATAGTTAGTAGTTAGTAGTGAGTAGTTAGTTAGAAAGTTTTTTTTTTTAACTTTCCGGTTAATGAGAATTTTTTGTGATATTTTTATTTAGTAAATTGAATATGTGGTAAAATAGATCGTTTAATGCCTCCGATATTTAAAGGGATTTATTTTGCGAGCTTTTGAAAAAGCGATCGAACCCATCGAACGACATCATTCCTCCATTTTCCTCGTTATTCGCAACCCCATCCGCGGAATCATCGTCGAAGCGTTAGAAAGAAATCACGCGAGTGTCGCACAAAAAAGTATGCAAAGAAAGCAGAATAAAAAAAAAAAATAAATAAAAAAGAAATTGGCACAAAGTGAGAAGGGCTCGACCGCAGGTTCTAACGTATTGCGGGTGTACGGTTTTAAACGCGGAGACAGTGGGATTCTCCCCGAAACTCTCTCGATTTTTTGCGGCCTGCGGCTGCCCAGCCGACGTCTCTAACTTGCTGCCACGCACAAAGCGCAAAAGAAAAAGAGAGAGAGAGAGAAGAAACGAGCGGATCCAATAAATAAAATCTTGCTCGCTGTGTAACCCTCGAGGACGAAACATATATATATATATATTTATTCTTTTTGGTCGTTGTTTCGAAGGTTTGCCACCACGAGGGGGTTCAGAAAAAGCGGATGGCGGTGGTTGCGAGTGTCTCCAACGGGTTGTGCGAGCGTGGAAGCTCGGCGGAGCGCCGGATGGGACGGACGTAGGACCCAAGTTCAAGTGCGTGGGCCGCACGAGTGTTGGGCCCGTGTTGGGCCCGTGTCGCGCGAGTCACCACTCGCGCTCCTACGAGCCCCGGGGCCTCACGCCGTCCGTCATCCTGTCCGCCCGTTCGTATTTCGTTATACCGCGCGTTCACAAACACACGCGCAACTTACTCGCACACGCGCTTACGAGCACACGCACGCACGACATACACGAACACGCGTGTTTCTTACCGATGCGTTCACTTTTCCTCAACCGTTTTCTGTATTATACCTGCGCGGGTCTCAGCCTTAAGACCCTCGCTTACTGGGAGCACCTACGCTATCTCTGTTTGCTGTTTTTTTTTGTTTCGGAGGGGGGGGGGGGGTTTTTTTAAGATCATTGGTGGAGGTGATTTCCGAAAATGTGGATGATCGAACTGGTCGAGAATTTAGATTGAAGCTCGGGTTTTTTTGTCCGCTGTTGTTGGTAATGATATCGGTTATGGGGCATTTTTTATGTTTCGCGGTGATTTAAGTAGAGGAGACATTGAGGATATTTTTTTTTGAGGATGGAGGAAGGATGTTTTGAGCTTTGTAGATGGGAAATGAAATAATCTTATGATTTTTGGGTCAGGGCTGGAGGTTAGGACGTTCGATCGCACATTAATACACAATTTTAATCAAATTGAAGAATTATTGAATAGATCAATAGTATTAATCACAATATTAATTTTGATTAATATCATTTGAATAAGAAATATAACATGTATGCTTTATTATTATTTATTATCATTTTATTTTACTTTTTATTAATGTTATTTATTATTTCTTTATTACGATTGTTATATCGATATTATATTCAATTTTATTATAATCATTAAAATCCTACAACTATCAATCATCAATATTTCGACTATCTTTAAAAGAAAAAAATTGAACAATTATTAAATAGATCAATAAAATTAAGCGCAATATAAATATTAATCAATATTATATAATCAATCTATTATTATTTATTATCATTTTATTCTATTTCTTATTAATATTATTTATTATTTCATTATTACGATTGTCACATCGATATTACATTCAATTTCATTATAATCATCAAAATTCTCTATCAATCATCAATATTTCGATTACCTGCGAATAAAAATAATTTCAAATTCGTCTAGAATATTTTATTCGTCGATGAATTAATTTTTTTCTTATTTATTCGAACAAATGTTTATTTTCGTCGGTTCGTGGAATCGAGATGCAATAAATTGCGGGTTGGAAGTTGGATATCGAGTGGAAGAAGGATGAACGATCACGCGGGTGGGCGCTCGGTACTCGCGACCGTGGTAAAACCTTCGTTCTTCTTCGTCGTCCTCTTCGTCTTCTCATTCTTCGTTCTCCCTTTCCACGTGGTTACGAGCCGATCGTATATCGGCAAGTACAACTTCGTTTCGCTCTCGTATGGAGACGTTAGTAGAGAAACCTTTTCTCCCCCTCTCTCTCTCTCTCTCTTTCGCGGGTACATTCGCAACACCTCAACGTTTTACAAGACTCGCGAGGTGGTAGCGTACGTGGCGTAAACGAGTAAAAGGGAGTACGAAAGCGTGTGTCCGTGACGCTTCTTCGAGCGCGGTAACCCCCTTGTACAAGACTGGACCGAGTGTTGTACGAGGCTCGGGAAGAATCTCACGGATGGAACCCGAGAGACGGTCAATAAGGCCCACCGGTGCTGCAAGTCCGAGGCCCGAATCGATGTGAAAAAAAATCTTTCAAAAAACGAAATTTCGTTCTTCAGCTATCGCAAAGGTCAACGAAAATGTTGTGGGTTTCACTGAATCACCGTAAATTTTAGAGGAAATTATTGACAGCTGATGGAGGAAGATTAAAAAAAAAAAAATGAATTTTCATCTCCAGTTTTTCCAAAGTTCTACAAAAAATTTTGCAGCTCTCATTGAATCTCCCTAAATTTCATACCAAAATTATTGACGAATGACAAAAGAAGAAAAATATTCAATACATCATTTTTATCGAGCTCCGGACGACAACTCCAAATAAAACTTCGTCTCCCACCAAAAAAAAATTCATATTCCCAAAAATATCGCCAATGAATAATCGCGAATCAAACATTTTAGGCCCCCTCTCCGATAATCCCAAACCCCAACCCTATTTCGCGACAAAAACCCCTCCCCAAAAAAAAAAACCAAAACATACCTTCCATTCTAGAAGTGTAGAAGATTATATGTATCGCGAGAAATCCACCGATATAAATATATATACCTATATCCGTATACACGTATATACACGGTGTCCCCCTTTTTCGTGTTCCGAGGTTGGTTGAAAGATTTCAGACTTTTTTTTCGGTGATGAAGCAGGACATGCGCATGCAGATCACGTCGGTTGTGTAGCCGAGTGATACCGTATCTGTGGGCGGCGCGTGCGTGTGGTCCCCGGTGTCGCGCCGCCGCTCTCGGTCACCCCCTTTTCCCCCCACCGGGCCCCCACCACTCTTATCCGGCCCTCGCCGCGCTTTGGGTCCGCTCCGGGGCCTCGCCGGGGACTCATCCCCACTCCCAGGAGCCCATACGGGCCCCGCGTTTACAATATCTCCCCCCCTCTACCTCCCTCCTCTCGCCCTCTTCGCGCGTCATCGCGTTCGCTCGTCCGTCCACGATCCTCACACACGCGCGCGCTCACTCGCACACGTTATTTTCGTGATCCGCCGCGGCTCCTCAAAACCCAATATAATGCCTTCTTCTTTCATCCGATGTTCACGGTTTGTCCACACCTCGATCAACGATCAGCCTAATCGTTCCTTTAAGACCCGTGAAACGTTATTTTATTTTATTTTATTTTTTTTTTTCATTCATCATCATTGTCGTTGTTTATTATTATTTTTCGATTAACATATTTTGAATAAAAATTCAATTTCTTATTCGTAAATTCGGTATAATTCGATCCTAAATTACGGTATAGACCGCGTGTTTGCACAGTCGAGGTTTTTTAATTTGGCGGAAATTTGTTTATGGACCCGACGACGGCTCGGATTTCTCAATTTCGGGATGGGATCTCGTTGTGAATTGATGATTCAATCGATTCGCGACAATTTTTGCGGGGGAACGAAAATGATTTCGACTTCTGCTATCACTAATAAAATTGTCAATCACCCTTTCATGATAACAGCTCTGCCAAGTCCCTAAAATTATCGCATCCAAAATATCGACCCCACAAAAAAAAATCCCTGAATAAAAAAAAATCCAAGACTTGAAAATAAAAATAAAAAAAAAAACATTTGGAGTCTCAATGGGATTTACAGCTAGAAGGAAACATCGGGATTGTATTCTCGGTCGTATCGGTGACGGGTTTGACCGGGGTTAACGAGCCAGAGAGACGTTCAACCAGCAGCCTGGACCAAGATGGGTTTCGCAGTCTCCGGTGCTGTGCGTTATTGTGCGAGAAGAGATTCTCACCCATAGAGGTGAGAATCTTCGGTCAAGCTTGAGCCCAGCTCCCTTATCGTTTTCACTTCGAGATCGAGCCCTCCTCCTTCCTCTCAGCCAGCCACCCGGCTGGACCAGCCGATAATGACACCACCGCCCGTTTTTCCCGGCTTCGTCTCGCTCTTCCATGGCTCGCGAGTCGTCTTCCGAGACACGAACGTAACCTTAGACGTTGGTTCGAAACTATCGCCACGTTGATGTCCGTGACACGACGGACGCACCTGGCGGTATTCCCGGCTTTGAAACGCGAGATCCATCCTAACTCTCCTCTTCTCCCGGTCCATCGCTACAACATTTTTGTTCCGCGATAACAAAACTTACCGTAAAAATCCTTCTATCGAAACAATCAACGGACGAACACGAAAGGACGAAACCAATTCGCAACTTCGAATTATTTCGTGATATTTCCTTGCATTTCAATTTTTTTTTCTTGGGTTTTGTCTTGAAATTTGCGAATACGAGTTACTTCGGATTTTGCAGAGAAGAATAATACGTGGGTTTGTTTAATTTTCTTTTTCTTTTTCATTTCTTGTTTATACATTTTACAGTCACGGAATCACACGACTTATATTTTATACATTCGATTGAAGGATGGTTTTTTTTTTTTTTTTTTTTTTTTAAGATATAAATATACATTGAATAGGTTGGCTTACACGGAAATATAATATCAATTACGGTACACCGAGTGAGCGTTGAAGGACTTATGATTTAATATCGTATGGGATATTGGCTCGACGCCGAGGCCGCAAGCCCTCCCCCCCCCCTTTTTTCACGCGTCGAGCGTTCGACGAACGTCGGGAAGAAAATATATTTTTTACATTTTCAAATCATCGATAAACGAATAAATCAATAAATCAATTAATTAATCAATTAAATGTACCAAAATATTTTTTCCTAAATACGATAGAATTTTTGTCTGCTTTCTCAATCTACAAAATTTCATTGCAAAATAATCACAAATATTCATATATATTTATTTATATAACTTCGTTTATAAATTTGGACCAAAATGGAGTATTTTGTTCCCATCGTTCACAAATTTTTTTTATTTTTTTAATAGCTAGAATAGAGAGCTCGTTTTTGTTCGAGTGACGATCACAGAAAGTGTCCAAACAGCGGGAAAGGAATTTAATTAGTCCTTATTTTCCGTGTCTCAATATCGTTGGCGTTCGACCCTTCACCGTCGCACTACCGCATAATTCCACCCAGTCGGTTTTCGAAAAACGATTCTGAGCAAACTATCCGTCCGAAGTGGTTCAAAAAATTCCAAAACATGCTCAGAACATTTCAGATCATACGCAAAAAATTCATTCATAAGAAACAAAATGGCGACGCGTTGAAAAAAAATCGGAAAGAGATGAAAACGAAGAATTAAAAAACGCCCGGTGCGACGGCGAAGAATCGAAAATGGACGAAAAATTGAGCTAGGCGGTTTCTTGTAGCAGCGGGGGAACGCCGTTTCCGGTCACGGGAATGCTCGACGATTGCAGTTGGCTCGTGGTCGTCGTCGGTGGCGGCGACGACGCCGATCCGAGATTGTGGGTCAACGAGTGACGTCGCAGATCGCAATTTCGTCGAAATACTTTGCCGCAAGAGGCGCAATGATAGGGTTTTATGTCCGTGTGGGTCAACAGATGGGTCTTCAAATTGCTACGCTGATTGAAACTCCGAGCGCAAACGGGACATTTGTGGGGGGATTCTTCCATGTGGAGAATTTTGTGAACCGCCAGGGTTCGACTTTGGCAAAAACCCTTTCCGCACTCGCCGCATTTGAAGGGCTTTTCTTTACTGTGAATGTACCTGAAACAACAATTTTTAACAAAATTAATTCATATTTTATTGTTTTTTCGTTGTTGAATGACACAAGAAAAATTAATTACGTATGAAATAATAATAATAATAGTTATTAATAATTTAATAATAATTAATAATAATAAATAATAATATAATTGATAATAATCATATTATTATGAATAATGATTATATTAATAATAATTAATATAATATATATTATATTAATAATAATATAATTTATATTATATTATTATTGTTACTATAATTGTAATGGATTGAAAATAATAATCACGCAGAGAAATCCCGAGAATAATTAACAAAGAGGCCTAAAGAACAATGAGCTTTCGAGCCAACGACTGGTGAAAGCTCTCGAGGGTCTCATGGGACCCCATGAAGTGGGCAAAACGAGACCATGAATAAATGGGAAAGTTCTCGTGTCCGTAACGAGCCGAGAGTGAATTCGATTCGACGCGGATCATAAAGTGAGGCCAAGCTTTAGCGAAGTCGCGCGCGAGGCGAAAGTTCTCCCCGCGAATGGTTGACGATGGGTAAACGTCGTGACGTTGTTGTTCCCTTCGCGATTTGTACACACATGGTCTGCAACCACACGTAAATTGAACAAAGCTGGTCATTATTTAATTATTCTTTTTTCGAGCTCGCCTTTATTCTATAGAACGTCGTTGGCTGAAGACGGACGATCTGAGAATTGCTTGAGGAATGAATGGGAAAAATCTTTTGTGATTGGGAAGACGATAATTCATTATTATCATTATTAATCACGAAGTACTCGAATAAATGTATGAATATTCGAAGAGCTAAAGAGGATTCCCACAAAATTATGTAAATACCAAATTAAAAATGACCGAGTTTCATTATTTAATAAATATGAGATTAAAAACTTAATGTAAATATTAAATAAATCAATTTTTCGCAGATTAATCACTATTTCGAATAATCAATCAACTTAAATTCGCGAACTTAATGTAAATTCAACAAATAATATTGTCGCGAATTGATAAAAACTTAGAATATTCGATAGATATAAATTCAACTTACTTAAATCTAAATTAGATAAATCAATTTATCCCCAATTAATCAGACCCTTTCAAGATCCATCAACTCGCGGTTGCCGAAAAAGAAAAAAAAACAAAAAATAATTCATACCTGTGATCCCTGAGGTGATCCTGCCGGCGGAAGGCCTTGCCGCATATATCACAGGAGTATGGTCTCTCATCCGTGTGGGTTCTCTCGTGTATCAGCAAATTGTAACTCTTCGTGAACTGACGATTGCAAAATTTGCAAATAAATTGTTTCTTGGGTCTTGACGCCCGACACGATCGCGTCAGCCCGGCGTCCGTCGAGGTCGAGGTCGCTTGTACGGAGGACGTCGACGAGGCGGACGTGGACGACGTGCACGTGGTCGGTGCCGCGTTGGTCGCGGCGACGGCCGCGATCGTCAACGTCGAAGACGTTGCATTGTTTCCATCGGCGATTCGTTGCATCAACGGATCGTTGTTTTGCGTCCCGGTCGTCGTCGTTGTCGTCGTCGCCACGGTGGTTCCCGCGGTTGAATTGTCCCGTAGAATAGCCGCGGCTTCTTCTTCCTCCAAAAGCGCCAAATCTTCTTCGGGATCGGTCACAAAGTCCAGATGAGACACGCCATCGTCGTCGTCAACGTCTAGAGACGTCGCCTGAAGAACTTCCAGCCCCAAATGATGATGGTGATGATGATTGTCCTCGCTTTTCAAGGTCAACGTCGAAGATCCCGCGGTTGTTCCGGTCGTCGAGCAATTTCCGTTGTTGGACGTCGCGGGAATCACGGTCATGTGCAAATTTCGTGCCGATGCCCCGGAAATCCCGACGGTAACATTGGAACCGTTCGTTGACGAGGTCGAAGAGGTCACGCTCGCGGCAGCTCCGCTCGCGTGAAGACGATGCAACGTGAGATAAGTCTGAAGCGCTTGAAAATTAAGCGCCGCGGCATCGGCGTGTCCGGGTGGCAAAAGCGCAACCCTCTGAAGAGCCGCCAAAAGGGCTCCTTGAAGACCCAAAGTGACGCTTTGCAGGGTAAGATTGGGAAGAACGGATTCTATCATGTTGCAGGATTCCGTCGACGATTCAGCTTCTCGAAGATCGTTCGACGTTTGACATTCGTTGTTCACGGGCGTCGTAGTCGCTGCACCCTCGCCGTGCTGCTGGTCTTGATGCATCATTCCTGGACTTGGACCGTCGATGGCACTTCTAACACCCGTCCACCAAATCCCCCGCACTGTGCACCCAAACTTCACAGACCTTTTTTTGATTCGTACCCTCTTCTTTTTTTTTTTCAATCACTCGTTCAAGATCGACGTTGATCACGCATTCGTACGTAGAAATGTTTTTTATTTAGCGGGCGATTTGGATCGCGAGCTGTTGAATTCGACGGTGAACACATGGATCGGCACATCCGTCACGGCGATTAATCGCGCACGATTGTCATTGGTGGGGGATAAAGGTCCGCGATCGGGGAATACATCGTTCCAAGGGGTCGTTTTTCCCGTTCTTACGAAGGGGGACCGGATAAAAGCTTAAGGGATCGTGCACGGAAACGAGGAAGCGAGAAAATCGTGACGTCGAGAGTGTAACGCGGGGCCCCGAAAGGTGCTCGCGGTGCCAAGGCGCCCTGAAGACTGCACGAGTATCGGGCTGCTGGGCACTGCTCGTGGAGCCACCTGGTGTACCGAACGGGCAAGACCTACCGGGGGCCCGTTCGCGTTCGCGGGCCCTGGCTCGCCCCTCGCCCCCTCCCGCCTCGCCCTCGCACGTCCACCGAGCCACAGCTGGGCCCCGACGAGCCCGCTCCGTCGGTGATGCTGCGGCCTGGCCGCGTCTCGCCAACCGCGCTTTGTGGCCTGGCAACACGGAACGTAACATCGGAGCCCCGTCGGTGTTGGGACCGTGCGGGGGTGTGAGGCCCCCTCCCCCGCCCTCCTCTTCCGCACAATCGCGAGCCACGGTCGGTTGATGCATGCGCGGTACTTGACGGGACTAAACGCATCGTTGATATCGATAACGCGAACGGCCGGTGGTCATTGGGACTTATGTGAGACCCCGTGGATTTAGAGAATTTTGGGTGGCGAAATGTTTCATTGGAAATTACGAGATGGTTACGGGAAATAGGTATTTTTGCTTGCGTCTCTTTGGGACCCACTTTACTGAAGTGCTCAACGGCGAATTGGGCCTTATATGTAATAATATACGATATTTTTCCTTGGAAATTACAAGATCCTTGCGCGAAGGAGTTGGGTTGAGGATTTTTGCTCACATCTTTTTGAGATCAATTTTACGTTATTGCTTGTCAAGTTAATTGGGCCTCACGTGTGATAAAAGATTATGCTTTCTCTTAAAAATTAGAAGATCCTTGCAGGAAACAGTAGGGATTCGGTATTTTCACTCGCGTCTCTTTGGAATCAATTTTTTTGTATTTTTTATCACCTAATTGGGCCTTGCGTGTAATAATACACGATATTTGCAATTCAGATAATAGAAAAAATAGAAAACGCCGTTAGTGGACTTCTCGTTCGAAGCCCGTGAAATGGAATGGTCTTGTTCACGTACTTAAGTCGTATTCAATTTAAAAAAAAATCAGCCACCCAAGGCTTCGAAGGACTTAACCTCGTTTCTCTTACGAAGGACCCGCTGACTTCGCCCTTGCGACTGATCTCGATTGACCGCATGATTCAGGGCCCAATAATCCCCCACTCACCACCCAAAGCTACGAAAACAAGAGATAAAAAATAAATTACATTAAAAAAAAAAAAAACGAAAAAAAGTGATGGAACGAGACCGTCGAAACTGCTCTCGCGCGCGGTGCCTCGTTTAGCCACACCGAAGCGGTCAGAGCGAGCCCGACTGGCGAACGTTTCGTTTCAGAGTCTCGGACTCGGCAAAGCCGCAACAATTTACGACGGCAATTAATGCGCGAGAGTAAACCACGCGCATCCAAGTACAGTATCTATAGTATAATATGCTACGTAGCCGGGCGAATGGTTGAGGCCCGGTGGGGCCCCAGTGCAAAGCTCACGTTGTACAACGTTGTACTGTGAGTCGAGTCTGCCGGTCTCGGAATCGTCCGCGAGAACGAGACGAAGACGTAGAGAGAGAGAGAGAGAGAAAGAGAGACGAGAGAAGAGAGTAAGGCCGTGCGATACCGGTGAGGAGCGTGCTGGGACCCCGAGACTACGAGGACGAGCCCAGCGCGAGAGAGACGAACGTAGGCAGATCGCACAAAGAGGAAACGAAGCGAGAGAGAGAAAGACAGAGAGAGAGAAAAATATTTCTGTAACCATCCTCACGAAGTCAAAGACGAGGAAGGAAGATGCGAACTGGTGAGGCACACGGGGCAGACTAAATAATATTATAGGTGGTGTTCTCACGGTCCCGGGACGCCCGCGGGCCCAACTTGCACTCCCTCCCCTACCCTTCCCTTCGAACGCGAGTTCGCCCACGCCGGGGCCTTCTCTCCCGATGCCTGCGATCGCAGCGACTCTTTGCTCGTAGTCGCGCGAACGCTGAAGAGAGAGAAAGAGAGAGAAGAAGGCCCGCAGAGTTCAGGGGTCACCTCGCGCTCGCTGACCGTCACCGCCGGGGACGGTTCCTTCCCCCACCTCGCCGGCCAACGGCCCACAGCCACCAGGGGCCTCATTCTTCGCGCTCTCCCTCTCTCTCTCTTTCTCTCTGAGTCTCGTTTATCTCTCTCTCGCCCGTTCGCGCTCGACCGGCTCGCTCGTTCGCAACGCGTCGAACTCATGCCACCACTCGGGGCATCGCGCTGAAACGGGCTGAGCAAAGAGGGCCCCGCTTAATCACCGACTTCGGACGATCGCCTGACTGACTGACCGACTGGAACGAACACGACTGTCTTGAACGCGGGGGGTTTTTTTTTTTTCGCTACGCGAAGAATCGTGGCCACATGTGTTACGGCGAAACATTTTTATCTAATTTCGGGAGGTTGGTTTTTTTTTTGATAATCAATTAGCGGTTGTTTATCGATCGGTGCGGGAAAAGGAGACGACTGTATTTTTTTTTCGGGCTCGATCGGCCGCAAATGGCTTGTTTTGGGTGAAGTCGGATTGACTCATTAGCGATAAAAATGGGTTTTCAAATATTCTCGTCTTCGGGGGTTAGCGGATTATTCGAGATTATTTATTGAGAATTGGCTGAGAAATCGGAGAAATATATGTTGTGATGATTATTCGAATTTCGTCATTGACTCATCGTATATGAGGTATTCCTCGTGTAATCGATCAGCCTTGGGACCAGCCTCGTCCGATTGGGCTCATGATTTTTTTAAGGCTTCCATGCGATCTTCGGAGCACCCTCGATTTTTTTTTAAACTTTCGGATCACCCTGGAGCTTGAGAAAAATTGAAAGCCATCCCCAAACCCAAAATAAAACCCAATCCGACATCTTAAAAAATTTTTATTCTCTCTAAGATGTCAACAGTTGGAAAAAAAATAAGATTTTCAAAGTTCCGGCGTGAAATCTGTATCATAGTAATTTTTTCCCGTCAATAATTTACCGGAGACCACAATTGACCGGAAAATTCCGATTCTTCTCTCGGCACCTTCGAAGGAAGTCGCGATAACGCGAGAAGAAAATAGTTCAGGCGATTTCCGGAGTGTGAATTATCGTTTGTAACTCGCGCCGGGTTTCACGCAGCGCGATAAGGCTGCACCGTTTCTCAGCTACCTCGTCAGCGTTCGCGTTCTCCGGGGTTCTCGTTATTCTCCACGTTTCGTATCCGCTCTCAGAGGGAGGCCGGGGCATCCTGCCGCGTAGATAATTAGATCGCTACTAAGCAACCCCGCGATCCCGGCTCGAGAGCGCATGCGCCCGCGCGATCGCGCACGCGTACATTCTCGGCGAGAACGTGCAAGCAGCGCCACTGCGTTTTGACGGACGTTGCATCCACACGCTCGTCGCGGTTTTGCGCTCTTATGTTCGAGCCCGATGCCGACCGACGCCCACCCGGTGTTTATCCCTTTTTACACGCTCGATTCCTCGCACTCTTTAATCCACCCCCCTCCCACCCAAGTCTTGCAAAAAAAGACACGGCCGCCGACACCGCTGGAAGCCATTCAACAATTATCCAAATGTCTACTTCCGTGTTTACCGAAAAAATTTCGTGCTGGGAGAAGAATAAAATTATTTACGACTTTGCGGCTACCGACGGCAGGTGGATTCTTTCGTAAAACTATTTGCTGTACGCATTTTCCGTTTGATTAATTGATATTTTTTATTTGTTGATATCATTCAGACGTGAATTAATTCTTTCCGAATTCATTTGGATATTAATTATCATGATAATTGGAATATTTATTGATAATTATGTGGGAAATAGAATTAAGGCTCTGATTTGAGATATTTATTCGCGACGGAGACTTTTCTTTCGTAGATCGGCAGTCGTATGAATTTTTTATTTATTCAGGTGTGGATTGATATTTTTAATTCGTTGATATCGGACAGACATTATTTAAATTTTCCAAATTCATTTGGTTATTAATTATCGCGATGATTAAAATATTGATCGATAATTATGTAGAAAATAACTTTCTAATAATAATAATAATGATAAATCATTAAATAAAAATAAAAAATAACTATAAAATTATCGAATAATAAAATAAAAACTTATTGAATAATTTTATTTTTTACATAATTATCGATGAATATTCTAATTATCGTAATAATTAATAACCAAATGATTCCGATTCAACCTCAGCGATTGACTTAACCTTAAAATTCTTGATTTCTCAAACTTCCAAGCTTTCTTGGTCGATAAAAAACAATTTGGATAAAAAAAAAAAGGAACCGGTGAAAGACGCGTGGCCTTGGAAAAAATTCTTCGTCTTCGTAAAGCCTCGTCACCGTCAGTCCGTTCCTCTTCGACTCTCTCTTCCTCTCTCTCTTTCTCTTCCTCGCGGCCGATCTCGAAAGTCTTTAGGGTTGAATTCGTTGAATGCGGCTTGTCGAGCGTTCGGTTTATACATGCGAGGCCAGTTCGGTGACTGGACACTTTTTTTATATTCCGTGACGGTATAGCCTTAACGCGTTAATAATAATGCCGAGTTCATTCTCCAGGTGTCACTGTTACGACATATCGTTCGACAATGAGCTTTGGAATCCTTCTTTCAATACGAGTAGAATGAGCGAAGGAAAGACGGACGGATGGAGAGAGCGAGGGAGAGACGGAGAAACGGTTATGAGAGTCGATGGGGTTTTGTGGACGTCAACGCCTTCGCGCTCCCCCATCGGGCCCTTGCGTACCGCCGTCTTCTTCGTCCAACGGGAATTTCGAAAAAAAATAAAAAAAAAAAACGAACGAGGACCCTTAATTCTTCTTCACCCCCCGCGGACACCTGCGCGCCGCCCTTATCCGTCTCCTCGATATCCCCGGCTATTTATTATTCAACAATGAATATAATATATCCGTCGGTTGATTATTAAACCGAAGAGGAGATTCATCGATCCGTAAATCGAATGATTTTTCACTTGGCTTCGACAAGGAATAATCGCTCGGCTGGGAAACCAAAACCTTCCTACGTCGAAATTCATTTTTTTTCGATCTTCAAACTGTTTCTTGTTTTTTTTTTTTTTCAATTCCATTATCGAACGACGTGGAAAAAATTTGCTTGTGGACGTCGATAATAATTCGAAATAAAATAAAATAAATGAAAGAAAAAAAAACATATTGAGATATTGAAGTTAATAACATTTTGGATCGTGTGAGTAATGACTCCATTTGAGGATTCCGACGATTATTCAACTTTCGTATTGATTGGTAAAGTTGTAATAGGGCCTGTGAGAGCTTGAACGAAGAAAAAACGGCTTGGAAATAAATAAATAAATTCAGGGTTAAAGTTCGGACCGGTTCGAAGGGCGAAATCTTTTTTTATCGCTGACCGAGTTAATACGAAAATGGGATGCTGATGCGTAACTTTACATTTTCAAAGATTCCATGGTCAAAATTGGTTGTCCTTAAGAAACAACAAATCGCGATAGCATTTTACATAAAGAAATAAGAGTGTAGATCCGAATCGAATGCATTTTAAATATTTTTACATACATTCGACCCAAAAAAATCATTTCTCCGAGGACTTTCTTCCTTTAAAATGTAAAAATTTCCCTCGATTCTCATTAAAGTCCGTTCTGACCGCTCGCAAAGTCCCATCAACGTCTCTTCCCGGACCACAATCGAGCGATAAAGAATAAACCCTCGACGAATATTATTCACGCCACAAACGGTTGCTCGGCAAAAATGTGGAAGGTTCAAGATCGAATCAGGTGTTCATGCTCGCGCGCGTGTGTGTGTGTGTGTGCGACGGGGGGAGCGTCAGGTAGTGGGCAATCAACGGGGGCGTCGGAGGCCAGGGTCGCCATAGTCAGAAGGAAAAGTAAGAGCGTTATAGTCGATGGGAAAGATCGGAGGCCAGGGTGACGGCGGAGATGGTGGGCTTAGGCGCAGCATCACCATCATCAGAAGCACCAGCAGCATCAGCAACAGCAGCAGCACCGACGGCGGCGAAACCCCCTAGCGGGGGGTCCCACCGGCATCTACTTCCTCTCTTTTTTTCAAGTCGGTATGCCTGTCACCGATAGTGATTTGTTGACTGTATTTGCATTTTAGATTTTGGCTGCCGCGCCTGATGCGCCCCCGTCCTCTAACTTACACACACACACACAAATCTCATGGTGTTCTCCCGTACAAGCTCGTATACGCGCGTCGGAGTGAGAACGAGAGATTGCTTAGGTTCCTATCGTCGAGTCATTTCTCGATTTTTCCATGGTTCGACCTATGGACGCGCCGGGGGCGTTCCAAGCAACGGGAATGACATTATTCATAAACGCCATCAGCAGCACAAGAACGCCGCGCTGTAGCCACTCCGTTTTTTTCTGTTTTTTTTTTTTCATTCATTAATTTTTTAAATATTTTTTATTATCCGATCGGCCGCTTGTTTATGCACGTTTAAAGAATGATTAGGCGGTGGCTTCGCAGCTGGATACGTCTACCCCCGTTTCCCCCTCGCCAACCTCTTCCCCGTTAAGGCGGAAGATCATTCGGTCTGTGACTTTTCGAGTGGATGAAGAATTGCCAGACTTTTGCGAATGGTTTTGAAGAAATCGTATTTTTTGCACAGACTCGCGATTACGTCTTTACTCTCCGCGCTCTCGTATTCTCATTTTTTCCCGCGAGAATTCTCACGATTCCGAATTCCTCGGCCCTGCAGGTCGTTGGGTTTTAAAGCCCGGCCAGACGCGCCCATGAGGGCCTCCCGTAAATCTCCGCATTCTCCTCCCGAGGCCCAATCGCGACTACTTTCTTTCCTTCTCATATTATTATCGCACTTATTATCATCATTACGATTAATTTTGGGGGGGGGGGGGGGTTTGTTTTCTTGCGCGAGCCTGTAGTTACGCGGTCTCAAATTTTTACGGCGGTGAGAATAAGATCTCGCGCTGCTGGCGTTGCCGCGGCGAAACCATTGGTCGAAGAACAAAGAACGTTGCCAAACCGTGAAAAATAAAAAAACCTAGTGAGAAATACACGACGTAATTAGATAAATTGCACGTTTAAAAAAAATAGATATCTTTTTCACGGTCGAACGTGAATTAAAAAAAGAATTTTTGATATGCAAAAAACGTGGGGTCGATGTTGAAGTTTACGGGGCGCGATGGATGTTGATGCAGGCGAGTTTGCGAGGGTGGAGATGAGAATTCCGGGGTGGGTGTAGTTGCGCGATCGCGAGGGCTCGCGCGCGGATGAGATCGTCGATTCGATGGTAGGAGGGACGGCTCTGAATCGCGGGCTTATTACGATCACTATTATTTCAGCCCCGCGAGCTCGGCAGATGATTCTTCCTCCCGG
This sequence comes from Sussaba pulchella, assembly GCA_963971145.1. Taxonomy (NCBI): domain Eukaryota; kingdom Metazoa; phylum Arthropoda; class Insecta; order Hymenoptera; family Ichneumonidae; genus Sussaba; species Sussaba pulchella. Next base: position 12,810,701 of record OZ020172.1, read on the forward strand.
TGCCCTCTCTCCCGGTGGAAATATCGATAAACGTGGGGAGGTACCACGAACGCGGTAAATTCGATAATGAGATGCCGACTTCGTGATGCCTTGTTGGGTTCGGTTGGTTCATGCTTGATGTTGCGAACGAGGCGGAAGGCTTCGGAAGAGCGAGACAGTTCAAAGAGACGTTAGATAAAAGAGAACGAGGAAGAGGGGGTGATCCGGGTGTTCCCCCCCGTCCTCTTCGGTCCATTCTCATTCGGGATTCCTTCTTTTTAGCCTGATCTCATCGGGTTTACTTCTGTTTCTTCGATTCCTTAGATTCTGTCATTCCCAGTCTTAGCCCTTCGACAATGTCTGCTTCCAATGATAGGCAAATTTGACTTTGACAAGTACCGAAGCACGAAGTACAGATTTATCTCGTATTCTCACGTTTGCCAAGTCCACAGTACAATTTTACTTGTTCCTTCATTTTCCCACGTCAAAAATAATCTCGTACTTGATATTTATCAGGTCTGTCAACTACAAATGTATTCGTCGGTACCGGTACCACCGATTCCGATCAATCCACGAGCTCGTAGCACCGCCATCAGCCCCGGAAGAACTGAATGCCTCAGCTTGAGAAGAAGTCCCAAACAAAGTCTCGATCGCCGTTCACAAAGCAAACCAACGTTCGATTCCTCGCGCATTCACTCTCCACGCAACGATCCCGTGAATGACAGTTCGATAATTGATCATTATTATCGCGGGACTCTCGCGAGTTCCACCATTGTCGATGGTCCCGGCGGTCGGAGGCACGTAGGAGCGCGTTGTGTTCGGTTTCACACAGTCGAAGGGGTTACAAGTACCGGTTATATGTGTCTGCGAGAGCATCGCGGCAGTCGCGGCCCCGACGGTGGCGCGCCCTGTCCCCCTGTCGCGGGTACACTCCGCACTCACCGTGGTTCAAGGTTAACGGGGTCAATCGCGCTCATACGCGGGGACTCCCGCTGCGAGTGTCGCGCTGTATTTCCTTCACTCGTTGGTAACGCCCTTCTCGTTCGTCGCTACGCATTGCCGACGAACGTCGTAGTCTCTTCGACTTTCTCTAACTTTTTCCTTTGTTCAAGTAAGGCCAGATGGACGGCCGTGGAAGAACTTCGTGATGGTCCGGGCGATCATTTTTAATTGGATCAAGCGCGACGATGGAAAACGTCAGGATCAATCGCAATGAAATAGACGTCAAGACCCTGAAGACACGACACGAGCCTGCGGACGCGACGCGGCCCTAAAGACGCGTCGCGACCCTGAAGACACTTTTGTAGTATCGCCCTGAAGATTTTGTTTCGCGTATGCAATTCCATGACACGGGCGAAAGACCACGGGCGAAGGTTGATAGCCGATGCTCGCGAGAGGGTTGTTGACGAAGGGACTGAACAGCTTTGTGGAATGCACGGGGCTTGTTTGAGGCTTCGAGGACGTTGGCCGGGACGGTCTTTTCTCTTGTTAGCCGAAGAACGAAGTAAGAACATCGCGAACCAGGACGTATCGCTCTGTCACCCGTACCACAGCGATCTATTAGTTATGAATATGTTGCCCACGGCGATACATGAACGGGGCGCCCTTCCCCTCCCCCTCCCCCAACCCCCATCCCGCGCAGTCTTCGGCTTCTATATCCCGAAAATATTATATTATGTACTTCCCCGCCGGCTCCTCGTCCTTCTCTTGTCTTCGTGTGTGTGTGCGCGCACGTAGAGCCGAGTTTCGATCCTCGGAGCTCGCGCGGGGCGCAACTTTCTGCCTCGTATTCATTTCGAGATGTCACGTAAAGCATCGGCGACAAGAGTCGCGACGTAGGTGGAAGCCCGTGGCTTTCGGGTTTGGAACGGCGTGATTCTTTCTTCGGCCAAAAACGCCCCGAGGATGCGCGCCCGCGCTGCTGGTTCCGCCGATTCTTCTACCCATAACGGTTCGGACATTTTGAAATATCACGCGATAGCCTTCCTGGTCCCCGGGGGCCCTCCCACAGTTCTCAGCATCATTATGTATCCCAGCCAAATGTTGCGATGCACTTTCGGGGAAATATTGATTCGACCCGGATCCGCGCTTGAGGGGGATTATTATTTTTGCGACAACGTTTTCCATTCTAACCAGAAAGACGTCGCTTGCGTTAACGCCTCAGCTTCTCAAGGACTTCGTCGATCATCCGAGATGTCATTACTGTGCTAATAGGTATTGCCGGAATGCCTAATCTTGCGATTATCTTCGCATAATCGCAATCAAAACCAGACGTCCGGCGTTGATGTTTTTTTTTCCCCCCGAGGAGGACGTTTGTAAGTAGCCGAACGCGAAGAAGTTCGTGAGGTCATTCTCGGGAGGTCGAGAGGGTTCGCCGATGCTCGCCGAGCCGTAATTTAACCGGCTGTTAAGGCGATCGTAAATGCGACCACGGAGACGAGAAATCGCTCGCGCCGGCGCGGAATCTGTCGCTGTTGAGGATATACGTCGAGCTCGGTTTTCAAGTCCCCCTTCGTTGTCGTCCACGGCAGTCGTACAAGCACAAGAAGCAAAACCCGGCAGGAACCTAAATTCCGAAGAACGAAGCAGCATGAACTTTGAGGGTACAAGATCACCCGTGGCTACGGAAGGGGAGGGGGCGCCCCCTCGACGATCGAATCATTTATATCGAACTGCTGGACACCACGCTGGACATGATATACGCGCACACGCGTTTAACCTTGGAATCGTCGATATCGCGGGACATTGGGCTTCCGATAGCGCAACCACGAGCTCGAGGGATGACTCAAAGGGTTGCCCAACGACCGCGAAGGGTCGGGCAGAGGAGTTTGGTCCGCTGACGAGGGTTACGATGACGACGCGACGAGTGTAGACGCGACTGAGAGAAGACAACGATGAAGGCAGGTCATTGTCGGCGTTTTGAAGAAGGCCGAAAAGAAAGAACTCTTCTGCCGAAGGTGGACGAAAGAATCGGAAGGCCGGTCAGCGGGGGTGGCCGAGGGGGGGAGGGCGGAGAAGACGAAGTGGAAGACGCGGGCGGGGAGGGAGAAGAAGACGGGACGAGAGAAGGGAGGGTTGGTTAAGCAAGAGAGGCACACCGGTCGGCGCACGGGTCGCCATTAAGCGGACCCCCTGCCGCGTGGCCCGCGGCAACCCTTCACAAAAAACTGTAATTGGAAATACTTTTCCTCCTTTTTTCCATGAAAAAAATAATTTATGAATCTCCATTCGCGGGGTTTCGAGACGAGGAGGAGGAGGGGGGCTGGCTTCCATGTGAATGTTATGCGTGTATATCGGCGTAACGCTCTCACATCGTTCCGGGTTTTGCCTCGCGCCCCAGACTCGAGAGCGGGCATGCACATGGAAATGAGAACGAAGGGTGAAGACGGGGGCGCTTACGGGAGGCGCACAACCCGCCCGGCGCAACGAGGATGGACGGAGGCTGGTCTATTTCTTCGTTATTTCGACTTTCGACCGCCAGCGGCAATGTTAGAGTGGCTGGAGTGGAAACCTTGGCTACTTATATACACGGATATATGTATATATATCGTGTATATATACGTGTATTTTTTACGTCGAGGGCGCGCGACACCCCGCTGAGCCGAGGGTTCAGGTGAAGATAGCCTTTCTCATCAAACGACCTATTACGCTCTGCCGTTTCAACGCTATCGCCTCTTCGAATGAACGCATTCAAAGCCCCTATTGTGCATTCACAGACGGTCCTCGTAAACTGTTGATTAGCCTGGAATAATCGGATATATATTTAATCCCCGAATTCTTGCGCTATTACCAGTCAAATTTTGTTTTGCGGCTCACGCACGCACGTTCCAAACCTTTGCGAATATTTTTCGTTCGATAATTTTGTAACAAACTTCTATAAACGAGAAGCAGCCATTGATGGATCATCGATTTGCATGATTCTCAGGAAATTGATCGATAATGAAGTCGTTACGGCGGCAATGGGGGCGGGGCGGACGAAAATGGCTTCCGATCGTGGTCTTTTCGCCGATTGATAGATAATTAACGGCCGATGAGTGGCCGAAACGAGAGAAGCTCGTGCTCCTGATTTCGATGTTGCCGGTGCTGGTTGCTGCTACCACATTTTACGATGCGCTTTTCGGCACTTGGCGCACGCATTGGAAACGGTTGCTACGGTGCGCGGCGCGTTTGCTTTGGTGCCTCGTGGTAATTACAGGATGATCTGGCTCGATCTATCGATCCTCCCGGCGTTGTTTGGCTTGTACATATCAATCAGGGGGCGGCTATGCCACGGTCTCGAACCACTTTGGATCGATAATAACGGTGGTAAGCATCATTCCACGGTCAATTAACCGCGCACGCGCTTAAGGCTTGAAAATCACGGGACATGCAGCGTCGTTGTTTAACTTTCATTGCCTGCGTTTTAAATTTCCACGACCGAATTGAGCGAAAGCTTGGACGAAAATTGGAATTTATTGTACCAACTTTTTGTGTAGCACGTAAGAATTTTTTTGGAGACGATGAAGTACGGGATTTATTATTATGTACTGCGAATAGCTGAGAAAGCGAGAATACGTTAATCGATCAATCTTTTTCTGGCTTGTCAAAAATTTTACAGAAGCTGCTCCTGACTTTTGGAATACTGAGCTAAATTGCAAACTGAGCTAAGAGACCGTACTATGTATGAAATTATTTAGCGATCACTCTACGAGTAATTTTATTTATTTATTCGTTATATTTACCTTCAAAATTATATTTAAAAATCTCCACTTCTTTAATATCTTCGTTACTCTTTCGTTGAATACTTCAACAGCACCGAAACAAATATAAATCGAAAACCATTGTATCCACTCGATATATTTTCGAATCCTCAGTCCTTAAGGGGCTCGTCCCGAAGCGTGAATAAAATATCGTCTCTGTCTCCCGATCCTAACCGAAAATTCGTGAACAAAAGCAAGAATCAGTCCGAGAAAAACCTTTAAAAAATGTAGCAGATGGACAATTATATCGCACTCTCTTCTCAAATGAAAAATCGTACCGGTCATCTACCAACTGGTTTCCCCGGTAGATAGAATAAAGGATTCCGGAATAGGCGTATGATACGGTAGGATAGGGGTGACGTGTAAAAGGCGAAGAAAGCTGTTGATCGTGGTCCTTTTTTTCTTCTTCATTTTCGTGAAGAGGGTCTCGTGCCGCGTTCTCCAGAGTGAAATAATGCGTGTAAGAATGAACAAGAAGAAGAATAAGAAGAGTAAGGAAGAAGAAGATATCCGTCGGAGGCTGCACACGCGAGACAACAAAGCGAAACGTAAGAACGATGCTCACGAATCATCTCACGCCCGCGATCCCGCGGGGTCTTCGATCGTGAGAGGGGCGTATGGGCTCTCTTCTTTTCAAAATGTCACTTATTAATTCTCCAGGACCATTCTTTCGGTGGCTCGGTCGGCTGCGGCTTACAACCGAAATAAAGAAGAAGAAGAAGAAGCATCGCCACGCCCGGCGCGGATCAGCCTCACCGCGTGGCCCGTCAGCTACTTCTGAATCTCGAAATTCCACGCGAAGGGGGTTTCTCTCGCGCACGGAAGGCGAAAACCCCGACACGCGGGGATATGACGCTATCCCAAAGGGTGCGCGCACGGACGAGGGTCAAAGGATTTCGCGCCGGCTACCTGAGATCTTTCCCAACTCGGAATCGTCATGAGATTCAAAACGAGCCACGTTGAGGCGTGGTTGAGGCGCGCATTTTTTTTTATCCCTACCGACCCCATCTGTTTTTCATCTTCCACCCGTTAGCGATGACTCGAAATCGTTTAAGGTCGCCCGGGGGTTCGATCGATTCGCCGGAATCATCGTTGTCTCGCCGATTTGACGTTCGTGCCGCGAAAGGTGGTTGAAGCGCGACGTTTTCATTGTCGAAGAGAATTTTGTCGACTCCGCAATGAGATTTTGGTCCATCGACGAGAGTTATCTCGCTGAGACGTCGCCAACGATTACCCGAACGACGCGCGGAATCGTTTCGAACTCCGCTGCCGGCGTGGGAGAATGTTGACGGATGCGTTTGAACCTGGTGTCCGTCAATTCGACCAAAAAGAAATAAAGATTTTTGAAAAAATAAAAAAAAAAGATTGAGAATAGCCCGAAGCTAGAAACGGATTGAAGGAGCAATAAGCCAGCAGCAGCCGGTAGTCGAAAGCCAACAGCCGGGTTCTCAAAAAAAATATTCGTCGCTGGGTTGCCCTTTTATTCTTCTGCGTTCGGTTGGCTCTCGTTTCGTTCGGTTTCGGCCTGTCCAAGGTTTCTACCGATATCCCGCTGCGTAAAATTGTCTTTTGCCTCCGCGCTGACCACAACGCGAGCGTTCGAAAACGAACTCGGGCACACAGGGACCGTGTAATTATTCGTCTGGTCATAACTTATAAAAAAAAAAAAAAAAAAAAAAAAAAAAAAAACCTCGGGGTCCCGCGCGGTCCGTGAAAGTCTCCCAGGACCCGGGTTCGAATCGATCCGCGAGCGGTAACCCGGTGATTTGCTGCTTCTGAATATAACCCGGCGTTACCCAATCTATTTCCGTGGAGTTTATTTCGGTCCTGCGTTTATCGTACGACGAAACGTTTTCGAACGATTAATGAATGTTCAATCGTCGATGAAATACTTCGTCGATGTTAATCCCCGAAGAGGCTTTTTTTTATTCGCGATGGAGAGATGCTGCGCGGTTTGTGGCGACAGTTTTGTGTCATGAGTGGTGACATCGATTGGGAATCGTGGATGGATGCTGATTTCTTGATTATTTCGCTGAATCCTCAACGCAGTTTCTTGGAGAAGAATTTGCAATGAGTCTGAGGATGAAAACGCAATCTCAATCGTTGCTGTTGTCCTTCAACAAGGTTTGCCGAACGACGGACCAGAAGAATGAGGAAGCAACGTGCGAGATTGGACCATTTTTCATGCACAAAACTCAATTTTCGTTGGCTCTTTTTCCCTCGTTTCACTAGCCATCGGGATAAAACAAAACAATGTGGAGAAAAACAAAAAAGAGAGATCTGTCAGGGTTGTGTGCGGAACAAAGGTAATTACAGGTGCGGGTTAAGCCTAAGGTATCCCGTGGGTCGGTTAAGATGAGGCCATCAAGTCGCAGCGGGGAATCGCGATACCCTCGTCTTTCTCAAAAAACCGAGGTGCAGATAGCCACTAGACGATTCGACCGAAGATTACTCATCTACATTTCACTTTGGGGCCCCCGCTCGAGCATCCCCCCTCCCCCATAATCGTATCTATCGTGCGTTCCCCGGAGCTCATGTGGGAACGCGTATGAGACCGGGAACGGGAGAACCCTCGGGCCGACTCCCGGCGTCCTAATTCTTATGCCGTCACGCGTTTTATGATACCCGCCGACATAAAGTTTGAATTCCACGCGAGGACGGAGAGACACAAGCCGGACAACCCGAAGAACCTACGGCAGAAGCACGACCACCACCACCATCAGCAGCAGCAACAGCCCCCGGGGATCGGCGTTAATTATCGGCGGTATAAGCTTGTGCGCCCGATATCGACCATAATTCAACCCGTCTACCTCACCCATCACGTGATACGCCAACAACTTTTATTCATTTAATACTCCTTCATGATTCTCCTCGACGAAAAATGTATTCAATCGCGGCTTTTGGTATCGTAAAAGATGGTAAATTTTGAAAAAATATTCGATATGGAGAAATAATCTAAGTTTTGAATAATCTATATCAATAATTAATAACGCTTGAATAATTAATAATCTATACCGGGTATTAATAACGCCAGCGCTTATTAAAATCGGCAACACCAATGAAGATAGTCAGGAAGACGATGAAAATTATCCCTACTGCATTAAAAAACGCAGCTGGAACTCACCCAGAAAATCCTCGAAGAAATTTTCTTATCAATCCCGTCACATATGAACAAGAAAGACGAACAAGCGAGACGTGGGGGTTGACAGTAATCGTCAATGAATCCACAAGAAGATTCATTTATCCCCAACGGGGGTCGGTAAACGACGGCGTTTGAGAACGTACGTTTTATCCGACGCAAAAACGGCCTCCCACGGAACCAACGAATACCCCGCCGGTGAAGTCCGGAATACGGACATCACCGCGTTACCGGTATCCAAAGGCTTTTATGCACTCCTCAACCGAGAAACCATTGCCATTGGAGGTTCGAAGGATTCGAGAGACACTACGCGAGGTACACAACGCGGCTTGTACCTTTGACAATGGACCATCGTTCCGGCATTGTTGTACGGCCACCACGGCGGCACATTAATTGTCTCTTTGAAGCTCGATGACCTCTTCGTCGTGAAGCGAGCTTCGTATCTTCTCTCTCTTTCTCTCTCTGCGTTGTACAACGCGCAACCGTCGCCCGTTTCTTCGTCCTCGTGTCGCCCGTCTTCGAAACGAACGTTCGTTTTTTTTTTAATTTCTTCTCCGCGTGTTCGGCCTTTATACGTTCTGTCTTTACCTTCGTTCTCGGTCCGATACCGCGTGAATAAATGCCACGAAGGGCCTAGGCTGTCTCGAAGATCCGCGTGGTCCTCTGTGTGACTCCTTGACGCGGTCGCATGCATCATGTTAAATGCAAAAGTCAACGCGGATTCGGAAGACGGATCTTTTGAGTTTACGATGATGGTGAATCAACAAAGTTAACCCTTAATTCGTGCGTTGGGTCTGTGGCGGCTTTTTTTTTCCTTTGAAACACTGAAATAGGACAAAGAAAAATATTTAATAATTATGTTATAATTATATTATATATAATGTAATATATTATAGCAATTATAATTATATATAATTATATATAATTATATTATAATTATATATAATTATATTATTATTATATATAATTATATTATATTAATATAATAAATATATATATCAAATAGTCAACATTTGGTAATCTTAATTCGAACGATCTTAACGACAATATCGTCAACGACTGGAAAATTACCCAAACGTCCCCGGAATGAATAATTTTCTCCCCCCTCCGACTGTACCTCGCCATAACTGGAACACCGTGGGCGTGAAAAATCGTCCGGTGTGAGACTCCGCGCCGAAAGAGAAAAGAAAAAAAACCCCCCAAAAGAAAAAGAAGGCTTTTTAGCGCGTTGGCGCGTAGCAAAAGAATAGAAGAATATCGGAGCGAATATATGTGTCTTTTGTGCGGTGTCGAAGGGTTCCACGTGTAGACCCGAAGGAATTGCCCTAGGAGCCGCAAACTTGTCTCGCGACCCCTTCGCTGAGCCCTCCGAGTCGCATCTAATAATTGGCTTCGTTGAAAATCGTAAGCCGCGACGAATCATTCCTCCTCCTCCTCATCTTCGTCGTCGTCATTTTTATTTCTCTCTACTTTTTTTTATTTTTTTATTTTTAAATATATTATTTTGTTTTTTCGTTTCGTTCTTGCGGTGCCGTTGGAGAGAGTCTGGCAGACGGTTGAGAAGTTCTTCGCAACACCGTGGATTCCCCCTTTTTCGAGCGTAGTCTCTCGCCTTTGGGGCCCCATATTTCCCCTACCCGCGAGTGGTCAGCGCGCACGCCGCACGTTCCATTCACTCGGCCACGTGGGAACTCGACTTATATTTTTTTACGTTTCGCCATTCATGCGGGGGGCAAGGGGGGGGGGGGAGGCGTCTAACGTTGTAACCGGATTGTTTCTCAGAAACGGCGGAAGGTTTTCAAAAATGTTTTCCTTCTTCTTTCCCTCCAGCTTCGAGCAAAGCGAGAAACAAAGAGACGACAGGTTTGCGGATTATGCAACCATGGTGGACGATAAAGGAAGAATTTGTTCACAACATCCGGTTTCGTCTCCGAGCTGTCTGTCCCGAACCCAAAACCGATTTCGTAACTTACCGATCAATTTTAAGTTCACCAGACGATGATATTACGATTCGGGCCTCGTTTCTATGGGATCACGCGACGAACCGCAAGAAATTCGATTCTACGACACTTTTCGAACAATTTCCGAGGTCGATAATCGTCGAACAACGAGAGAATCAATTCTCGAAACCTTAAACCGGTAGTCGCGACGGTTTTTTCGTCCCAAAACTGGTAGTTAAACGTCAGTTCGATAATTTACAAAGTAGGTATTCGAAAGTCCAAACTCGCGCGGTCGAACGACAACCCGGGCCTTAAGGGGGGGTGCGGGTGGGTAAGGGGGGCGTGACCGATAAAAATAAATGATTGATCGAGCAATTAAACATACGACTGTGGGTCGATGTCAGAAGCGAGGTCCCGAGCGGGAGAACGGCAATGTTGGTGCAAGGGAAGGTTCGGCGGTCGAAGGACCGCAACGGGGCCCGAAGGGGGGGCTGAAGAGCGAGGGCGGGGGCACTTCACGAACGCGACGGGGCGCCGGGGGTCGCAACAATTGCCGGTAATGAGCCGACATCGACCTGCCGACGTTGTCGCGGAGATGCTTGCGGCTCTCTCGTGGCCGACCTCGCCGACGTAACCCTGAAACCAACGGGGCCCATTCATCGGTCTTCGAAAAAATTTGCATCCTCACGCGTGCACGGTACTTCGAAAAGTGCATGACAAACGATCCATGGGAATCCGGAAAAACGCGGCGGCGAAGGTATAAAGGCGACGAGAAAATAATGAAAACTCCAGAAGGGTCTTTTTAAACTCAAAACGAACCCTTCGGGAGGGGGCGAAGAGGGCCGAGGGGGTGAGTTTGAACGAATTTTGGTCAGACATTCGCGAATGAAATAAAAAATATGAAACCCCCCCCCTAGAGGATCGTGTACATATCCCATGGTGCGGAGTCCATGACATTTTTCTTAAATACGTTCTGATATATATCGGCGTCGTATAAGCCGGCCAAGGCGCACGCGGGCGAAATGTGTTATAGCATATCGGGGCAAGATTAATCGAGTCAAAAGAACCGGCGTTGTTACAAAGTACGCCGCCCGCCGCGACACAGAGGCCATGCGTTAGCGACCATCCCGAAGACGACCCCGTGCGAGAGAGACTTTCCCCCCGCCCGCGTCTTCTCCACCCCCCCCCCCCCCCCCCCCCTCCCCCCGATCCCTCTCTCGTATCGCCGTTTCGTGTTCTAACGTTCTTTCTCCGGTGCTTCGGGAATACACCCACGTCTTGGCGTATCGTCCTCGCACGGGCCGCGTCTACGCGAACGCGGAGTCTCCCTCCTACTCGGTCATGTGCGCGTTCATTGCTGCTTTGTTGCACCACAATCCGGCACCACCCTCGACACCCTTTGCTGGGGGAGCTGTGGCCCAGCTCACCTGTAAAATATTAAAGGGAAAAATAATTATCCTTAGTTATATTATTTATTATTTATTATTTCTTATATTATCGATAAAATCATAATTCATAAATGAAACACAAATTATTATTATTATTATTATAGTAATAATAAATATTATTATTATTATAACAATTATTATTATTATTATTTTCATTATTATTATTATTATTATTATTAGTTTCATTATTATTATTATTATTATTTTTTTTTTAAATTTATTATTATTATTATTATCATTGATGCAGAAGAACACAAATTAGTTATTCAATTTGATGGTAAATAATTCACAGTCAAATTATCACACCTGCGATCCTTCCTCCAAGGACAGTTTCAACGCCGACAGCCTTTTTCGTCTCGTCCATTATTGAGAGCCAGCTTTTTCACAAAAAAAAAATCATCCGGCCCCGTAGATCAACGTCGGAACCTTTCTCTCTTCCATTCCCATTGCGACGGTGGCAACTTTCGATGGCTCTCGAACTCCATTATTCCCAAATAATGCGACGATGCGGTCAGCGACGCCCACTCCGGCGTTATATCGTTGACAAAAGGTTTATTTCTCTGCGGTAGCTTTGACACGCGGTAGCTTTGAAACGCGTATCTGCTGACGCATTTGCCACTTGTGTCCCGATAGTTCGTTGAAATCGTGTGGAAAGCTATGAATTTCACGAATGCTTTGAGAGGCGACGTTTTGACTCCGATATTCGGTGGGATCGTTTGTTAATCGATTTTCGATGAAGAAGAAGGGGGTTGAGCGGATGACAACGCGACGCCCGGGGCGTCTCTGGGGAAGGGCGTGCGTGGCAGCCGTCTGCGTGGAGCAATGGCGGTTTTGGCTCTATCGTCGTGCTGTAGGTGACAATTTTTTTTTGTTAAGTTTATCGAGATTTTGAAAAATTGGGACGAGATACTCTACCGATCGTGGAGTTACGGTGGAAGAAGACCTACTTGATGAAGCTTCGGGAAAACTTGAACATAGAAATCGGAAGAGGCTGAAGATGTTATACATAATGAGATCATGCTTGTTTTCTTGATGCACTTCAAAATGATAAAATTCAAACTATTCTTAAAGGAAAGAAGAAAAAACTAACATTTATTATGTTTTTAATTCAAATTGCATATTTATGTCAAATTTGATAGCTCGTGAGAATATAAGAATAATTTATAAATTTTAATTTCTTAATACAGAAAATGAAAATTCTAAATGAAACATATAAAAAAAACATTGAAACTCGCGTAACGCCTCAAAAATCACTTTTCGTCCTTCGAACTCCATGTCAAGAGCTCATCCTGAACCCAAAATAAAATAAAATCTTTTTTTCAGAAATTTCAGACAATTTCACATAAATCCGTAAATCCAGGCAGTGAAAACCTTCGTCTCTATTCGCCGGAATGGCTCATACATAACCGATGAACGTCTGACGAGCGAGAACGACACGACAGGCGGGTGTTAGTAGCGACAAGTCGTGTACACATAATTAACCGGCGTGAGAGTCGCTCCGATAAGGAGTACACGTTTCACCGTTGATGCGTTAATTATCTCTCTCCGGGTGAATGTCCAAGGTTCGTTGCGGCTGTGGCGTTCGCCACCGCGCCGGAGAACCGTCGAGCAACGTTGATGCGCTTCATCGTCTCAACCCGGGCTGTTCGTATTGCCTCCCCCCTGTTTTCTTGTAGAGTACGTGCCGCGGCTAATAACATTTTCACTCGTCGTTATTACAGCCTCGGCCGTCGGACCGTCGACGGTCTTTTCGAATCGCACGTGTCCAGCTGGGTCCGCTGGAAATCCACGCACTTGAGGCTCGAAACTCGTATATATATATAATAAATGTGCGGAGAAACATCCGGATCTCGACCGTCGTTCTCTTCAGGATTTTAACGAGTGAACCCGTGACGAAAATTCTCCGGGGTCTCACCTTAATTCGCCCGTCTGGTCCGTAACCTTAGTTCGTATTTTCACGGGTGATCAGGATAAAACCGGGTTCAGCGAGAAAAATATCGTATTTAGTAAAAAAAAGGCGGTTCGTATACGCGCGCGTGACGTTGAAGGTTGAGTCAAACGCCGACGGATTAGCCGAGTCAATTCCCAAAGTGCCAATTTCCGGTTTTAACGACACTCGGAGGCTGGACGTTTAATCGCAGGATCCGATACGGGTCCACCTTGCGATTAGAATCCAAACCTATGAGGATTAGTCGACGTTCAGCATCGTGAAATTGACCACCGTTGAATTTCGTCCCAACGGAAGCCAAATCAAAGACGCACCGCTGTATTTTTCGGGCGGAAAGCCCGAAGCGAAATATGTATTTTGCGCAACTTGAAACAGATGCAGATAGCAAAACTTCTTGAGACGCGAGAAGAAGCCGTCACGGGAGTCGAGCGACGATCCAGCTGGGTAAAACCTTAACACCGCGATTGCTTTTTGCTTCTGGAGCGGCGCCTAAGGGTTGCCATAAGTATAAACTTCGCGAAACTGTTTTTCACGTGGTTCCCGGGTGAACGCATAAGACGTAAGGGGGGCCTAAGCGGCGCCCGGGGGCCCTCCCATGAGGCCCCTGCTCGGGCCGCTCAGCCGCGCCGTTGAGAATGACCTCAGTTAGGTTTCGCTCATCCACTCTGCTTCTGCCGTCCGGTTTTTTTTGCGCGCGCGCGGGGATTTCTTCGAGTCCCCTTCGCTTGGGAATGAGTGGCAGATATGTTTCACGGGGCCCGGCTGGGAGGATCCCGCAGGGGCCCTAGTGGAAGGCGCCAGTCCGGTGTTCAAATCCATCCCGGATTCCCTTTTACACGACTGACGAAGAAGCCCGTACGTAAGCATCGTAGTCTCTCTCCTCAGGGCTTTTGGTGCTTCCGCCGTGGCAGAAGCAAGGCAGTTTCACCTTTCTCGACGTGAAACCCTTAATCGTTCGCGAAAACCCCGCCTGCATCCCCGGGCCCTTGGTCCCCCGGCCTCCCCTGGCCGCCCCTACGCGTTTCGAGAACGCCTCGTGAGGCTCTTCGACCCCTCGTTATAACTTTTCCTCCTCGCAGCGGCAGCCACCGTCGAGTTCACGAGCCTTCAAACGAGTCCGCGAGGCTCTTGCCGAGGAATTTGCTACCCGACAGAACGCCCAGCGTATTCGTTTCTCTTCCGTGAAACCCTCCTAAGTTGTTGCAACGCTCGAACGTCGCCATTATGGTACCTTAACGATTCCCCGGGCCTTTGTCCTGGGAACTGGACTATCTCGACGAACTCCCGGGCGCTCTTCTCAACCGGTATTGCCGGTACTTCTTGACAACAAAAAAAGTCTCGTGCGCTTTTTCTAATTAACGAGTACAGTGATTCGGGGTTAATGCACGCACTCGAGACTTTCAGCCTTGTTGAAGGGCGACGATGAATGATAGAAACGATTTGTATTGTTTGGATAAGGTCTTTATTCAACGATGGAACGGCGGTGCAACGGGAAAAGGATTTTCTCTGAATTTGTCATATATTAAGAACAACTTCGTTAAGCCAGATTGCGTCTACTTGCAACGTATCGCCGGTTCGTGTACGCGTGTGGGTAAGCCAAAGCATAGAACGATTGATAGAACACGAACAACGATAAAGCATTCTCAATTAAATTATCATGAATACAACTTTGATATATATCATTTCAATTAATAAAAAACGTTTTCAGATCATTATTATCCGATCGAGAAATATTATAAACAAATTTCGAGGGTCTGCTTCCGACCCTTTAGCGAAAATCACATTAAAAAACCCCTGTTTCATATACCGCGCATCGTTCACGCCGCCATTCTCGCCAAGCTATGCACCGGAACCTCGATATGATTCATCTCCTCACAATTTGCATTAAAATCCTTATCGGCCAGAAAATGCACTTCCCGCAGTCGAAGAAACACATGCCCGAAGCGATCGGTCTCATAATTGGCTGTCATCCCTGGACTTTCCCAGCGCCACGGTCGACCCACGAAGCAACTCGTTGTCCTCTGAACGTAGGGGGATGCGTTCTAGCGGGGGCCCCAACGATCTCACGCCTCTTCAACATTGCCCGAGCCAAGATCAAGGGTGTACACACACACACGTGCGCGCGTGCACGCACACCCCTACACGTAAAAGTTCCATCGAGACGACTTCAAGGGCCCGAGGGCTACGCGGCGGGGTACCCGAAGCGCGCGGAGGCTGCAAAGGACGAGCCGAGAGAGTCCGGACAAGCTCGGCCGATCCGTTCAAGACGCCGGGCAAGACGCGGCCGTGGTTGCGTTATGCGAGTATCGGCAAAAACCTAAATGCGCGCGGGGGCCCCCTCGAAGAATACGATAAGAACCGAGCAGTGTAATGCAGTCCGGTGCAACATCGGCGAGGGCGCGCGAGTGGGGGCGGGGGCCGAAGCGCAAAATCCAGCTTGGCCAAGCGCGCCCCGGCTTTTGCCTTGGGTATATTTATGTATCCCGTAGGAGTCGCGTCAGTTGGAGTCCCGGTACTGGGTAATGGGGGGTCATGGGTCATCGGCGCCGCCAACCACGCGCCTTGCACCGATCGACGGCGAAAGAAACGTACGGAGAAGACGAGGAAGAGGAAGAAGAGGGAAAGACGAGTAACTCGTGTCGAAACTTTCAACCTCCTTTCAATCCTCATCCACCAACTGCGAAACTGGGAAATTGCGATCGTTTGGAGTCAATAAGAGTAATCTGGGAAAAGAATTCGGGCCCGGACATCAAACAAGATGGCTGACGGATGGAGTGAAACTGGTTGAAAATCGAGATTGATCGTGGAACCACCGACGTATGCGTTTGAGACGGCTAATTGGGACGAATGAGTCGGTACCAAAATGGCCGTCACGTTCATCCATCGAACCATCGAGCCGTCGAACCGATTGATTCGGAATTTTCATTGCTACACGAATGCCCGAAGCTGCGGCGAACGATGGGGTTCGAGAGAACGAAAAAAAAAAAGAGATGAGGAAGGTGACGGTTGGGATATATACGTTAAGCGGATGATATCGAAGGGGGCCGCCGTTGACGGCAGGGGCGGTGGTCCGGTTGTGGGTACGGATAAGGTACCCTGACCCTTACCGTGGAACCGCGGACCATCGAAAATCAAGACGAAATGGAAGATTGGCCGGTGATTCCGCAACGGCAACGGCAACGGGGCAACAGCAGCCAACGTTCCAAGCGATATGGCTCGCGAAACCGTGGGAACGCGCGTGGCCCCACGCGCCCAACTAACCCCTTCTTCGACCTCCTCCTCCGCCCCATCCCCTTCCGTTCCCTCAGTCCCGACTCATCCACTTGGCAAGGAGACCGCCGCCGACATCAGGAGCAGAAAACGAAGCAGAAGCATCACTCCGACAATATATTTTTTCGTTTTCTTCGTTTCGTTCGTTTCTCCTCCTCACTCTTCGCCCAATCGACCGAAGGGATTTTATTCCATCGTCGTTTTCTCGCGAATTCCCCCGCGAGAATGATTCTCCGCCACCCACCCATGGGTTCATCTTCGCCCACATAGTTTCTTCCATCTTTCTTCGATCGTTTCTCTTCATTCTCGTCGAACCCTCGCTCAGCGGCCGCGTTCGACCCTTTCATTACCCAAAGTTTCGCCGTACGTGCAACCACCTTCCCCCCCTGCTTTGGAACGACCCCACCCCCACCTGTGCTACGTTACTTCGAGTGATTACTCGCGGGTCGGGCTTTCTTTTATTTCGCTTTGGACGTTTATTTAACGTCGCGAATTATTGAGGATATTTTTTTTTTAGATCGTCGACCATTGAGGACTCAGTGGATGGGTATTAAAAAATTGCGGAGATTCTTGAAAATTTGAGGAATGATAGTTCTTGATGGGATAATGATATGGGAATTGTTTCAGAATTTTCCACTGCATAATTTAGTAGTTATGCATTTATGAATTGTACACGTTCGCTTGTGGGAAAACAGCTTCTGCCGACGTTAATGATTGAGAAACGAAGGGAAATGAATTGTCGTGAGTTCTGAAAAAATGATATCATTAAGATTTAGGATGAACAGATTGATTGTGCTCGGTTTTAAATGAATCGACCGAGACGTCACTCAAGTGGGCGGCACAATAGAATTGAATTGATTTAAAAATTAGGGAATAATTTGATGTTGGTTAAATGCTGATCAAATACTCGTAAATGAAGAAAGAATCATTCAAATCGGTTGAGCCAATTACTATAACCCAAGTTAAAAAACTAATGTATAGTCTCTATATTAATTATATATGGAATTGAGAATACATAGTTCGTACATAGTCTAACATAAGACCAATTTAAAAGAAAATCCAAAAATAAATACAACAATTCTCAAAATAATAATAATATATAATTCTCATTATACTATATTTCATCTATAGTCTATATATGCCCAATTAAATATACAGTTAATACATTGACTAAATACTTCTATTACACACTTGTGAATCCACAATTAAACCAATTTGGACCAACTCTTCATCATCTTAACTCAAACAATAATCGCCCGTCGCTTCCAATTCTTTCTTCCTCTCTCTACACCTAAATGAAAATATTTCACCTCGAACAATTCAACGATAATCCCGCTTCATCGAGCCAAACCCATCCGAGTGATTATATCGGCCAAGTATGACCGCGGTTCGCGCCGTGAGGTCGTTATTTCACGTTTTACTAGCTACCTTGGCGTGTGAGCGCCGCATTTACCCGTCCGGTTTCGCGGGTTACAACCGAACTTACGGCCGCGCTTGTAATCCCCGGCTCGGCATATACGAGATCTCGCGAGAAGACCGAGAGCGTGCGCGCGCGGTTTGCACAACAACCCTCTACCGAATGAATTATGACGTATGGATACAGCGAAAGTCGTAACGCGCGCCCGTGCGCGCCGTTGAACAGCGCATCCTAACAGATAACCGTACGAAGGTGGTACGCTTCGCCGAAGAGTTACAAAAAATGAAGCTGGAAGCTGCGCGCACGCGCGTTATACTCGCTCGGAGGTTGTAGGGGGATCCCCCGTGGCTAGCGTGCGCGTGCCTCCCGGGCATTAAGTCCTTCGTGGTGGGGTTATATGTGTACATGATATACGGGGTGGCCGGAAATCACCGCCCGGAATGGTAACCAATAGTACCTGGAAGTTATTTTGATTGGAAACAATTTAGGGGTTGATTTTTTACTTCGTTTCGCTTGGGGGTTGTAATGGTTTGTACGATTTTGGCTCCTGTTTCTATTGATTGGCTCAATTGTTGATAGACTATGAGCGATTCTTGTCATTTTTTTTTATTGAAACAAGAATTTTTAGCCCACCAAACCTGACTTGCTATTTATTCTCATGACGATATGGGTTTTCCTGCAATTTATTATCAGAGATGATGTTTTTTTAGTTTGTCAATTTTTTGTCCATTCTGACGTTATTTTATTGCGAAAAATATATTAGAAGAAAATTTTTTATTGACGTAATATGGAAGACCAATTAATTATCTACAAGACTAATTCATTTTTTTCCACAGAAATTACTATTTGAAAAGTTATTAACGTGAAACCAAATAAAATGAAATTCTAGAAAAATTTTAATTAGTTTTGGACACCCTGTATATGCATACATCCGTGTGCTCGTATCTGAACGTATATATATGTTACGTATTTTCTTCCCACTCCACCCACGAAACACGAAATGTATTCACACGATGTTCAACAGACTCGCTCGGCAACTCTGACGTCTCCGATCGCTCGCGAATAATTAAGGCGATCCAACGGACTCGAAAAAAAATAATGTAAGTTCGATGGAATCAATTTCAAAGGCAGTTTTATTTTTTTTCAGGTCCTTGACGTTGTTTACATCACTCGTAATTAGTCCTCAATGGTAAAGATTTGTTAATTAGCGACTTTGGTAATTTTTATTCGTCTCCATCGATGATTAATGTGGTTCGATGGATTTATTTCATTCAGAAAGGATTTTTTACCGATTTTCGTTATCCAAAAACAACCGTCCATTTTTTTTCTCCAACTTCAGACAACCCACAAACATCCCTTAATTATTTCCAAAACATTCCCTCCACCCTCTCCGCTCTGAAAATTTTGAAAAAATTAAAAACTAGAGAAATTCGGCTCTTTAAAAAATTAACGATTCAAGAAAATATATATATTAGCCTTAAAATTGCAGTTGTAATGCGATAAATGTCGAATTGCGCTTCGCACCGATTTTCCGACTGTTCCCCCAATTGATTATTACCCGCGCTCGCGTATACGAGTAACGATCCATTACGAGCGAACTAACTGACGATCACTGTCCGGGCTCGGATGAGTTACGAGACCGTAATCTACCGCCGCCGTAGTTCACGTCCGACTCCAAGCTCGCACCAATACCGATCTTCGACGTTGCACGTCAATTGCGTCATACCCGGCTTTCGAACGTTCGCAAATTATTCAACGAATTAATGAGCAAAAACGAGAAAAGAGAAAAGAAGAATAAAGAAAGTGGAAACGTTCATTCATCGACGTTGCGGAATATTCAGAGAATCTAAGACAATGCAGAATTAATAATATTAATCGTGAATCGGCGATAATTTTTGTAGTCGGTAAATGATTGTATCGCAATTGAAGTCTTGTCGGTAATATTTTTGTTGATATATTTTAGCGAGTGAACGAAATTGGGACTAAAACATTGATGGAATTGATTTTTTGGGATTTTAGCACGGAACATTTTTTAATTGGGGATCAGATTTTTTTTTCTGATTGTCGAAGGAAAAATAATTAAATTATTAGATAGTTTTACCGTTTTTATATTATAATTATTTCTGTATTTATTATTATTATTATCATTATCATATAAAAATGGCAAAATTATTCGGTCGTGCGATTATTTTATCTTCGACAATCAGAAAAAAAATTCTAATCCCCAATAAAAAAATTATTTTCGCTAAAATTTATTATTATTGTCATCATTCCAGTACACTATAATCCTAAAAATAATTCAACAATAACGATCAATATTACACGTCGACGAATCCAAAATTCTGTCGATAAATTAATAATTCTCTGACATCGTTCAGCAAAACAATAACCATTTCCGATAAAATGGTCGAAATGCTACATCGTCGCACGATAAGATTCCGAAGACCGTCGTCGAAGCCTCATTGATATTCCATTTCGATGGTCGACGGGTTTTTCGCCAGATGGCAGCATCTGGCGGATGAAGCAACAGTCGTCGAAGCTTCTTGCTGCGAGTTGAGCGTTCGAACAACCGAAAGAAGGGTCCACGTAAATCGGGGGCTTGAGGGTTGCAGCGAAAGGTTCTCGAATTACACTTGACTCTCGACAAACCTCCCACAATCACGCAGCGCAGACGGAGGGCCTTAAGGGGGCTAAAAAAAAGCGCACCGTCGGCAAAACCGTGAATTACCAATACTCGGTAACGCATGTTTCTACCTTCACCCTCGCAATTTTCCAACCCCTTATCACAGTTAAAAAAATCTCACGAACGTCCCCAAAAATAACATTCATAACCCTTCTTCAAAAAATTAACAATTCAATGAACAAAAGTCCTGCAATTATTACAAAATAAAATAAAAACATAATAAACTCATCCACCGCCGACCATCGAATTTTCTATTTTTTATTTTTCCCATGGCGATGATTAATATTTCGTTTCCACGAAAAAAAAAAAAAAAATCAACCCAGGGTCTACCGTTAGATATACCATCCCTGTTTTCAAACCCGGGAGTTAACCCGCAAATTACAAATTATCCGAACCGTTTAAAAACATAATCGTGGTAGCAAAAAAGGCGCGAGTCTCACCGTCGAGTCTTTTCGAGGGCTTCCCGTGGTCTCGCCAACCCCCCGTGCGCGACCGTCCCTAAAAGAGCCGCTTTTCAAAACGTCTCCCCTCGCCCCCCCTGAACTCCCGCGAGTTCCGAGTTTCGACATTCGCGGTTGTGGCTCGAGTTTAAACCATACTACTAAATAATAGCTACGTGCCGCGTTCGAAGGGAGCCTCCGAATGGTTTTTCGATTTTTTTTAACGGTTTTTAAGGGGTCAGAGGGGGGGGGGAATTTCGGTGGTTAGACCGAGACCGGTAGAGAATGTGTCTACAATGTGAAACACATCGGAGGTGCGCGCGGACGTTTACCTAATTGCAAGTCACAAAAAACGGCCGGAGGACCGCCTTAAACACAGGCCACGGGCCCCCGTGGGCTATTATACCAACAGTTCCACCACGGCACCTTAAGCCGTGTATAGATATATATCCATACGTATATAAATATATACGCCGGATCCATGGCAACTTTCGGTATCCACCTTTACGCCTCCCCCGCATCGTGGAAATCGGTAAGCCCTGAGACGTTTGAAAAAAAAAAGAAATGATTCATCTTTCTGCGTCTTACTCTTCCTCTGTGCGTGTCCTTGTGTGACGCGTTTCGTTACGACGGATTATGACTTTGGAAATATGATGAAAGTATTTGTCGCGATTAAATTGCAGTATTTTTGGGTCGATGACGTTGTAGAATCGGATTTGAGGTTGCGGAATTCATCGGGCGAGCGTAGAATCGGATCCGGACGTTTGAAGGTCAAAGTTGGAATCGGATATAGGGCGGTGGTTTGAGATTCGGAGGTGTGGGATTGATTGGGCAAGTGTAGAATCGGATTTGAACGAGGAGAATCAATAATACGAGTCTAGAACTGGATTTGAACGTTTGAAGGTCAAAGTAGAATAGACTATATTGAAGTGTTTTGAGAATAGAACGTGTAGAATTGATTGTGCAAGTGTAGAATCGGATTTAGACAAAGAGAATCGATAATACGCGTCTAGAATTGGATTTGAACGTTTGAAGGTCAAAGTAGAATTGATCATATCGAAATAAAATTAGATTTGAACATGGAAAATTGACTATCGAAGTCTAGAATCAAATGTAGACACATAGAATCCATCGTGCAAGTGTCAAATCGGATTTCTCTGAGTAGAATGGAACGCAAACATGAAAAATGAGCTTTGAACATGCAATATCGAACCCACGAGCCAAAAATCGGATTTGAAACATACAAAACCCAAAACATCGACAACCATACGGAATCCGCAACAACCTTCAAACCTGTCAAATAAAAAATAAAGTCTCCATCATCAATCTCCGTCCCAGCCACGGCTTCCAACAATTCAAAACCATTCGCCATCTCTCGGCAAAAAAATTATTCAACGTCCCCGAAAAATAAATCGCAAAAATTTCGTTGCGCGAAATCGTCACACCGCGATGTCTCGAGCGCTTTCGCAACGACGTTGCCCCGCGCGATCAATTCCGGGGATGTTTTATCGCGCGGGTTCTCGCAGGGTGTGGGAAGAAGAGTCGAAGAATGTCGTGAGGGGGAAGCGCGGATGAGGGGACGAAGGAGGTTTCGCGAAAGGGGGAGGGGGGAGAAGAAGCCCGCCCGCGCCCGATTGCCCGCTGCACCCTCGAAAAAAAAAAAAAAAAACGTTCGAAGGAGAACACATCGGTCGCGTCCTAAAAAGTTTCTTTAACAATAGAGGTTGAGAGCGCAGTCGGGTCGTGGTCCGTAGATGGTTGTTTGTTACGGGAGACGGTTGGATTTAGATTGGCCGAGGTGCGGTCGCGCGGTACTCGCGGGATGAAGAGGAAGAGAGAGAGAGAGATAGATGCTGGGTTCTTCTCTCCGCGGCCGTCCATGTGTGGTACCCTCTCATTAGGGCGTGGGCCTTATCTAAGGGTCACCGAGGGGGCCACGACCTTCGGCAACTCGGTCCCACACAACCGCCCGGAGGTCGAATTCCAGGAGTTGCGAGCCCATCAGCTAGCCCGCAATATACCCTCGACGCCTACTTTTTTTCTACCTTACAACCCTTCGTTTATTTATTTATTGTTTTTTTTTTTTTTTTGAGATTTCGTTTATTCGTTTATTTGGGTATTTGTTTGGAAATTTGTTCATTCGATTATTGATTAATTATATTGTCTATTTATTTATTTGGCTAACGATTTATTGATTGATTCATTTTATTGGTTATTTATTTAGCTATCGATCTATTGATTTCTCTGTTTTATTGTTCAGTTATTTATTTATTCAAGCTGTTGATCTAATAATTTGTCTATTTTATTGTTTATTCATTTGTTTAATTATTTATTTATTTAGCTATCGATCTATTGATTTCTCTATTTTATTATTTACTTATTTGTTTATTTATATTTTAATCTATCTATCTATTTATTATTTATCATCTGTTAGACATATATCTATATAACTATTTTATTTTCTTTTCCATCTATTTATTTATCCATCCAGCTATATATTGATCTGTTGAATTATTTACACATTCATTTATTTATTCATCTATCTATATATCTATCAATTCTATTACTCGTTCATTCATTCAGTTCTTCATCTATATATTTCTCTGCTGAATTATTCATCTATACATTTGTCTGTTGAATCATTTACCCATTTATTTACCTATCATTATTATTTATTATTATTATTATCATTATTATTATTTATCTATCATTCATTTATTTATTTATTTATCATTGAATGTAACAAATTTGAGATCTCCAAATCTTTTCCTAGAATTGTATTTGTCCACTGAAATAATTTTTGAAAATAATTTAAAAACTATTGGCAGCCTAATTGACAGCCAATTCCTCCCTTCGCCCTCACAGTTTGTTAACAAAAAATGTTACGATAGCGCACTCAACCGCGATCAAGGCTCGTTTCGGCTTTCGAAAGAGCTACACCTCTTTAACAAACTTTTCATTGTCCTCCTCCTCCCCCCCCCCCATCCCCCTCCCCCTCACCCTCCCCGCCGCGTCCCCCGTTCACCCCCGCATTCTCGTGCCGAATTAGTCAGCGGTTAACTTTTTCCCGTCGGTGCGGATCGTTGTCTCGATTTTTTCGCGAACTCTCGACGATCCCAAAGAGCACCTCCACGTTGGCCTCTGATTATTGTAATTAAATCGTTTGGCGTTCCTCCGGGCGAGAGAGGAGTAACTGCGGAACGATTTTGGCTACCTGGTTCCCAGAGCGATGTAACGCGTAGGTGCTACGCGGCAGCCACAAGAATTTCATCTTCGGAAACAACGAAAACGAAAAAAAAATATATATATAAATGTATGTGTACGTTCTATATATATATATATATAGATGTAGGTGGGAAAAATGGTATAAATAAGGTTTGCGCCGGGATGATCGTTTCTCGACATTCGCGACGATTATGTCGTTAGGAGAAGAAAGAAAGAAAACGTCTCGGCTGACCGCGGAAACAGCTCCGGGGGAATCTTGCGTTTCGATTGTTGTTATTTAACGTGACAGCAACGCTGTAATTCGTTCGAAATTTTCACAGGATCTAGAGAACGTTCGAGGTTTAGAATTGAACGATCGATTGATGATTGAGGATCGAATTGATGATTCATACTTCGATGTTCAAATTAGAGAATTTAATGTTCAACTTTTTGACTTTAATGTGCGAATTCTGGAATTAGATCTTTATATTCTAGACTCGAATCTTCAAGTTTTTAACTCAAATTTTCAAATTATAGATTTAGATGTTTAAATTCTAGAATTGAATATTTGAACTTTCGAATTGAATGTTCGAAGATCAAAATTAAATGTTTAAAGTCTAAAATAAAATATATTCAAAGTTCAGAACTAAATTTGATACTCTAAATCTTAAAAATTTAAATATCTGAAATAAAAAATCCAAAATATAGGATCGAATAATTCAAAGTCTAAAATTAAATGTCCAAAATCCACATTCGAACCATCCGTGCTGCACAATTAAAATCTCGACTTCAAAAACCGACGATTCTCCAAACAAATCATCTAAACTTCAAATCCTAATTTTTTAATTCCAAACTCAACCCTAAAATCCAATCCTCACACTTGAATTCCCAATAAAATCGCAAAAACTAAACGTTCGATTGCACAACGACGTCCAAACACGCGGACAGGATGACAAAGCTCGGCAAACACTTGTTTGATTGACAACACATAAATTCCATCGATAAAATCGCATCCACCCCCGCGCCCTTATCGCCATTCCGGAAAAACAACGACGACGAATTCTGATTAATCGGCAACGGCTGTGTTTGTTCGAACGATTCTCGCCGTATTTTCTCTAGAGAGGGTCGTCACCGTAAATTGATCGAACCCAGAAGAGAGAAAGAGAGAGAGAGAGAGTGAAATAAATAGCACACGGTGCTAATAACCGTCTCCATTATCGCCCCGCCATTGTTAACTCACCGAGACGTCTAATTGTGTGCCAACAACATCGAGGATTTCGTGAGCCTCCAAAACCGATGACCCACCAGCGGGAAGTCAGCGCGCACCACCAGCTATCCCCTCCCCCTTAATACCCATCTCTTCTCCCATTCATTCGACAATGAACAGACCTTTTTTTTTTCTCCTCCTTCCCCCCTCAAAATCGTTTCATCTTCGCCTTTTTTTTTTTTCACGAACGATTTTCTCTCCAGCAGGAAAAACGTCCGTGAAAAATACGTTTAGAAAATTAAATAGAAGCCCCGAGAAATAAAACGATGAATCATTTTTTTTTCTTCTTTTTTAATTTTCGTCGATTGATCGGGAAAATAAATTATTATACAACGAACGAAAAAATTAATTCTTCGGACACTTGTAACGGATATGTTTATTACACAATATCGCTCCTTCTTCATCTCATGATCCAATAATTAATAATAATAATTAATTAATTAATTAAAAATAATTATTACGATGATAATAATAATAATAATAAATCTGTCAATAATACACAGTCGACTAGGACAATATACACACACGTATATATATATATTTATATAAATATACACGTTGATATCCATATAGATATAATATATACCATGCGTCAACGCATTTTTTTTCCTTTTCTCGTCATTTGAAAACAAAAGCGTTGGAATATTTTTTTTTTATTTGGCATGTCTAAGAAATTGTGCGCTTTGGCAACGATTGGTAACGGCTGTGCCTCAATAATTCGTTCATAGGCTACGACAATAACGACAGACATTGTCATATATATATATATATCATATATATCAATACGAACGAGTACACGAGAACGTGAAACCAATAAAAACAATAATTAAAAAGCCTCATTTGCTTTATCGCGAGTACCGTAAATTCTTAAAAATAACATTATATACACCGAATAAAATTATCATACATTAACTACGCTATTTACACCAATTCGTTGAAACAAGTGGTAACGTTTCGTTTCGCGATATCGAACGATTCTTCGCCGCTCGGTCGTTCTCCGGAAAAAAGAAGAAAAAACGAAGAAAAAGAATTGAGAAAACATTTGAGATCTACGTGTAGAGGATTTATATATATATATCTATGTACAAAGGTTGCGTGGGTGGTCCGAGGCTGGCAGGACATCCGAGGGTCCACCGGTTACTATTTACAGGTCACTGGAAAACCGAGGCAGTGTCGTGACGCGAGAAAGAGCGAGAAGACCGAGAAGATGAAGAAGAAGACGAAGAAGAAGAAAGAAACGAAAAAAAAAAGAACGGAGAAATACGAAGCAGAGAGGGTGGAAGAGGGAGAAGAAAGACAGACTCTCTCGTGAGCTTCTTCCCTTATCTGATCGGAGTATCCTTAATTTTCAGTCGAGATATCTCTCTGAATTACGACAAAAACCTTTTCTCCGGATATTCCACTCTTTACCGATTTTTTTTTTTTTTTATCTCTCGTTTGTTTTCTCATCCTCATCTCGTCCACTTCCAATCGTTACCGACGTTAGACGAGATTTTGTGCCACAACATTCACGCCTTCGATTATTTTCAAAACGTTTATAGGAACCATTAGGTATCGTCGATTAAACGATTATTCATCAACGTGTTTTTCCTTTTTTTCTCAATTATTTTCAATAACGCGACCAAATTCGACGGTAAGAAAGAAAAAAAACGTTGTTTTCCGATAACGGAAAATTATTGCCGATGAAACGAAGAAAGTATTTGCAAATATCGATGTTAGCGATGCTGAAATTATTGTCAATGCAAAAAGTATTGGCGATAGAAAAATTATCGTCGATGAAAAAAAAATTATTCGCCGATACAAAAAAATATTTGACAGGGTTACGAATTATTGAACAATGTGAAAAGTATTTTCCAAATTGGAAAATATTTGCCAATGTTAATTTTTTGTTTCCCTAAGCTTGAAAAGTATTGTCGATACGGCGATGCATCGCCAATAATTTGCAGCTGCGATAACATTTCTCATTTCTCAAAGTCTGCTCGAACGATTTTCCTCGGGAAAATTTTTTCTGAACGAATCAACGGCGTGAATTATCGGAAAAATAATTAATCAAACGTGAAATAATTGTCTAACGTCGCATAATGTCTTCTATGGTGAATCCTAATTTCGGTGCGTCTGCGGTTTTTCCGTTCGGATTCGTCAAACGCGACGCAGTTTCGCGTTTCTGCGACTGCGTCGTGACGATTTGTTGTTGACCGTCGATCCTTAAATCCTGAGGTACGTCCGAATGCGTTAGAAGATGCGTCTTCAAATTGCTTCGTTGATTGAAACTTCTCGCGCAGATCGGACATTTGTGCGGTGATTCTTCCATGTGTAGAATCTTGTGAACGGCGAGGGTTCGACTTTGGCAGAATCCTTTGCCGCATTCGCCGCATTTGAACGGTTTTTCCTTGCTGTGGATGTATCTGCAATTGACGATAAAAATAACGAGGTTGAGGTTAGAAATTAGAAACGAAATAGTTGATATTTTCGATAATTATTATAATGGAGAAAGTAATAAAATGATTATCAAAGAATGTAAAAATATTAAAAAATTTGAATAATAGTAAAACATAATATAAATTAATAATATTGATAACGATGATAATATAATGAATAATGTAATATATACATAATGAATAAATATTATTATTATTATTGTATCATTATATAATATATGAATAATAAATAAATATTATCATTATTATTATATCATTATATAATGTATAAATAATAAATAAATATTATCATTATTATTATATCATTATATAATATATAAATAATCAATAAATATTGTCATTATTATTATATCAATATAGAATATATAAATAATCAATAAATATTGTCATTATTATTATATCATTATATAATATATGAATAATATTATATAATTGAAATAAATGAATAAAATGAATGGAAAAAATAATAATAACAACTATAATAGATATTTTATTATAATATAATATTCCTCTGTTTCTCTCTATTTATATTATAATATAATCTAATATTTTCTAATATCTCTAAGATATAAAACAACAAAAAAATAAATACACAAACTAAATAACCCAAATATTACATCAATATAAAAAAAAATAAAAATCCATCAATGGCCGCCCTCCAACGTAAACAAAATACCCCCCCAAAAAAAAAAATCTCAAAATCCCCACCGATCAAAAAATAGAAACAAAAAACCTCCCAAAGAACTAAAATTCTTACCGATGATCTCGAAGATGATCCTGACGACGAAAAGCTTTTCCGCATATGTCACATGAATACGGTCTCTCGTCCGTATGAGTTCTCTCGTGTATCAACAAATTGTAACTCTTCGTGAATTGACGATTGCAAAATTTGCAGATGAATTGTTTCTTCGGACGTTGTCCGGGCAATCTTCGGGTGAGAAAAGAAGCGGGTGGAGGAACGGGTAATCCTTGTCGAACGTAGGGATGATGAGCCCGAGGATTTGAATGATGATGCGGCGGTGGTGGAACGTTTTGGGATGGACAACAACCACGAGCAGCCAAAAGAGCGGCACCTCTTATCCAATGATCCAATATAGCCGCGTGATAACCTCCGGGACCGGAAGTCGCGACGTGTGACGGATGCTGGGGTTGTTGCTGCTGATGATGGGGCTGTTGCGGCTGTTGTGGACCGGAAATCCATCGAGAAGACGCCGAATTGAGCACGTGAACGTCGTGAGCCCTCAAACGTGTTCTCTCGTAACCGTTGGCCGATGGTGGAGTGTGAGGGGGTGTCAAAAGCTCCACTTTCGAAGCCATTGTCATCATTTTGTGTGTATATCAATCCTGGCAACGTTGTCAACGTTTTAATTCCGTTTGATTTCTTATTCCTCCCAAATTCAGCCAATCCTCGCACAAGCCGTATTGGCGATCGTAAGAATCGAATCAACCGATCACTCGCAATCAACCCCTCGAAAAATCCACAATCCCGCGAAATCAACCCCTCTTCAACCAAAAAAACGCAACGAAGAAAAATCCAACAAAATCCAATTCTCCAACTTCAAAATTTCACTCCTAACCCAATTCAATTGCGAAATCGTTCGTTCTCGTCTCAAAATTCGAATAAAACGAATCAACAACAACGAAAAAAACAAAAAAAAAAACAATTATTCAACGCACACGCACGTGGGGGTTGTGACAAAACGAGTAGCAAATGAAACACTCGGCACGAAGTTCGGAGCGTTACTGAAGAGTCGTGAGGTTGTTTGGACGTTGGCTCGTACACACGGACTTGTTCGTCTTGCCCGGTGGTTGTGTTACCTGCCTGGCGGATATCTCGAACGTCAGAAGCAACGTTGGAGGGGGTGGGGGGGCGAGGGAAGGTCGAAGAGGTCGGTGGGGGGCTGGGTGGAAGGGCGATGGAAGATAGAGGATGAATCGAGGACGGACGAAGACGAAGAAGACGAAGGAGACGAAGACCGGTAACACGGAGCTCCTCCTACCGTTGGCTCGAGTTAAGCTCCCGGGTTGGCGGTTAGACTTCCACAGGGGCGGGGCTTCCGGTATACCGTAAGCAAACGTTTTTTTTCTTTTCTTTTTATCATCCTTTTTCGTCGTCGGGTCGTTGGGGGATTTCGCGTGGTGGTTTTGCTCGGTGAATTTCTACCCCCGGGGCTTGAGAACGGAGGGTGGTTGAGATGGGGAGGACGGGAGGACACGGGGAGGGGAGAGAGGGTGGAGGGTGGGGGTGTCGAGCTACCCCAATGAGGAAGAAGGTCGAACGATAGCGGAAGAACGGACTAGGACGAAAATTCCGTAACTGGGAGACAACGTGGGAGATTATTAACACCCCCGACCACCCTTTCTCGGTCTTCTGTCGTAGGGTGGAGGTTTCGGCGAGGGTTGGACGGGGCATTGAGGGTCGTTCGTGAGGTGGTTGATGAGAATTGTGCGGGATTGGCTGTGAGGGGAATTTATTCGAATATGGGAAATGCGAGATTGGGGGTTTTATCGAGTTTGGGGTTATAATTTTCGGTTTGGGGGTGGAGGAATCGAGATTTTTGATGAATTTGTGGGTGATCGGTTTACTGATTAAAAAAGATACAGAGTAGAAACGTTTCTAGAAGAATTTCTTATGAATTTTTAATCGAATCATTTCAAAAATGTTGTCTCCCAAGAATGGCGAACCGTTTTTTTAATTTAAAAAAAATATTGATCAATCCAGAAGCGAATAATTCATGTTAATGCGTTCCAAACAAGTTCGAATAAGACCAAATTTATTCTCATTAATTATTTCTTTCCGTTTAACCCCATGAAAACTCCTTCGAACCTCTTCAACGCCCCCGAAACAATCAAAATTCTTCAATATCAACCCTGACCCGCATTGCCCCTACTTTCCAACGACTCCGCGCGAGCCAGCCTTCCCGGTAGCTGGCTCCTCTCTCGAAACCCGAGGCGGCCAATCAGCGTCGACCTCTCGTACGTCGATGGAGGTCGAGCGATGTCGCGGAGCTTGCGAAAAGCTCGCTTCATCCCCTCGCCTACTCTCACCCCCTTCTCTCAGCCAGAAAACGTCGAGAGCGAGCTTTCGTACGACGTAGAGCTCGGCCTTAAGGCTGTTCTCTCGTGTGTGGCTTCCATGGCTCGCTTCACGCACGGTTATGGCTTCTTTTTTCGCTTTTTACGAAGCTTCCAAGCAACCAACCGTAATTCAACTCTCTTCCTCTCACATTCCCGCCTCATCTCGCGCCTCAACGCGACACGCTGGGCCAGGCAATGGCGCGACACTTGCGATGCTTGCGACGATGAAAAGCTTTTCAAACTCGTCGACTTTGAACAATGGCAATTTTTACGACTATGATAATACGTCGGGGCTCTTGGTTGATGTTTGGTTGAAAACACGTCAAAGGAACTCGACGATACGATCCACCTCGTTTCACCCCTTAAACCCCGGGTTTATCTCGCAAGCAGCTTTCGCAAAGCTGTCGCAGCCTCCGGGCTGCTACGTACCGCAAATTCGGAGATTGACTCTCTTCGGGTTAACGTCAAAGGCCGGGAGGCGAATCGTTTCAAGAACCGAGCTATGAATATGTTTTGAATGAATATTATTTTGTAGAAATATTTCGTCGTTCTTGATAGTCGAAAGCTTGATTATCTTGGATGAATCGTGGAATTGATTGATACGTGAGGAGAAGAAATTTTATTTCTCCCTCGGGATAGTTTTGTTTGACGTTTTTCGATGGAATGGGCTTTGGATTATTAATTTTTTACGGTTTATGGCAATTAACGTTATTTTATGAGAAATGGATTAATAGTTTATAATGGATCTATTTCGTTAGAATTTTTTTTTTCACGTTTTATAACGATTACAATTATTTTATGGATAATTGATTGATTTATCATGGTTCTTTATGGATCTTCTTTATTTTATTTTTTATTAGAACCGAGCTATGAATATGTTTTGAATAAATATTATTTTACAACAATATTTCGTCGTCCACGCGTCGAAAAAGCTTGATATGTTGGATGAATTATGGAATTGATTGATACGTGGACGGAATTGAATTTTATTTCTCCCTCTGCATCGTTTTGTTCTCGTTTTTCGATGAAATTCATTTTGTTTTATTTATTTTTTACGGCTTATGGCAATTACCGTTATTTTATGAGTAATTCATGGATGGGTTTTAATGAATCTATTTTGTTTCAATTCTTTTTCACGTTTTATAACGATTACAATTATTTTATAGAGAATTGTGATTGATTCATCATCGTTTTTTATGGATCTTTTTTTCTTTATTTTATTCCATCGAGGTTTATAGCGATTTCAATGATTAAATAAATATAGATCAATACGATTTTTATTTCTCCTGATCAACGACTTAAGGGGATGATGATGAAATCGCACGTCCGACAATGGCCGCTCCCTCGGTACGGCATTTATCCTTCAGGCAACTCGGATGTTCAATTCCGTCGCGAAATTTCGAAGCGAACGTTTTTTATTACTCGCTCGGCAAAATCGTTATCGCTATCGCAACCGTTTACGAGGTTTCACAGTCCACGGATGTACGTGTTCGTACACGTGTATATTCGTACATCTTCGTGTGCGTATGAAGGATGGGTTTGAACGTTTGCGACAAAGATGGAAAAAGAGCGAAAAAAAAATAAAATAAAATAAATGACTTATCGAATTTATGGCAGACAGCGCGTCACCTGCCGACCGCACTGAGTCGAGATAAACGTCGGTTGCTTCGTTATCAGTCGTGTCTCTTCGAGTCTTACGTAGACTCGGGTTTTAAACATTTTTTTGTTATTTTTATTTCATTCGTTTCAGCGTTTCGCGGATGATTGTAATTTTATTGACGATCTATTTTCTGTTCGAGGTGTGGCGCGAAAATTGATAAAGACGTTGCGTCATCGTCATTATTGTCGTCGATTGGGGTAATTTATTCGATTGGGCTCGGAAATATTGTTGAGAATAATTATTGATTGTTGGAGTTATTGAATTACTTTGAATATTATATTTTTATTAAAATTTTATGTTTGTAAGATAAATGTTCATGTTATTGTCGATTATAATAATTTATTCGATTAGGGCTGGATTTGAACGTGATATGGTGCGAATAATTGTTGTGAATTATTAGAAATTATGAGAATTATTGTAATATATTCGTAATTTTGTTTCAAATATTATATTTTAATTGGAATTTTATATTTGAAAACATTTCATCTTGAAATTATTTTCACAACTAATTCCCGGACCGGAAATAATTGTTTTCTTCGATATATAAGACATATAATTAATATAGACACTCATTCAGAATTACATGAAATTAAATATAATTATTATTTATTATTATAATAATTATTATTTCTTTTTAATCGTGTATAATTTTTTTGAATAATTTCTCACAGATCCCCAAAAAATTCCATCTCGAAATTATTTTCACAACTAATTCCCGGACCGGAAATAATTTTTTTCCTCGATACGTATGACATATAATTAATATAGACACTCATTACAAATTATATAAAATTAAATACAATAATTATTTATCATAATAATAACAATAATTTATTTTTAATCATATATAATTTTTTTAAATAATTTCTCACAGATCCCCAGAAAAATTACACGATTCTCGGTAAAATATGACCCTTCCGCAGCAAAATATATACAAATATATCAATCCATATATTTCGCTAAGGAAACGTCGTATTTTTCTTAGAATCGTTGAATTTTTCGCGAATATCTCTTCGTGCCCGACAAACGCGGTTGGTTCGATGACGAGCTGTCGTTAGTAGTCGTCGTTGCCGCGGCATTAAGGTGTGGAAAAAACTTGAGAACGAGGGGGGCTGTTGGGGGCGAGGGGTGCAAAGGAGAAACGTAGATACACACGGGGGCTATTCGTCCGGCCGGCTGCATGCGACAACTCGAAACTCAACGAGAAAAACATCAAAGCCGCCGCTATCGCTGCTTCTCCACAAGAGCTCGGGTTTTATCCAACGTCTATGTGCACAACCAACACAACTTACTCCTACAAACGTTTCGGCATTTCAACGATGAACACCGACGGAATAAAATAAAATATTTCACATAATTTGTACAAATTTTTTTCTAAATTTCTTTTCTATTTAAATAATTTTTTTATTTTTTTAATATTTCAACGACGAAAAAAAATTCAAAATCTCAACAACTATTTCGTTAGGCTGCAAAATTTTCTTTCCCATTCCGCGTCATCGACGTTCGAAAATCCGAAATAACCCAGAGTTCGAAAACGCGCAATAAATAAAGACCCAGAGAGCTACATTTGCGAAAAGGGTTGGCACGGACGAACGGTCGTCTACCTGGAGAAGCTTTTGTGCCGGAAAATACGATTTTCGAGAGGTTTTCGCGTCGTCGAAGTTCGAACGATTTAACGGGGACCCCTTCGTGCCCTCGACAAACACAACGGGTTGAACGATTGCGTTTGTCGGGAAACATCGACGAGGTCACAGTCGTACGTTTAACCCAGTGAAACCGAGACCGTTTTGCAATGGGTTGCACAGTCATTTTCCGAGTATTATAAATTTTCTTCGAAAATTGACACACTTAGGGGGGAAAGAGAGAGAGAGAGAAAGATATCTGATTTTTTAAAATAGAATGGAACTTATCTTGTATCGAGAAATGAACAATTTTGGTATATATATTTATGAATTCATAGATAATAATAATATTATATTAATAAATAAAAATGAAATTAAATTAATTGAATTAAGAACTAACTATTACTAACTAATTAATTACTATTACTATTACTAACTAACAATTATTAACTATTATTATTATTATTAATTATAAAATTATATAATAGTATTAATTATTAAATTCTTATTATTATTGGTAATTATTAAATTATTATTATTATTGGTAATTATTAAATTATTAATATTATTATTAATTATTAAATTATTATTATAATCATTAATTATTAAATTATTATTATTATTATTAATTATTAAATTATCATTATTATTATTATTATTATTATTATTATTATTATTATTATTATTATTATTATTATTATTATTATTAATTATTAAATTACTATTATTATTATCATTATTCTTATTCTTTGTTATTTAATTAATTAAATTTATAAATACGAATATTCATAAAATGTGAAATATGTATAACTTAAAAATATAATATAATAATTTAATATACACCCATATATATCATATTATTATATTATATTTCTTATTTATTTGGTGAGTACTTATATACAGAGAAAAATATAATATGCACGCATACATATAATATAACATTTTATTTTTATATTATTGAATACAATATTTTATCCACATATAAATTTATAAATAAATAAATATGTATACTATGTACCGTAACTTTCTATCTCTCGATCCAAGAGAAATTCTATCGCTCGTTTTAAATTTTATACGTATATATATCAACGAATAGATATTTATTAGAGATACAGTTTTAAGGGATAATAGAGAGCAATAAAATTCAACGATATTCCTTCCCGGGCGAATGACCCAATTTTTCGACGGGCAGGTAGAAGGGCAATAATACCGCTACGATTGCTTTTTCGTATTACGGTCGAGTACGTCAAAAGTGTCACAATAAATGGTTACTGTTTCCCTTCTTTCATTTTTTTTTTGTACTGGTGAAATGGTTACCATTATTTTGTACAATGGAATCGTGAATATGGTTTTTTGTTCGTCTTTTTCTTTTTTGTCGCAGTCTTTGGTACGCTGCTGATGAGAAGGGCGGCACGGGGGTTAGGGTGTTCCCATTGTATTCGTTGGCCGGTACAATGTGTCGTTTGGTCGATTTATCTCGTTCGTTTAATTTTTTTTTTACAAGTTTTCGGAATGTTTTTCTTTTTACGAATATTTTGCTAATTTGGGGTTTCGGCTTTGCTCGAAATATGTGACGCCTTAATTTTTATTTCAGGGCGAATTTATCGAGGTGAGGAAGATTAATCAGAAACGATCTTTCTGAGGAATCAAAAAAAAAAAATATAGAAACGTATCAGTTTTTGTTTTTTTTAAAGTAATTATTTTATTACGCAATAATTATTAGTAATCATTATCATGTCAATGATAAATCAAATTCCCTCGAATTATTATCTCCATTTTCCACCCAAAAATTCTCCCAAAGTTCGAAATCTCAACAAAAAAAAATTCCAGCCCGTACTTATTATCATAAATTCTTATTCCATCAATAATAAATCAAATTCCGTTCAAACATGTTCAAAACATTCCGCGTGAATTCCGCACAAACTCAAAATCCTCCCCGAAAAAAAATCCAACCCGATACCTGATCCATTGCAAAAATATACAATTTCGCTATCGCCAAGAAAACTTCGGCATTATCGTGCTTCCCCCTGCAAAACTTCGCTTCGCCCGTTCGGTTTGTGTGCGTATGATCTGAGCACAAGCCCAAATACGAACAATCCAACGTGCCGGAACTTAACGCTTCCGCATTTGTGAGCATAGGACGGGGGATGAAAACTACGACCCCGAAAGATTTCGTTCGCGTTCGTTCGGTCAATTTTACACGTTTCGATGGGGAACGCAACGTTTTCTCGCCCGTCTTCCGGAACCGAAACCGAGTTCGCCTGTTTTGCTCCCTTATAATCCGCCAAACAACGGTTTTATGCGTTTATGTTTATTATTTTTACGACTGTACGCAGTAGCTGAGAGGCGGAGCTCTCTTCATTGTAATCCCTCATCGTACCTTAAGCCCCGTTTGGTGCTTGACCGTTTTTCTTTCCTAATTTTCTTTTTTTTTTTTTTTTTGCATATTATATCGTCGATCGAGCTACTTTGTCACAACATTTCGATATTTATTTCAATTCATGATTTATTCTTCGAAGTAAGAATCAAGTATTGATTATATTGGGTGTGAGGAAAATATAAAACATCAAATAACGATTAATCATGACAATATTGATGATATTCGTAGTAATAGCAATAATAATATATTATCCTTATAATTCTTATAATTATTTTAATAAAAATTAGAAAAAATGATGAGTAAAAAAATGATCAATAATAATAATAATAATAATAATACTAATGATAATAATAATAATACTAATAATAATAATGAAAATACTAATAATAATAATAATAGTAATAATGAAAATACTAATAATAATGATAATAATAATAATAATAATAATAATAATAATAATAATGAAAATAATACTGAAAATACTAATAATAATGATAATAATAATAATAATAATAATAATAATAATAATAATAATAATAATAATAATAATAATGAAAATAATACTGAAAATACTAATAATAATGATAATAATAATAATAATAATAATAGTGATAAAATAAATCTTGTCATTGATGTTGTCATTATTACTATTATTTTTATTGTTATTATTATTATTATTATTATTATTATTATTACTATTATTATTATTATTATTATTATTATTATTATTATTATTATTATTATTATTATTATTATTATTATCATAAATTATTTATTAATTCAATATTTCTCTACAAATTAAATTTCAAACATCAAAAACCAATTTGTTCATCGACTCAAAATTTTGCTACACCAATAACACCAGAAATTTGAAAAAAAAAAAAAAAAAAAAAAAAAAAACATAACAATGTCCCAAACGTGGAAATTCCCTTTCGGGCGATAGCCCGTTGACGCAAGTGCAAAAGCTTACGGAAACTCCGAATGACCGAGACGCGGCGAATATTTGTCGTTAAAATATTAAATATTGTCACAAGCACCGTCCTTCCTCGCCCCCTTCTCCCCTCCCCGCCGCTCCGCGGCCACGTCGTTGCCGTTCCACGAAAAATTTCGCTCGTCTTCGTGGTTTTCCAACGTCTCGTACACGCTCCATCGTAAGACGTTTCCGTTCTCCTTCCCCTTTCTCCGACGTTCCGTGACGTCGTTTTCGTATTTTTCGATGGTTGTTCTTATGATCAAATTTGCACGAAGCTTGTACCGGATATCCGGGTTTCGAAAACGTTGAAACTCCTCGCTCGCGAATCGTTCGATCGCGCGGCACACTTTTCGACCCTTTTCGACTCTGTCGAACGGCCGAGCCGAGCACGATCGTGACACGAGCCGGCAACCGGCAAAAAAATAATAAAAAAAACAAAAAAAAAGGTACATAACTTCAAAGAAATATTCTTTTATTTTTTTATTGACCGTGTCCTGAAAATGAAATAAAAAAGCAATAATAATAGTAAAAAAAACCTGATGGGATGGCAAAAAAAAGTGATTTTACGTACGACAAATGTTCTCTGGGTCTGTGGGTCTGTCGGATACTCTTTTTTTTCTCGTTTTCCTCGTTTTTTTTATTATCGTTCAGGTAAGAAGGGTTTCGAAAGGGGGCGAGTAAAAAAAAAGTGAAAAGTGTTGACTCGTTCAGGAACCGAAGACGAAATAAAAAATGAAAAAAAAATGAAAGAAGCGTTTGCGCGCGGCAGTAAAACAGTAGTCGTTGCAATATGCAAGGAATTTCTGCTTATTATAATTTCGTCAGCCTGTTTGACGTTAACGAATATTTATTTTTTCATCAAAATAAAAATTAATGCTGGAAAACAAATCTAAAATCAAAATTCAATAAATCATTATCACTCCAATTAATTCACACAATAAAATAACCTAAATAATAATGAAATAATTATTAAATTTCCTTCCACCATCCCTCCTTCCATCCACCGAATTTTCCGTCGTACGACCCAAACCAAAATATTCGTCCCTTAAGTGTCTCTCGTTCCCAAAAAAAAAAAAAAGAAAATGAAAAAAAAATTAGTTTCAAGATTTTGAAGAAATTCGAGTCAAGATCTGGTCGTAGGATCCACAGGGCGACGAATGCAGCATCCCGAGAGGCGTTGGAGAACATCTCCGAGTGTGTGAGGGGCCGAGAAGGGGGGTATTAAGGGGGGAGGGGAGGGCAGGGCGAGCCACTCGAGAGTGTCGAGAGGAGAGACGGTCGCTCGTTTAGATTAGCCCGTGGATAAGGGTTTCACGTTGCCGGACCGGGCAACCGGGAGAGCAACGAGCGTTGTCCGGAGGATAGACCATGGATAGAACCTCCGAAACGGGCGCGAAGAACCGCGCGTGAGCCGGCGATTAGTTACCGAAGTTATTTCACGCCGTATGCGGGTTGTATACAATATTTAAATCGTACGGACCGAAAGATCGGAGACCCAATGTCCCCCTTAAGGCCCTCGTCTATGCTCGCCGTCTCTCGTCACACTCTTCTGGCTTTTCAGCAGCTCGAAATTCTTCAACGCTAATCTCTTCGATATATATACTACGATTTTTTTATTATTTTTTATTCATTCTCTTTCGTTCCATCGTTCGTGGTTTGTTTTTTTTTTTTTTTTTTTTACTGCGGAGGTTGAGGAGTACCACTCAATTCTCGAATACGTCACGAGCGAGACTAAACATTTCAATGAATGGGATTTTGTTTTAGTTTTATTTTTATTTTTATTTATCGAGGATTTTCGATGACGTTTTGAAGAATATTTTACGCCTCTGAGGATTCCTGAGGGAGTTGTTGGGGTTTTTTTTTTTTGGGATGGATGTTTCTGGTGTAACGAGAAGCTGGGTGGGAATTAAGGCCTGGGAATGTTTTTTTCTGTCGAAGATTGATCATTTTTTAAAAATTTTATTTGTTAGCCACGGGAGAGATTTAATTATTTGAATAAATTTATTTTATCTTCGTGGCGATTTTCTTTCAATTTTCAGTGATTGTTTTAAATATTTAAGGCCCTCCTCTTTGACGTCATTATTGCATTTTAAATTTATTATCATTATTTGTATTTTTTTCTCAATTAAGATGATTGAAATTAATTTTTTTAAATTGTTTTGCGGTACGAAATTGAAGATCAAAGGCGTCAATGGCTTACTCCGAGTCCGTTACTACCGAGAAGTGAATCTGGTTGATAGATCGACCGAGAGAAAAGAGAGAGAGAGAGGGAGTGAGTGACGGCGAGAAAAAAAATTTGATCGAGTGCGAAACGGGAGCCGGGTTGCTTATCACTCCGATAAGAGGATCTGCTTTCTTGTCACGATCGTTATACCGGCAGCCTCAAATGCCGACTTATCCGTCGCCTTTATGACACACGTATACACCGCGTTATAAACACGATTCGATAGGAACCTCGTCGTATATACATGTATGAGGCATTCCACGTCTAATGGACCAGCCGAAACCGGGCAGTATTTGCGATTTGATTCAAAATATTTTGCCTCAAAGTACTTGAAGAGAGGAACATGTGATTATTTTTTAAGATTTTTTTCGCTTTTTTTTCAGCATAGAATTTGTCAAAATTTTGTTTAAAAAACTTCAAAACCAAATATCTCAGAAATTAAATATTTTGAATCGAGTTAAAAGTGCTGTAAAATCTGCGTTT
The DNA here is from genome assembly GCA_963971145.1 of Sussaba pulchella. NCBI lineage: Eukaryota > Metazoa > Arthropoda > Insecta > Hymenoptera > Ichneumonidae > Sussaba > Sussaba pulchella. The sequence continues at coordinate 12,851,033 of OZ020172.1, forward strand.
TGAAATGATTGTTCAGGAAAAATGTCGACAAGAAAAGTACGAAATTTCTCGATGGTGTTTTTTTATCGTTTTTCTGAGCGCCGGGAGTTAAAAAATTTGTTATTCTCAATTTTGTAACAAATTCCTCGTGGAATTACAAAAATCTTGAGCCCCTGATAAGAGTAGCACGAAAATATTCATTATTTTCCCATAAACATCAAACATTCTCGAAAAATACGATTTTTATAATTTTAATAATATTCATTGCTCAAAAAATAATAACGGAAAAAATCTGAAAAATTCGTCACGTGCTTCTCTCATCAATTACTTCGAGGTAAAAAAGTTTGATCCAAATCGAAGACCCGCTGAATTTCCGACGTTACATTACTCGTGAAATGCCCCATATATACCTTATATAAATAAAACGAGTATAGAATTTCTTCTGGGAAAAGAAGCTTTCCGCAAAATCATCAAAGTCGGTGCGATGAGAATACTCTTCTGTATCGCGTTCGGTACGGAGGCACATAAACGTCGCGCGCTTCCTTCTCGAGTTTGCACAACGCGATAACAATATTTTTTTCTCGGTTCCGATAGCCCTGACGCACAAGTGGATCATCCACGGGTTCCAAGGAAACAAAGAGAAATCAAAATAAAAAATTACGCCGATTAAATAAAATTATTCCAATTTTTTTTTTCCATCTCAACAATTCGAACCGATTTTTCCATTCGCTTCGATCCGTCGTCTTTCGTCGATCGAACCGTAACGATCACGTTCTTGTCAACAAATAGTGTGAACGAAAGCGAAAGAATAATTGTCGTAACACAAACAAAACTTATGTCAGCGTTTCGAATGCGTGAAGCGATTCGATAATTCATTTTGTATACGTAAACAAAACTCGAGTGGACACTTCTCGACGAAAATCTCAACGGCTTCGTTTACTCTCGACTGAATTCCATTTTGCCACTCTCTTCCTTCTCGAATACCCTATAAGCTGCATAATATTTAGTTCTGAAAGTATTAAAACAAATAAAAAATAAAAAAATTAAAAAAAGAGATCTACCTTATCGACCTCAATGATTACCGGCTCAATAACGTACTATCGTACCGAATAATTAATTATCGCGATCGAGCAATCGAGGATAATCCGTTGGCAAGCGTCCTCGCACAGCTCAGCCTCGAGTACTTGGCGCGAACTGCCACATACCAGATGCCAGTCTCTCGCAATCGTCTCGAATACGACAAATTTATCGGGATCTCCACCCACGATTCGAGCCAGCGTCTTGCGCCAACATATAGGTAGTCGCAACAAAGTTCGAGTAGTTTGCCAGAAACGTGTAAAAACAAGTGGCGCAACTTGAGATTATCGTAAATTGTTCGTCATACGCGTAAAGTCCACACGTGTGAAGAATTTTTTTCTCATCGTTTTCATTTTTTTTTTTTTCCTATTCGGTTGAGATATCGTCGAACTTTGTTACGAAGGATCGTTGGGCCACCCAGCCGAAGCGATAGAGTCGCAAGAGTGTCTTTTCGAAGCCGGCATGGCCGTTGTGACGAATCGCTGCCCCGAGAGGGCATCTGTTGGGACTATGAGACTAAGCAGACCCATATATCTGGACCCTCCTTCGTGAAGATAGAAGAGAGCCACACGCAAACAGATTCAGTTGTGTGGATTCACACCATTTTGTTTTTTTTCTGCATCTCGCGATCGTTGAAAAGAGTTGATCGAAACGCGGCTTCTTGTTTTCATTGTGTCGCGAAAGCGGCGTGAGGATTGCCTTTTTCGTTCGTCCAATCGATGGCTCTGTAGCTGATTTCGCGGATTTTGGCGTCACGCGTAGACCGATCGCATGGGTTGTATGTTGATATTTTTGATGGAAACGCGTTTGGAATCATGATATTGGCTTCAAATTTATACTCGATTTGATGATTAACTTTTTGCAGTGTGTATGCGAACTGCCAGTGATTTCTGTCAGCGTATTGCGAATAATACTCTGACGCGTAGACCGATCGCATGAGTGAAATGTTGGTTTTCATGATGGAAACGAGTCTAGAATCATAATATTGACTTTAAATTCATACTCCATTGAATCATTAACTTTCTGCATCATTTCTGCGAACTGCCGGTCAATTTCTATCATCATATCGTCAATAATCCTTTCACGCATAGACCGATCGCAACGTAAATTTTCCAACCAAAGCCCAAAACGCCTCAAAACATCGCTGCTAATCTCTCTCAATAGCAAAAACTTGTCATCACCTTCTTTCAAACCTCCTTGGACAAAGATTCCACCCAACCCCGGGTCCGCAGCTTCGAACGCAACGCGTTCCAAGGTCACCCCCGGATGACTCCGTCGCGTGTCCGCTGTCAAAATTTCGTAGGAAGGGGGATGCATCTTGTTTCCGTCGTTGGCACACGCAACGTCGGATGCTTCCGATCGTCGTGAGAGACACCTCAAGGTTTCCGGACGGGGGAATTTGCTGCGGGTCGCGTGGCCTCCGTAGTTTTTGCCTCGGCACAGTCGGCAATAACGAATTTCCGAGGTCGTATCGACCTTGCGACGGTGAGGACGCGCGCGCGCGCGCGCGTCTGCGCGAACGGGCTTGCGGGACCTACGCGCGCAAGTCCCAGGGCCACGCGGGTCGCGTGGCGTTGACGAATCTGTTTAGGGCCCCGTCATATACCCCCGCCTGGTTTTCCAAAACGGCTCCTAAACTGCTTCTTTCGGCACCAACTCCGTGCTCACCGGATATTATAAAGTACCGCGGGCATCGGTCATTCGGCCCGTCGGAAAATTATCCCCGGTTGCAGCACCCCCGAAGTCTCGTAACTACCGTGTGCAAGGGTAGGTACGTCACGAACGTTGCGCTTCTTCGGGGTTGAGGGGGGAAGGGCGAGGGCGTGGGGAGATCTGTAAGGTATTATTATCTGGCTGTTGTCCAAGAGAGGCCTTGCTGCTGAGAAAGGTGACTCCGGATGGCGACACGGAAGCTCCCCCTTCCCTCCCCACTTCGTCTGTATGATGTAAAAAATATTATATTATGGAAAAAAATGTTATTAGAAATATAAAATATAATATTAATATTGTCATTATGAATGATAATTTAATAGGGATATTTTTACTAAAAATAATAATATGATATATATATTATTACTGAAAATAATGATATAATGTGAATTATATTATAGAAACAAAAATGTTATTAGAAAAATAAATTATAATATTAATATTATCATTTGAAATGATAATGTAATAGGGATATTTTTACTCAAAAATATAATATGATATATATATTATTACTGAAAATAATAATATAATGTTAATTATATTATAGAAACAAAAATGTTATTAGAAAAAAAAATAATATTAATATTATCACTAAAAATAATAATAGGGATATTTTGACCAAAAATAATAATATGATATAGATATCATTATTGAAAATCATAATACAATGTTTATATTATTCGCGACAATTATAATATAACTTAAATTTTATCACTGGAAATAATAACTTAGCATAAATATTATAACTCAAAATAATAATATTATTGAAAAATATTATTTTAATTTCTATTTCCATCGAAATATTATAATATTTAAATTTCAATAGAAATAAATATATCTATATATTTTCCCCAACATAATTTCTCCCTTATCCTCATGTAACACCCTAAAAATCGCTTCTCATCTCCATCAACAATAAATTCCGCAATTTTCAGTCCACCGAAAAAAATCAAGTTTCAATAAATTCAATAACCAAAAATCCAGAAACCCCGAATCAACCCCCTCCCCTAACTGGACCGTAAGCGTGCCTTTCTACCCACTTTCTCAAACATTTACCATCTACCCATTCCACCAATTATTCCCTCAAATAAAAATTTCCTAAAAAAAAAATTTTTTTCTCAATTTTTTTTTCCCCCGTAAAAGTGAAAAAGAGGGTGATGGGGGGTTGGAAGTCGGTACAAGTGGGAAGCTAGTTGCTTGGCGGCGCGTCCTTGGAGCCACGCGCCTTCTAGACGGTCGGAGGTGTGTTTATGGGGCCCCATAATGGGCCCCCGCAATACCCATTTCGTTTCTTCGCGCGCCGCTTCCTCACTCGCTCCATCATTTCCCACATCTCTCTCTCTCCCTCCCCCACCTTCGCCCGTTCATCCTTCCTTCTTCCCCTTGCCCTCGTTTGGGTTTGCCATTGCTACAGTTTACTGCATTTCCATCGAGGCAACGAAATAAACGTTCGGATCGCGTGTAACGAGTCCAACAACGAGACGCGGACACAACCGTTTCAGAAGCGTCTCGTCGTGACTTCGGGATAGTTAGGGGGGGGTGGAGGCGGTGGAAAACTTTCATATTTACGACCGGTACATTGTGCCTCGTCGTTTACGAGGGTACAATTCACTGTTTGCGAAATTACTTATTTTTCATTAAAACGACTGTGCGTCGAGTGCCGAAGACGTGGAACGAAGACAGATGCGGAAGTTTCGAAGCTTTTTGTACTTTGTCGCGAGCAAAGGTTCTTCCAAGGCTGCTGCTGGGTGCTGCTGCTGGCTGCTGGCTGCTCCTGCAGAAGCGATTGAGGAACCAAGGACTCTTCCAGGCACGCTTATGCTCCGTGCTCGCTTCGATCTCTCGGCTCTCACTCCTTTTCAACAAAATAAATAGAGAAATAGAAATAAATAAATGGTACAAAAAAATTGCAATTAATTTTGAGAGTCAAAAAATATACAAATTATGTATTAGAATTTACAAATTATAAAATACGAAACAATACATATGAATCATGAAATATAAAATTAATATGTATTGATAATAAAGTGTAAAATTGAGAAATATAAATAAATCATGAAATTAAAAATAATTGACAAAGTTAAAAAAACTTACAATAATTAATCTCAAGCAATATCGACGCAATATTATTATTTCTATTTTTAAATTAATATTCTCAATCTAAAAGTAATATTTCTAAACGAACGAACGAATATTGATAATAAAATATAAAACTACTAAAATAAACTAATTATAAAATTCCAAATAATCAATAAAAATAATAACAAACTCCCAATAATCTTTCTCAATCAAAATAGTCACAACATTATTATCTCAATTCCCCAATTGAAATCCTAAATCCACAAATAAAATTCCCAACAATTTCCTCGTCCTTATATTCCTCAATATCATTTATACCCGTTCTTTTTTTATTATTCCGATGAAAACAGGACGAGGATATTTCAGGGATCGTCCGTGATCCGGTCTTGCGCCGTTGGGATTCCATCATCGCGTTGTCGCACCGAGTATATTCCATAGACGGTCGTCAGATAAAAGCCAATTGAATTTGAATGATGAATACAGAAACGCAGCAAAGGGTGTGTCGGCGGAGGTTGAACGGTGAGGGGGTTGAGGGGGGGTTTGATTGCAAGAGAGGAGATCCAACGGCAATCTGGTGGCAGCTTTGTCGACGGTAATGGCTTCAATCCGCCTTCTCGCCCTCGGGGTCACGATCTGGTCGTCGCTGCGAGGCCCCCGAGGCCATCGACGGAGCCACCCTCCGCAACCCCCATCCGGGACCGCGCCCGCGTGCAGTCAACGCGCATCCCTCCGACGTATGCACATATATATCTATATTTATCCCTCGCTCTCGCTCTCTCTCTCTCTCTCTCTCACCGTCGAGAATTCCGTTCAACCTGTGCTGCACAAGCGGGAAGCTGGGTCCCGGAAACTTCCGGGTTTCCGTCAAGAACCGAGTTATCGAACGCGCTCAACTGTAGCCATGGCTGCTCGTCCGGGACTTTCCTCCGGGGACGAAACAACGCCCACCGTTATCGTTTGCTACCTTTCCTTCGCTCCTACGCTCACGCAGACTCGATGCGGGAACGATGATATATTTTTTTTTTTTTTTTAAACTATTATTTTGACGTGGGATACATTTTTTTTTTAATTAAAAAATATTTACGCTCACGCAGACTCGATGTGGGAACGATAAAATATATATTTTTGTTTTTTAAACTATTGTTTTGGCGTGGGATAAATTTTTTTTTAATTAAAAAATATCTCCGCTCACGCAGACTTGATGTGGGGACGCTAATATATTTTTAAAATTTTTTTCAACTATTTTCTTGGCGTAAGATAAATTTTTTTTTGAATTAGAAATTTAATATTCATCAGAATATTATTGGATTATAAATATTATTGTATGATATTACTATTATTATCAATATAAGTATATTTCCGGAATATCTATTTCTTATTTTATTCATATTGGATTGATGAAAATAATATTCCTCGCTCCACGTTGAATAAATTACAGAAATTTGTTCGAAAGAATAAATCGAATGAAACTCAAATAAAATACGATTATTCGTAAATGATTATATAGAAGAATTTACTCGTCCTATTTCAATTTTTTAAACTACTTTTCTAGTGTTCGTTAAATTTTCTGTTTAATTAGAAATTTAATATCCATCAGAATATTTTTCGAATATAAATATTATTATATTATATTACTATTATTATCAATATTATTATCTTTATGGAATATTTATTTTTTATTTGTAGATTTTGATCGATATTGAATGAATAAAAAGAATATTCCTCGCCCCACGTTAAATAAATTACAAAATGTTGATTGAAAAAATAAATCAATAAAACCAAAATAAAATACGATTATTCGTAAATTGAAACTGTAAAATATTCGTTCGATGATTATGTAGAAGAATTTATTCGTTCTTCCTACGCTTAGTTATCGTCGCGGCCATAACTGTAAAAGTCTTTGAGGTCTGAGAGAAAAAAAATTCCCCAAGCATCGATATAAACTCGACGTGAGCTTTGACGAACGATCCACGTATGTGTCGTCATCGTAGTTCCATCCGACATGTTCGGTAAACATCGTAAACCATACGCTACTTAATCAGGCCTGGGCTTATTAAAAGAAGGAATCCAATTAACTATCCCCACGTTATAACTACGTATCAACACAGACCGTAGTTATATTTATTGCCTTCGTCTATATATACGGAGTGTTTGACTTTCACGGTATATTTATACATATACGTGCGCTTTTGTGTGTGGGGGTGTGTGGTACACGTGTGTATGGGGTATTTCGCAATAAATTGGACGGTCAAAATCCTCACCCCTGCCTTATCCGACTCATGACTATTTTTTGGTCCTTTATTTCATCCCAAAAACACGTGTGAATTTTTTCCCCAATTTTTTTCACCCCCTACAACCCTTAAGAAAATTCAAAACCATCCAAAAATGAGAAAAAGTTCGACATAATTGTAAATTTTTTATTTTTCCTACGTGATTTCAATCGTTCACAGAATAAAGATTTCCAAAAATTCAGATTAGAATATTTAAGGGGCTGTTGAATCATCTAACAATTCTGAAAATAATCAAGGATTTTTTTAAACTCAAAACAAACCCGAAAAAAATCACGAATGCCATTTCAACAGGAGTAAGGATTTCTACCGCCCGATTAGACGTGGAATAGCCCATACGCATGTATAACCATTTATTTGCGCAACAAGGCAGAAGCAGATGGCGCGTTTCGTCGGATAAAAATAATAATAGACCGATTGTTATCGCGGTGCATCAAAGCACCGATGACGAATAATCTTTTTTTTCTCCTTCATCGAATTGTCATTTATAAAACAGAGGGGTGACGTTTTATCGCTATATGCAAAATTCTGCCATTTTGAATTTGGGTGAATTACGTTGTTTGAATCTGTCGGAACGTGCTCGCGCCCTTCTTTAGAACCTTCCGAGCTCGTCGTCGTAAAAATGCCCTCTTTTACAGATCTTTCGGAATAATATTTCTTTCCGGATGCTTCCGACACCTTCCGCCCCCCTGACGGTTCGTTTTTAGGGCTACGGCAGCTACGCGTATTACGGGAGCGATAATAGCTCCATTTTGGATTATTGGGCTTGGCCCAATAATCCAATAAAAATTTTGTTTGACCTGAAATAACGCTCAAAGAACGAATAGGTACAGTCTTGGAAAAATTATTCGGAAAATGTGAAAGAAATGGATTTTTCTGTGCACATCGGTTGTTTTCCTGTTATCTTTGATTCCTTAGGCTGTTTTCTATTAGTTATAAAAAATTTAAATCGTTGGAGATGATCGAAATATTTTTTATTGAATTGTTTCGATCTCGAGATATTAATTTTTTTTTAAATTTTAATTCACGAAATTAATGAGTGCTGTTATATATCAACAAGATTGGATTAATTTCTTATTCTCCAGAAATATAAGGAGAAAATCTTACAAAATCCAAAACCAAATCCAAATCCAAATCTTCCAATTTTTGATTAACCGCCGGACTGAAACGATATCCAATATCGAAAAAAAAAAAATCCATAAACGTTTCTCCCTCAACCAGAAAAAATCAATAAAATATCTCACGCCCAACAAAACTCTCAATTCTTCTTCCAAAAATTTCTCTAGTCCGACTGTACCCCGACAAAAATATAACTCACGCAAAAACCCCCCAAAACAATCTATACACACCTACATCCCCACCATCAAATTTTCCAAAATCGTAAAATAATGTCCATAATGTATATTGCGGAGCAAAGAAAAAATTCTTCCTCGTTCCTCGTAATTTCGTTTATTATGTGCTTTAGTACACTTTTGCATTTATTCGTAGCGTTTTCGCAACCGTGCAAAAAGGGCCCGCGCCGGAGGTGCGACGAAAGGGGGGGGAGGGGGTGAGCTGCCCGAATTTTTGTGAGAAAAATTATACCTGTTCGAAACGGCATAGGTTTGTTACTTTGAATAGAGCAATAGTTTTTCGGGAGGGCATCGAAGGACTTCGACGAGTACCGGAAAAAGGTAAATCCTAGAATGGACTAAATAAACGTGCAATTGGTACGACGTTTAGTGCACTCGGTGGCCCTCATAGCAGAGCAGATGGAGGGAGAGGGCGAGAATGAGAAAATTTAAGGAGCAACGGAGATGGATGAAATTTTGTCACCGTAAGTAAGGCAACCCCGTGGATGAGGCCTAGGTGCGTCCTTGAAGCTGTCGCTGCTTGTGTCCATTCCACCCGAAGATTTAGGGTATGTTTACCTGAAACTAAGTACCGTGACGCGTTGACCCACTGGGGGGTGCAACGAGGCACGAAACAATTTTACACGAGCACGAGCACTAGCGCCGTGGGGATTCTTCGATCTTCGAAACGAGGACTCGTTAACAGTTTTTGTAAACAGCTTCACGAGTCAGTTGGTCAAACTTTTGTGAAGAGTCGTTCATTTTTTTCGGGGGGTTTTTTTGGTTGGGGTTCTGATGGAGAAGAGGGTGGAGGTTTTTGGAAAGGATTATAGATTTTTATATGTATTTATGGGACGTTGATTTTTTGATTGTCAGATTACGAATTTTTTTGTATTTCGAATTCTTAGGCGATGATCAAATGTTTTTGGATCTTTGAGTTGTTTGGGGGAAAACGGGGTTTATAATTGTTATTGAAATTTACGTGGAAAAAAAGACAAACTTGGTCAAACTTTTGTGAAGAGTCGTCCATTTTTTTTCCGGGGGTTTTTTTGGTTGCGGTTCTGAGGGAGAAGAGGGTGGAGGTTTTTGGAAAGGATTATAGATTTTTATATGTATTTATGGGGCATTGATTTTGGGATTGCTGGATTTTTCATTTTTGTGTTTTTTCCTTCATTTTTTCGCCGATGATTAAATGTTTTTGGATCTTTAAGTTGTTCAGAGGGACAACGAGTTTTTTTTGTTGTAAAAATGTACGTGGAAAGTAAGGCCATGGGATAATAGAATTTTCGTCGGAAATGCTTTTTCATTCTTGTAAAGTTTGACTCCATTTATTTCATTGGAATTCACGAATGGACGAATCCGCGGGAATAGAAAGTTGAACTTTATATTATTCGCAGTAATTGTAAAAATATGCAATATGTAATTGCAATAAATTGATAGTAAGGCAGTCGACGCTGTTTTACCATCAACGTAACACTCGTTCGTACATTTTAGTCCCACTGGCGACTCCACTTGTAAAGAATGTGAACTTTTCGACGAATTCTGTTCGACGGTAAGAGAATTACCATCCACGATTTATCTTCGAGCTTCGTTGGTAAAATTGTTTTTCATGAATTATCGACTGAGCCGGCAAAAAATAATGTAAAAAAAAATAATTTTGCAAAAGAAAAAACCCAAATTAATTCGTTGACACACACAGGATACAAAAAAATGCAACTATTGGTATTTTCTTCCGTATTCCTCCATGGAACAATCATTCGCAATAATTAGAAAAAAATCAAAGCTTATTTCTCAAAACAAATACGTTTTATTTCTCTTATATCACCCTTAATCAAAATTTACAATTTTTCTTTCTCCGCAAACATTCGTGTAAACCTAAAAAATATATAGTACTGATGCTTTCGTAAATAATATGTTTATCATATGCATAACGAATACCGTCGAATTAAACAAAAAAGAAAGGGAATAACAGGATAATCGATTCTGCGTTGTATTCGTAAAAATGTATCCAGTATCATGCACCGGCATTATTTCTTCCTTTTTCGCCAATTTAATAATTAACAATTGAATTGTACATCTCGTTTATCGCGTAACGCGCATTTCATACACATCTAATTACGTTTAATCAGCTGCTTTTAATTTTTTTACCGACGTCCTTGAGGGGAAAAATTTAGCACAAAATATCACAAATTTCGTCTTTAAAAATGCAATATTCACCGGCGAAACTATTTAGCCGCCGTTATTTCAACAATTTTAAACAAAAAGATCAATCAATTACACCTGATTGCACAAAAACGATAATTTTTTTCTGCAGCCGCTGCATCATCTTGCCCTGCCCAAATTATTTCTAACTTTTATAATCAATTTTTATATACAGTAAAAAGAGATCAATCACTCAACCACGTTGAGATTATTTTTTTCACCACGAGACGTAATTTAAAAAAAAAGATTTCGATCAATGTCCGCCATCTATCATTAATAATACTTCGTGAATTGATCTCGTAATAAAAATACATATCTATCTATCTATCTGTATATATATATATATATATTTATATATTTATATAGTTCACGTCTCGACGTTCATTATCAATTAAATAAACGAATACTCTTAATCAACGTGTCTTTTTTTGTTTAATATCACTTTGAAATCGATCGATCGCAATTGCACCGGTTGCTTGATTCTCATTCGCACGTTCTTCCTTTTCTCATCATCGCGAGGTATAAAAAAATAATCAGGACGACGATTGTCTCGTCGATGCTGTCACGGCAGACCGTCCCACGTTTCCGACTGCGAATTTTCTCGTACCGTCCGAAGATAAATAACATCCGCGTCCTTCTTTACCACCGGAGGGATCCTACCGGCGCATTATGTCAGCGATCGTGAAACCCTGTCGTGCCGGCTGCTGTCTGACGGGTAATCTCGCAGCTGGAAGATGTTGAGGTTGCGACTGCGGCGTTGGAGGTCGCGGCGCCCTTGCCGCTGCCTTCTCATCGGCTCTTTCTCTCGCCCTTTGTTCCAGCATCTCCCTTTCCCGTTGTCTCTCGCGATTGAACTCTCGTTCGCGTTCGCGCTCGCGTTCTTGCAATTCCAGCAACACCCTTGAAGGTCCGGGCGAGCCTAATCTTCGCCGATAAGACGAAAGTATGAGAGGCGGCGGTGGTGGCAAAGCCGCGGGTGGATTGGGATGACCGGTGGCGCTCGTTATCGTCGAGGGTTTTTGATGAACCTGCAAAAGATCCCGCCTGATTTGCAATTGGGGTCGCGGGGGCATGGCTTGAACTCCGCGGGGAAGATTCGAATAGCCGGGAGACCCACCGGGTCCCGAACCCGACGAAGACGATTGTGCATTCGTCGGTGGACCGGAAGTTGACGAGGAACTCGATGGATTAACGGAACCCGTTGAAACGGACGTGGAAGACGACGGGGTTCGAGGAGTCCCGGAATCCGTGCCAGGTTCGTCCTCCGCCGGACTACTGTCGTCGTCCTGGCGCAAAGCCTCCTCCAACGCTTCAGGCGGAACGTCACCGACCGCGTGGGTCAACGCGTGTCTTCGAAGATCGCAATTGCGACGAAAAACTTTGCCGCACGATGTACACTCGTACGGCTTGTGATCCGTGTGAGTCAGCAAATGAGTCTTCAAATTACTTCGTTGATTGAAACTCCTCGCGCAAACCGGACACTTGTGGGGTGACTCTTCCATGTGAAGAATCTTGTGAACGGCGAGGGTTCGACTCTGACAGAAACCCTTGCCGCACTCGCCGCATTTGAACGGCTTCTCCTTGCTGTGAATGTACCTGCAACGACGAACAAACCCCGATCGATTAATCACGGGGGTGAAATATCACACGGCTACCTTTTCGGAAGCCCGCCCAGGATGAAATAAATTTTGACTCAATTGGGATCGCATTTCCAGTTAATTATGGCCGCGCTACTTACCGATGATCTCTGAGATGATCCTGACGTCTGAAGGCCTTGCCGCAAATGTCGCAAGAGTACGGCCTCTCATCCGTGTGCGTTCTCTCGTGTATCAACAGATTGTACGATTTGGTGAATTGCCGATTGCAAAATTTACAGATAAACTGTTTCTTCGGCCTCGACGCTCTTCCGGGAGCTCGCAGAAGTCTTCTGTCGAGATGTTGATGACCCAGAGGTCCACCGGGCGGGTACATGGCCGCGCCGCCGGGAAAAGGTCCCGCAAAAACGGGATAACCAGGAGGTGGTTCCAACAACGGTGGTGGCGGTGGCAACAAAAGTCCTCGAGCCGTCAGTTCTTTCCTCTTGTCCGCCATCATCGCCATTATCTCGTAACTCGACGATGTTTTCCTACCGGGATTGTCGGGATTTTCCCGATTCTGTTCGGATCTTACACTCGACGATGGCGACGAAGCCGTCGTTCCTCCCGTTCCCGAAGCCGGACCATTTCCCGGCCCGCCTGGCATGTGTCCGTGCATGTCTCCGGGATACGGCGCCAGATGAAGTCTCGACGGGACCACCGGCACGAAAGCCGACGATTCTCGATGATGCGGGTGGCCCAGAGCTGCGACGAAACCATGGTGATGATGGTGATAAGCCGCCAGGGCACCGGGAGACTCGAAAGTTCGCGGTGATCCGAGTCCACCGCCTCTTTCCGACCTTCCACCTGGCGTCGACGACGATGACGACGACGACGACCCTGCTGGACCCGATCGCGATGATCCTCCCAATAGATCACGGACACGGGCCGACTCCTCCGCCACGGAGGCTGAAGACGTCACCACGAGGTCCGTCGGCATTTCTGCCTTTTGACTCCGTTGTCCTGGGAAAAAAATCCACGGTTAGTCCACGAATCTAATTTGTAACGAAACTTTGTCTTATTTGTGATAATATTGTTGAAGGCTTTATAGTAGCACGTTGAGGACGTCCTGAGTGGTCCATCAATGTCATAGGGTTATTCGTACAGCGATAACAATCGTCCTTACCGTACGTTTACCGAATTGGGACGTTAAAGAACAAATATTATGGAATTTTAACGGGGAAATAAAGAAACGATGATTAAAGGTCCAGAAAATGGAGACTGCCATGATCGCGTGCATTTGTTGCGTACAAAGTGTAAAATAAACAAGTTCTGGTAAAATTCATATGAGGCGAATTTTTTTATCGTGCATAAATCTCGGTAATCAGTACTAACTGGAGATAAGGAAACCAAAAGAGCGAGGTAGCCATCCAAACGGAGAAAGAAGGAAAGAGAGAAAGCGCGAGAGAGAGTAATGAGCGCTCCCTGTCGGCGTTTCCAGTTTACGTTGGGCTATCGAGGCGTGTTCCACGAATCTACGGACTGGTTATCTGTGGAACCAGCACGAGCAGCAGCAGCAGCAGCAGCAGCACAGGGGCCCGCGCTCAATCGAGAAGACCAACGTAACGCGTAGCTCGGCTCAGCGGAGCGCGCACACCTGCCAATATGGCTACCGCGGGCCCTCTTTGGCCAGATCTTCGCGGCGGCCATGTTGGTTTCTCGAACACCAGGTTTCGTGCTAGACGCTCGCGCATTTTTCTATTAATCTTTGCAGCATCAAACCAACGTTATCCAACAAAAACATGCTCCGCTTTGCGCCTGGACCAAGAGAGGGAGGGAGGGGGTAAGAACTCACCTCGAAACTTTTAAAGTACGGCCTGCGACCTCGAGGGCGTGAATACCCTCAACAGCAGCCACGATCGCGAACAATCTTCACTCGCATCTTCGAAGTCGATCGAGAACTTCCTCCTCGATCGTCGACAAAATATTTTCTTCTTTTCCCTCGGATTATCCAGCTTTCTCGCTTGTCCCGTTCGAAATTAATCACTCAAACTCCCGTCACTCCGCACCATAAGCCAGGGCTTCGATCCAAACCCCACAAAAACATAAAAATCGATCGACGTCAACAGCACGATCGTCGTATCACAAAACACTTCGCCGAAATCCAGGCCACAAAGGCGGTTCGAACGAATCCTCGCGAGATAATCCAAAAAATCGCCAAGACGAATCCTCTTATCGTTCAACAATGATGTAACTATCGTGCAATCACGTATCCACCATAATCGTCGTTGAACTCAACGACGAAACTTCACCGGACGATTCCATTCGCGAGCAACAACAAACGCGACGTAAACTCATCATAATTCGTTGTATATCAAACAACGGGAAGTCGCGTCGCGCGACGGTGGGAGGTTCGCGAGGGAAACTCGATTGAGAAGGGTTCAATGAAATACACGTTATAGCGAAACAAGCAACAGGAGTGCGTCGAGCGAGGCGGCAGGTCTCGAGGTTGAGCGGCGGTTTACTGCGTGTCTGACGCCGTCAGGTAGGCTTCCCGGAGCCCCTGGCTCACACACCCACGCTCACAAGTCACGGTCTCACGCATAACGAACGCAAACACACGCGCACACGTACAACCGTGGACCGCGCACATACGTTCGGCGACACAGGCGGTTGAAAATCGAGCCGAGGTAGCTGCACGAACGTCTGGAGAACTCTCGAGCTGAGCCCCTCTGGTAGCTGCTTCGTCGCTGCTCCTGGGAGCTGCTGCTCCCGCCGCGGCTGCCGTTGGATGCTGCGTGCCCCTCCTCGTTCCCCCGTCGTCTCTGTGGTGGGTACCGCAGCGCTACGGACCAAGCCGACTTATCTCCGTCTCTTTCTCTATCTCTCTCTTGCCTTCGTGGAACTCGCAACGGTGGCGAACCAAGGCCTCGAGTGTCGGACCGAGCCCGAGTGAGACGAAAAACGGTTTCCGAGGTACGGAGAATGCCGGAGAGGGGTCCGGCACCGCATAGTCGCGCAGGGGGGGGGGGGAGAGACCAGGGGCACCCGCGGGATCCTCGGCGCAGGTACGACTGAAAGCCACTCAGGTGAACGGAGACAGGTTCAATGGGGAAAGACGGAGACGCGTGGTTTCAGGCGAGGGGGTCCGACTCTCCTCGGGAGGATAGGGGCGGGAGAGGGGCACGGTTGAATGAGAAGGTGATAAGAGAAGGTTGTGCGTTGGATTGAGACGAAAGACACCGCGGTGGTTCGAGAAGGTAGAACGATGTATTTTATCCTGCGCGAGGACTGAACCGAAGGATATGGGAAGCTAGGGAGTGAGAAAGGGATGGCTGAAAGATACGAAACAAGACGAAGAGGAAAATCGACGATGCCCAGAACGAGACGGATGCAGGGAACGAGCAGGTTGAACGAAAAAGAACGAAAATGTCGTCACGGGAAAGATCGAACGTGCGAAAGACATCCGGTACCAAGTCTGTGGGATGAAGAAGGACGAAACGCGAATTGAAAACAAAAAAAAAATCATTCGATGGTGTCCCTTTGATCCGAGAGAAAAAAATCTCTTGCCGTTTTTCCTCGAGCTGCCGTCGACCGTGAGAGGGACGAGAATTGACCGGCGAAGGGCGCAAGTCGGACGAAGACGCAGGTAGAACGAAGAGCCAGGTATGCGCACCGGCCGAGGGTGAAAAGAAGACGGAGCTCGTGAGCTCCTGCTCGGAGCGGCGGAGCGACGTAAACCCGCAGGAATATCGAATACTGATGCCGACGAAGTAAGGACGGAAGACAACGACGGAGCATGAGAGCGGCGTTGGTGGAGGCGCAGACGGGAAGGGGAACTGAGGAATCCCCAGGTATCCGTGTGCCGGCTTTTATCGTGACTAACACAGCTACGTCCGTCGGTAGAACCGCAGGTTGAGCGCGGGAGGCGCTTTTGCTTGGCCAGGAGAACGGTAAGAACTCGCGCGCACTTGTGTGTGTGTGTGTGTGTGTGTGTGTGCACGCGTGTTTGCATGTGTGCCGAGTCCGGCAACAGGGCCGTACGTTACCGGGAGAGCGCCTGTTCGGAAGCTCCCGGCCATGTTTTTTTTTAGCGGATCGGCCACTTTTTTTCGCTCACTTGTGCGGCGATCACTTTGAGGAATCGGTAATTGTCTGGGAAACTGCATTCCTCCCTCATCCGGGCTGTAACCGGGGTTGGACCGAGGGTGTGGAGGGTTTTGGGCCGTAACTGCTGGGGTTTTGAGTCGATTTTGCGGTTGTTACTTTGTGGGGAAACATATCTCTATTTTTCCAAGAACTGCTACCGATTCGTCGCCCTTTTGGGGTGCCATCTTGATTTTGGTTCTGAATCGTGATGGAGCCTTCATCTTTTGTTTGGAGATGGATAGGAGGCTGTGGAGGCTGTAGCGAGCGAAGGGTGTCAGGTGTCTCTCGCCAGGAGCATGCAATTTACGGTCGTTGAGGGGCGAAATCTCTGCAAGGGTTCGCCGTTGCAGACGAGTTGCCTTCGAAGGTTCGACTACCGGATTCAAGGGCTGCGGATGACGAAGGAGTCGGGTAACAATGGTTAGTCGTGACGATGGGCACCTGTGTCCCGGTGAGTTAAGAGTTAGATTCGAGAATCGAGAGTAATCTTGGAACTTTATTGGACGGCACTGAATGTGTAATGGTGGACCGGTGGAAAGCATCGCGAGTCCGACGTACCTTGGCGTGTTGGAAGTTTGAAGCGGGCGGGGGGAAGGGGGGTTGGAGCCAGGGTAGCCGACATCGAGGGGTGCGGTCGGTCGGCCTGCGAGGCGCTCGCTCTCCAGGACCTCACTCTCTTGCTCTCTCTCTCGAGTGTGTGTGTGTGTGTGTGTGTGTGTGTGTGTGTGTGTGTGTGTGTGTGTGTGTGTGTGTGTGCTACGTGCGGCGCTCGCCTTAACGTTTTGCGCTTTCTTATGGGGAGAAATGTCCCAAATTGTGAGATTAAAACCCTTCTGTGATGTCGTCGATGATTTTTTTTAGTATATTTTTGATCCTAAGATCTCATTAATTTTTTTAAAGATTTTTTAGACACTCCTTTTTCTTCTCTCCGCCGTATTATTTTTTTCATTGAGAGAAAACCGCTATTTTTCTTATTGTTAAGTGGATGAAATTATATTCCTGCATACCTTATTGAAATTGAGTAATTTTTTTTATTGAAATTCGAGTGGGATTTATGTTATTAATATATAGATTTTTATTTTGAAAAATTCGAGTTTTTGAGAAATTTTAATATACGATAATGGTTTTTTATCTAAAAAATGAAAAAGATATAATTTATCTGGCAAAAAAATCGATATATCGATTTTCATAGAAAAACGTTTCTTAAAATTATTTTCTATTAATTTTTACGAAAGAAAAACATTAACAAAATCGATTCTATCTCAAAACTAATCAAAATATCAATCATTCCCCAAAATAAATTTAATTTCCTTTCTTTTCAAATTCATTCGTTATAAAAAATCATTATCATTTAAAAATATCATTATTTTCATCCCCCTGAGACCCCGAGGTTGAAAAAAAATTAAAAAATGGCGACATCCATCCACGTAATTCCGTCGCATTGAGACCTCGTCGAATAAACAACGACGACCAAGCGGATAAATTAATTCGTTGGATTTTCTTTTTCACGTGCCACACAATCTCGTACGCGGTTCTCGTTTTACCGATCTCGAGAGAGGGTTCAACGGCGCGTTGCACCTGTGTGCAACCCGTCTCGATCTCGAACGTAAGTTGCGTCGACAAAAAAAGCGTCTTTTATTTATGTTGCGCCAGCCGAAAATCGTCGACACCTGTGCCATCGAACGCACACTCGTGAGGGGCCCCATGTGTGTTCTTCGGACGACCCGTTCCGGTCCATGAAGCTGCGTGCTACGAGCGAAGATCGTCGGGTGCGAGAACGATCGACCGACGGGAGTCCCCCTTCGAAAAATTCTATCGACTGGGCTACTATGTAGGTAGTCGATGGGGTGGGGCGCGGGGCAAAGGGGAAAGCAGGTGTTTTACCGTATTCGAAATAATAATTCCGGTTATATTCGGACTACCGGAAAAAATTCATCGATCGTCGTTATAATTTATCATCAATCATTTATAAAAACAAATTAATAAGAAAAATATAGAATATGAAAAATAGAACGTAATCTACGGGGTTCTTCATGGAAAACCGTGAGAGAACGAAATTTCGCGTCTCGCTAACAGGTAGATGAGATAAGAAAGATCCTCTACAAATATCACCGAAAAAAAAAAAAATGCCTGAACGTACCGAAAACGGTCCGGCGGCTGGTCACATTTTTTTCCTCTTTCCCCGTTTCTTCGTTGTTTTATTAATTTTTTTTCCGCCGCAAGTTTGCCAAAAGAAGCCACAACCTTCGCCGTGGATGCCACGTTCTACGCGGGTCCCAACGTCAGGAGCGTTTAAATTGAGAATTCCGTCTGAGTGTCTCGACGACCGGTCGAGAACAAAAAAAAAGAAAAAGCGGCACCTCGAAGATTGAAGTACCCGCGATCTCACGATCATCTCACGGACGTTCAACATTTTTTTCATCAACCCACAATCCTCCGAAATCTTCGCGCCAACGATAAAAACCAAAATCGAGTCACGTCCAACCCCTCATAATCAAAAAAAAAAGTTAAAAGACATTTTTCGAGACTCCGTACTTAAAAAAAGTCTTTTACGTATTACATAAATAAAAAATTATTTTTAAATATCGTCCGGACGTTCCGCAAAATTTCGAAACAAAAGCTTACAATCCGTATTCTCGTAAGCGAAAGGAATCTCGAATCGCTTCTTTGGTTCTCGTGTAAGAAACAAAAAAAAAAAGAGTGAACGAGAAAAAACGAACGAAATAAAAAATGGAGTTCGCTCTCCTTCGGCATCGACGGGGCCCGGTCGCTGCCGTTGCGCTGCCGTGTGGCACAACCGCGTTGTACATATATTTATCGCATACGTATATACGGGTATGGACGTGTGTGGGGTCTGCTGGGCCCCCTCGCGAGGGGACCGCGCACTCTCGCGTGGAATATATCGGCGAGAAGGGGCCCGTGCTGTCGTTTTGTTCACTGAACTAGTTCCCTGGCGTCTTGCGTCTCCGGGACTCGTTGCCCCTCGTCGAAGCACCGGTTCTTCGAGTTGCCCCCCCCCTGCCCCCTTCCTCACCCTTTTTCAAGGGGCCCCGTCGCCCCCGCCGGTAACTCTCCTCCTGGTGGTGCTACCAGCTAGCACCGCAACAACTTCGGACTCTATACTCTGCTCCCCCACCCCCCACCCCCCACCCCTCGTCCTCTTCCTCGTACCCCTTCCACGGATATTCGGTCGGACCCTACAGTCGAAATTGCCACGCCGGAATAACGTCTATATAATTTTTTAAATTTTTTTTTACATCCCCCCAATGAGAGGGTTGACCTGAATTTTTGGGGAAATTATTGGGAGGTGGCTTGTGAGGGTGTTTAATTTTTTTAGTGTTTTTTTGGAAGTTGGGGGGTTGATTGAATGTAATTTTGTAAAATGGTGGGACGTTGTGGGAGATGGAAATTCGAATGTAGAGATTTTTCGAATTAAAGTGAGACGATAAAATGCAAATAAATGATATTGAAATAGAGAATAAATAGCAAAAATATGTAGAAGAATAGTGAAAATAAATAACAATAGAATATAGAATAAATCAGAAAAAGATAGAAAATAAATAACGATAAAATGGAGAACGAGATAGAAAATAATTAACAATAATAAAAAAATTAATAATAATAAAATCCGACAATAAATATCATCTCGAAATTTCGTTAACTAATCTCCGCCACAAAATATCATTTTTCTTTCTCAGCAGCCCGCAGAATTAATATTCCAAAAATAGTACCACCAGGTGAAAATCCTAAAAAGTTACAAAAAATATAAAATCAATTTTTTCCTGCCAATTCAAGACCGAAATACGTCGGAGATACGACGATTTGCACTGTACAGAGCCCGACCGGCGGAGCTGGCAGGGTACAGAGACGAGAAGGTAGCAGCAACAGCAGCAACAGCAGCAACAGCAGCAGCAGCAGCGGCAGCAACGGCTATCGTGCGATGTAGTGGAACGCGCTCTCGCGCGACGACCGCATACCGACACGACACGTAATGAGAACGTAGCATCTCGGATCTTTTGGTCCAGCGGCCGAGTCGGCCACGTACAAAACGTCCCGGTCTCCGTTGGGCTAGCCTCCAGCTTCACAACCGTCGAACTTGCACTACGTCATCGACAGTCCAGAGTCCATAAACTCAGGTCCAGCGCCATCTACAAACTCAAATTACTTTTCAAAATACAATACCCACAATCTGACAGTCTCTCGTCTTATTTAAGACTCCAAAAATCTTCAATAACGAATATTTAATCGAACTTTCTTATCGCTATCTGAAAAAAGGCAAAACAAAATTTATGACGATTCGAGGATTTTATTATTTGATGAATTCTTTAATGGAGTTAAACAATTTTTTTTTACATAATTTGTTGCAGTGACACGTGAGTCTGTGATTCTTTGATTAACCAAAAATCTTTGATAACGAATATTCCATAGAACTTTTTTATTGCTGTTTCAAAAAAGACAAAAAAAAATTTATAATGATTTAGACGTTTTTTCAATTTTATTAATTCCGTGTGGTTTTTAATTTTTGCATGATTTGTTGCAGTAGCACGTGATTTTGTAATTCTGGGATTGATCTTACTAGCTTACATTTTTTTTTTCGATCTCGCGATGCTCGATTTCGAGTATGAGTCAATATACTTTTTTCGTGGTGGCATAACGCGTTGCGATGGAATAAAATCAATGATATTCATTGATGGATCAATCATCGACGAACGTTCGAAATCCAATTTTAGCGATGACGAACTTTGTTTTATCTCACGATCTGCAACTCGGCAATGTATCCGCCTCTGTTCGCACCAGTTTCGATCGTTTAATATCCACAAATAGATCGAAGGATTTTAAAAAATATTTCATTCAATTGATTTAATTCTGTGTATTAAATTGAAAATTGTTTTGGAGTTGATTTGGGGATTTTAAAATTGATTCCCGTTGAAAATAAAGTTTGTTCAAAAAATTTCACTGTCTGCTTGGACAAAATGTCTAATTCTGGCTTGCCAAAACGTCCAGCCCGGTCAAAAGTCTCGCTTGCCAAATTATCTGATCTGCCCAAAAGTCGGCTCCGTCAAAACCTCCAGCCTCTACAAAACCACGACTTGCCAAAGCCTCCATCCTGGTCAAAAGTCTGGTTTACCAAAATATCTTTCCCGGTAAAAAATCTGGCTTCCCAAAACGTCTCATCTCCTCAAAATTCCAGCCTGCCAAACCACCAAATCTTCTCCCAATCTCATTAGCACCTCAAAAAAATGTCCAAACAACCCAACAAAAATAAACCAAACATCTCCCATCCAATCTAATCAAATCCCAACCCATTTCCTCAATTCCCCTTCAACTCCCACACTTTCAAAAAAAATTTAAAAACCCCCAAACCCACCATACGTCCCACCTCCACAATTCAAGCGACGAATGGTCAAAAGAACGTTAGATCAAACCCAAAGATCGTCGCTGATTCGAACTCGCTGCCTTTGCCCAGCCTCGACGAGTAGATTTTGTCCCATCCGTGGAAAACGGAAGAAGCTTCGACGTGGAGCTGAAAACTTCGAGGCTGCCGAGCGTATCCCAAGCAGAAGACGAAAACGTCACGGAGAAGGGAGACGAGCTCACGACTTGGTCACCCACTTGCTACGTCCAACGTTTCTTCGGTCAACGTAGCCCAGACCTTGACAGAGACGCTGGTCAACAGCTAGCCCGCAATCGCGCCAGGCTGGCTTTCGTATTTCCGCGTTTAAATCGTGAACAATGTTCGTAAAATCGCGATCGATCGTCGTTTTATCGATATTCATCGGTCAATTGATCAAAACCCCGACGACGAACGGTTGGCCAGCTGGGCTGAGTCTGTGGCCCGGTTCGAATGTCGAACCGCTTGTTGACAACTTCGTCAAGTCGGATCTTCGTCATGGTTCTGATCGAGCCAGGGGTGAGTCCACGAGATGTCTTGGAAATTTTAATAATAATCTAATATAAAATATTAATAATATATAATAATAATATAATGATATAATATAATAATATAATGATATAATATAATAATATAATGTAATATAATTATTATATATATAATTTTTTTTCACGCCTTGAGGGATGGAGTAATTCTTTATTTAATTTTTTTCTAATTATTTCGTTGGGTTTGAAAAATTTTGGGGCGAAAATGAGAATATTGTAATTTTTTGCGGTATTTTTTTAATTGAGATATCAAATTAGAAATATTTATGTAATGATAAAATAGTTAATGAGGTGAAAATTATAATATGCCGATTTTTCAATTGAGGTGTGGAATTAAATATAGATAAATAATAATAAAATGGTAAATAAATATCAATAAAATATAAAATAATATGATAATAAATCACAATAAAATATAATATAATATAGCAATAAATAACAATAAAATCTAAAATAATACAATAATAAATAACACTAAAATCTAAAAAAATATAATAATAAATAACAATAAAATATGAAATAATATAATAATAAATAACAATAAAACACAAAATAATATAATAATAAATAACAATAAAATATCAAATAATATTCAAAAAAACCCAATAAAATATAAAATGAAACAGACATTTTGAAACACAATTAGTTCGAAAATTCATTAAATTTTCTTTGCCATTTCGTTCTTTTCTTCGCCCTTCCCCAGGAATTCTATTCCAGAAAATAATACTCCTCGACAAAATGGGAAGAAATCAGAAAAAATATCGACTCCACGTTTAGTCGCCGATTCAAACCCGAAAGAAAAATCAAATTATTTTGTTTCGCCCGACAGTGATGAATTTTTTTCCGGTACCGGTGGAGGAGGAATGCCTGAGCGACGACAAACGTCGTCGTGGAATTTGCATGAACACGTACGAGTGCAGAATTCAACAGGGACAATCCCACGGACCTTGCGCCCTAGGATTTGGCGTGTGTTGCGTATGTGAGTAAAAAACAAAACAAAAATGGTGGCAGATGAATAGCCACGGACGCAGCATGACGAAAAAACCTTTTTTTTCGGGATTTCGGGCCTTTTCTTTTGGTTCTCCGCGTAGTTTTGGCAATTTTTTGGCAATTGAGAGAGCCATCGAATATCGCAGGAGCGTTGGAAGAAAACTCGCGCTATAAACTTTTGCCACATCAACGGAGATATACAGTTATTCCGATTGCTTGGGACGAGTGGTTATTTCGTCGTCTACAGCGTCCCACATATTTTATCGACACGGTTGAGCCACACACGATCGTCGATTCGAACACGTTTAATCTAACGGCGAAATACATTCGTCCTATTTATTTTATTTATTTTTATTTATTTTATTTACGTTATTCGTTTTATTAATATTATTCATTAATTTATTTATTTAATAAATATCGTTTTCCCAAGCTCCCTAGAGGCTCAAAATTTCCGCAGGTGAATGAGAAATTTCGAAAGAAAAAATTTAAACAAATAGAAATAGAAGATGTGATATATTGGAACATAGATTTTAGTAATTAAAATGTAAAAAAAATAATCTTAATTATTTTTCCAGAGGAAAGTCCCCATACATAATATAAATAGACATATTATAGATTTTTCCCAACAATCTCCAATAATCTCAAATTTTTTCTCTCTATACAAATGCAATTACCACGAATAAAAAGAAAAATAATAAATCAGTAATTCCCAAATTCGATCAAACCATATTCCCGATTCCCGAAAAATTGTTAAAACCTCGGTTGACATATCACATTTCGACGTACACATTTTTACCAACAATTTGTCAATCATCACGAATTTTTTCCGAATCTCACACAAATTTTTCCGCGAAATAAAAAGAAGATTAATAAATCATTAATTCACAAATTCGATCGAACGATATTCGTGATTGCCAAAGAAAAAAATTGTTAAAAATTCGGTCGGTTCGGCTTTAAGCTCGGAGGCACGATGAGAGAGGAGGAAAAGCTCGGGAGGGTTGAGTAACCTCTGAATTTTTCAAGCTCCGAAGTTTTGTTTCCACCGAGCAAATATTCTCGAATGCGGGCGCGAGGCAGCGTCAACGTTGACGAAGCTACGAAGCTTGAATAGCTTCGAAGCTTGCGAGTTGATACACGTGGAAATTGTGCAAGCTTCGGGCAACGAGCTTTCAACGGTTCGTTCCGGCTTTATACCGCGAAAAAAATCTTTCTACTCTTTCAATTTCGCGTCTATGGAGCTTTTCCTTCGCCCTTTAGCAACCCTACGGCTTTCGTAGCCGTGATTTCGAAGCCTTCGGGTCTTTATCTCATTTATCATTCGTGTTCGATCAGTCGCGACGAGCTGCGGCGGCGAAGTAATCAATAATCTGACGTACATCACCAGTCCGGAATTTCCAAACCTCGTCGATCGTCCGATCAATTGTTCGATCGTCGTGAAAAAAATTGAACCTCAAGTCAGCCAGCTCAGAATCGATTTCATACACTTTAATATCGTAAGTACACGAATGGAAGAAGATTTTTATTTAAATTTTACGATTTGAGGATTGATTTTATTGGATTGAATCGTTTTTTTTTTTTTTTTAACTTTTATTATTTAGTACACGAATGGAAGAAGATTTTTATTTAAATTTGACGATTTGAGGATTGATTTTATTGTATTGAATTGTTTTTTTTAACTTTTATTATTTAGTTTAATGGTAGAAATTGATTGTTCGATAGTTATCAATTATTGATTCACTTCAATATTGTGTGTAGAAGAATGGAAGAAAATTTTTATTTGTATTTGATAATTTGAGAATTAATTTAGGAATTAATTTCATTGGATTGAATTTTTTTTTTTCATTCATGTTTTATTCGGTTTGTTGGGAGCAATTGATTTTTCGATACCACGATGAATTAAATTCGATAAAAATGATAATTACATTTTTCAGGGCCAGCCGAATCGAAAAACTGGACTCTGCGACGAAGACGTGATGGAAGTGAGAAGCGGAGATACCAATCTTCAACTTTGTGGCTGGAACAGTGGTCAACACAGTAAGTAGTACAATTTACCACTAAATAAAGTAGACAAATAATTTTTTACGAAAAGCACAAACCTAAAAAAAAATTTATCAAAAAATATTTCCACGAACAGCAATTAAAAAACACCAGATTAAAACTTTCAACCTCTTCCAGTTGCAATAATATCCACTAATTAATCAAAAACTTTAGCCAAAATAAAATATAAAAATTATTCATTCGATTTCATTCGATCTTTACACAATTTATTTCAATTCGATTTAATTTTTTTTTTTTTTTTTCAGTCTACGTCGACGTTGACGACGATGGAACGTATTTGGAATTTTATCTTCCAAGCGAATTGCAATCGCGAATTTGGGAAATGCGCGTCGTGCAATTGGGATTTGAGCAACGAGCTCCGGCCGGTTGTTTGCAATATTTCGAAGCTCCTCGGGGTACTCTCAAAACCCTCAATTATTTGCCGAACGGTCGTTATCTGGCCAATCAGGATTATCTGTTGTGCGTGAGGCAAGAGATGGGCATGTGCAGCATATCCTACAGTCCTTGCACGAGCGATTCCTTCAAAATCGGTCCCTCGAGATTTTCCATCGTCGAAAATGCGACACAATCGTCGAACTCGACGAACAACGACGATAACGTCGAGGGTTCCGGAACCGATGACAATTCCGAAGCTTCCGACGTCGTCGTGAACACTCGCTGCGTCGATCGCGTTCTCATTCCGTGCGATTTTGAAGAATTTATCACGGTAAATTACAATTTTTTGAAATTATTCTTTCGTTTGGGGTTTGAATTTAAATGAATGAAAAAAAATTATTATTTAACTTGGGTTTTAGATTTGAATGAATGTATTATTTCACTTACATTTGAGATTGAAAATAGAAAAAAAATTAATTATTTTACTCGGATTTTTGGATTTGAAAGAGAGAAAATAATAAAAATTAAACACTTTAGAATCACGATCTAAAATAATAATAATAATATAATTATAAAATATAATAATTATAATATTTATATATTATATTATATATTTTTTTATTATTAAATAAATAATAAATAATAAATAATAAATAATAAATAATAAATAATAAATAATAAATAATAAATAATAAATAATAAATAATAAATAATAAATAATAAATAATAAATAATAAATAATAAATAATAAATAATAAATAATAAATAATAAATAATAAATAATAAATAATAAATAATAAATAATAAATAATAAATAATAAATAATAAATAATAAATAATAAATAATAAATAATAAATAATAAATAATAAATAATAAATAATAAATAATAAATAATAAATAATAAATAATAAATAATAAATAATAAATAATAAATAATAAATAATAAATAATAAATAATAAATAATAAATAATAAATAATAAATAATAAATAATAAATAATAAATAATAAATAATAAATAATAAATAATAAATAATAAATAATAAATAATAAATAATAAATAATAAATAATAAATAATAAATAATAAATAATAAATAATAAATAATAAATAATAAATAATAAATAATAAATAATAAATAATAAATAATAAATAATAAATAATAAATAATAAATAATAAATAATAAATAATAAATAATAAATAATAAATAATAAATAATAAATAATAAATAATAAATAATAAATAATAAATAATAAATAATAAATAATAAATAATAAATCACAAATAAATCATAAATAATGAATAATAAATAATGAACAACTCTTCAAAAATTTCAGCCAGGCAACGACGGTGCAGGAATCTGCGATCTCGATCATTGCGGAACCTCGTTATGTTCGCCCAGCGAGATTGACGCCGATGGAAATTGTCGCGTCGAGACTTCGGCGACGCCTTTCCACATAAGGGTGGCTTTCGGTCCGGGCGAGGACGAAACGCCCAACGTATCGGCCGAGGACAAAGCCGGAATGTGCATCACTTACGAACAGTTGGCTTGCGTCCCTTAAATGTTTTTTTTTTCTTCACTTTTCTTCCACACTTCATTCTTATCTTTTTTTTTCTACCACCTCGAACGTACGGAAAGTTCATCCGTCTGCTAGTCACGCGTCTTTATCAACCCCATTTTCCGTTTTACGACCCTCGACGTGTTACGTACGAGCCACCTGCTGATCGCAGATAAATCCTACGTGCTCGGTAACAATTTCGCGATAGTCACAAGTGCCAGAAAATTACCAAAAAAAAAAACACACTTTCGTTTTCTTCCAAATCTTTTTTTTTACGTATCGGGTTGTTTTATCGACTGGCGTTAAATCCTTGCATTTACAATCTTTTAAATTCACGTCTTTATTCTGATCATTGAAAAAAATGCAGAAAAAAGTAATTTATTTGAACTTTCGTTGCAACAAATTGGGTAAAAATGGCGTAACGCAACGCCTTAAAATAAGGACACACGTGATCCTTGCTCAGGAATCGAATCGCAGGACAATGGTCCCTAAAAAATCATGAAAAATATTTTTTAAACGAGAAAAACAAATTGTTCATAATTTTGTTGCAACAAATGGGGTAAAAATGACGTAACGCAACGCCTTAAAATAAGGACACACGTGATCCTTGCTCAGGAATCGAATCGCAGGGCAATGGTCCTTAAAAAATCATGAAAAATATTTTTTAAACGAGAAAAACAAATTGTTCATAATTTTGTTGCAACAAATAGGGTAATAATGACGTAACGCAACGCCTCAAAATAAGGACACACGTGATCCTTGCTCAGGAATCGAATCGCAGAATAATGGGTCCTGAAAAATCATGAAGAATATTTTTTTAAAAAAATGTTGAAACATTGTACATAGAAATCATTGTTCAAAGAGTCAAATAGTTTATTTACAAACCAGCTAGCTCGTCGTAAACGTAGCGCGCGATCTCGCGGTACAATAATATATAATTTGCCATCGCCGTTTTATTTATTTATTTATTTAATTTATTTTTTAATATTATTTTTATCATCTCTCTCTCTCTCTCTCTCTCTCTCTCTTTCTCTCTTTCTTTCTCTCTCTCTCGCTCTCATCTCGTCTGTTCGAAGTCTGTGGCTGTGTGTGTGTTCGTGTTTTATTCGTATATTTTCGAGTACTTCGCCGCGTAATTCGTACAATTTTCGTTATGTTTTATAATTATTTATAATTATTCGTGAAAATCATCAGCAACGCGATTGAGTTTTGTTCTTTAATTATAATTAATAATAATTTGTGTTTCAGTGTCTCTCTCTCTGCGTTGTGTCATTTAATTATCCCTCCTTCGCAATTGCTCTTCGGGGTTGTGTGTGTGTGTGTGTGTTTTTTTTTTTATCTTCTTAAATCCCCCCAATTATTCATTTATTTTATTTTATTTTATTTCAATTTTTTTTTTATTCTCAATCGTCGATCGAGAACGCGTGCGGATTTATCTAAAAACAACCGCAATTAATCAACAAAACTAAACGATTCGTCGAGTTAATTTTTAATCGATCGCGATAACAACAATGCCTTAAGAGAATAAAATCGATTGGGTGTACGTTTTATTTTCTTATTAATTTTTTTTAATTTTTTTAAATAGGTTTCTTTCAACGTTTTTTTTTTCGCTGTTGTAAAATTCATCGCAATGGCACACATTCACGCTTAGAAACTAATTTTAATTAAATAAAATCAATTAAAATTAATTAAAATTAACAGTTCTTGACGACAATGATAAATTCGTTCCGAATCAACTGGCAAATACTTTTTTTTTATTTATTTTTATTCGGAGCAAGAATCGTCGAGTGACGACAGTCAATTTTTTTTTCTTGTCTTTTTATTTATTTAAATCTTCGTAAGAAAGTGCGATCGTTTTATTTAATTGTTTAATCGTTAAATCTACGTAGTCGATTATTCGAGGGTCGTGGAAAAAGGCTCGGCGGGTGGATTTTGTGGCGGCTGGGAGGAGGACGGGGGGGGGGGGGGATGATTCGATGCTCAACGATGACGAAGGGTTGACAAAAACGTGTAAAAAGTATTCGGCCTTCCACAAATATTTATCGTCGCTCACGAAGACGTCGGTTTGTCAAAAAGATCGTAAAAAGAAAATTAATAAAACGAAATAAATCAACAACTCAACACGCAACAATTAAATAATAAATGAATAAATAACGGAATAATGCTAATTAATTTTTTATAAATATTTGAGTCAATGATAATTTTAATATCGAACCCAATTAATTATTACGATAATTGAATTATTTTATTTTCTTTTCGACAAATCGACGTTCTTCGTTTCCAATATAAATTTTTTTTTTTTTTTTTTTAATACGTATTTACTTATATCGACCATTTTCATATCCGCATCCGCGTTGCTTGTGTTGGTAAGTAATCGAGTGGCATTGGATACAGTGATTATAATTATTATCTTGAGACTTCAGTGTTTATCGTTTTTTTGTGTGATTGATTTAATTATTATTCATTACGTTTTAAAATGTTAATTTTTTTTTTTTTTCTTCATAATTTTTTACAGTGCGAGGTGACAAAGCAAATCGCGTTGACAGCGAACGATCGAAATCCACTCTCTTTGTCGACTCGGTTATTATTATTTTTTTTTTTTTTAAGTATTTTTAAGTTTAAAAAACTTTTTTTTTTTTTAATTTTTCTTTTTTTAGTTCCCTTAAATTCTCGGTGCGTGCGTGCCCGTGTATTTTAGTACCCGCCGCGGATATGCTTTCCTTTCATTGTTCCCCTGTAAGCTCCTTGCTATAGAATTATAATTAATCCGAGTAATGAGGGATCTTCTTCTTATCTTATTCATTTTCAATATTTTTTTTTTTTTTTGTGCCGTTTTGTTTATCTCACTCTTCTATTTCGCCGTTCGTCGTCTCGTAAAATTGCCCTAAAATTTAAAATACGACTTAAAATCTAACCCAAGCTCGAGGATTCGCTGATTCCTCTTCGTTTGTTCATTATTTATTTATTTATTTTTTTTTTCATTTTGTTCCCCATGAATGCGCGCCTTTGGACTCTTCATCCCCCCCCCCCCTCGTATGTTTTTTTATCTTCACTCTTTTGTCATTTAATCAATCACTCCGCTACGCCTGTCCGTGTTTGCATATTTTTCTTATCTCATCTTTTCCGTCGTTCTTTATTTTTTTCCCTTTTTTTTCGCGCCAATTTCAACAGCGCTGTGATTTTGAAAATTAACAAGTGGCGCCCTCGCACTGTCACGAAGACTTTTTCAAGCTTAAATTGACAAAAAAGAAAAAAATTATCAATTTTAATTTTTATCCAAATGATTTTTGCCAAGAAATATATATTTTTTTTTATTCATTTGGGAAATTTTTGAAAAATAATTATTTTGAGTGTGCGTTTTTTTTTTTCAAATCTCAGTTTTTTGTTTTCACTTGAGAGGACGAATTCAGGGAATAATCTCGATTGGCCACCTCGCGGATAATTTACAAAAATAGGCCATTGTTGGATAAAATGAAAAATCGTGCCCAATCGTTGCCATTTTTTTCGCAACCTCGATTCGCGATAAAAATTCACCAACGGTCAAAAAAATGTCGATTATCGAACACCCAGCATCGTTCGCATCTTTCCAATCCCCCCTCCCCCCCTCGGACCTTCCCCCCACCTCGCCTAATATTCAGATATGTGTCAATTGCCATTTGAAAATGTGCCCACCCGTGATATGTCTATTGAGAATAAAACCAAAAAATTCTACAATTTCGAAATCTCGTCGCGCGAACGATTGATAACAAATTCACGATAACAAACGCGTGTTCAATCGTACAATCCGTGTCAATCCACTCGCGTTCATTGTGCAAGTTAGCGTGATGAGAGTACGTAAAAAAAACGGCGTTAAAAAAAAAAAAAATAACTAGAATAATAATAATAACAATGAATATTAATTATGGCCCTCTGGTGAGTGGCTACGATAACGTAATGGAAGGGAGAGGCTGATGATTGGTCCCAGCGGCATTGAGTAAGGGTGCGCGATAAATGTGCAACGATAAAAAAAAAAAAATTTATCGATTCGCGCTACCGTTTAGCCATTATTCGATTATACGATTTAAATTCATCTCTTAAATCCTTAAAACCATCGAAATAAAATAAAAATTACGATTAAAAACCGGAAATGAAGAAATACTTGGCTGCTCCTGCTGGCTGAGGCCCCGAAAAAATTATTGTCGTTTCTCGTGTCGCGACACAGATTTTCAAAAAAAAAAAAAAAGGAAAAAAAACTCGCAACTAACTAAAATGGCTTTGCTTCGTTATTTCAAAACGCTTGCGTTTTTTTTTTTTAATCTTTTACTCTCATCGAAACCCAGCCAGCAGCAGACACGTTGGATCTACGTTGGGCAGGCGAATGGCCGTTCTTTGGTACGCGAAGGAGTCCGTAAAGACTATTTTTTCCGTACACACCGGATCGAGTACCAAAGTTGACGTTTACTTTTTTTTTTTTTTTTTTTTTCTCGTGCCGGTGCATGTATTTAGCGTAACTTTATTCATTAGTATTCGTTTTGGCGGGATTTTTCTGTGATTAAAAAGGCAGCTAGCGTGGATGTGGGACTTGGGAGTCAAAGAGCCATTTTTTAAGTCCGTATTTAAATGGGATTGATGCGTGCGAGCGAAACCCGGCACTGATTTTCTTCTTTTTTTTTGCGCCCTTCATTGGGCGCAGCTCACGGATTTTCCTTCCCTCTCTGTATCTCGTTCTCTCATTGTTCGTTACATTTTGTTACTAATCTCCTCGTTTCCGTTATCTCGATAAATTCGATAAATCACGAATCACGGGAACGTCGTCAACAGCGTTTCACGGAACGTACAAATCCCAACGCTTCGCGGCAGTGCATTGGAGTATCGAATTTTTTTTTCACATTTCGTTATATCAGACAATATATATTTTTTTTTAAACTTTTTTGTTCCTTATTTTTGTTCTTTGCAAAATCATTTTTTTTTTATTTGGCCGAACAGCGTATTTAGCCCAGAGTTCCGGACGTCTTGGTCCCGTTGCTCGTTCGCAAGTTTGAGCTTTTCCGTTCTTCATCTGTCGAACAAGAAAACAAAGATCAATCAATCAATCACGAAACCCCCGGAAGTTCTTTCCACCTTCACGAAACCTAAACAAAATTCTCCTTCTTCCATTGCAATGAGTCGCAATACGTTGAAACGAGCCATCGAAACGTCGGTCAGAAAAATTTTGGTCGGGTAGCAAAATTTTTTTAAGGTCAGTGTCGATGACTGGCTTCGCAATTTCGTTTCGTTAAACGTTTTTAACGTTACCTGACTTGGTCGTGGCGAACGGATCCTTCGGATGATTAGTCTTGATGGCGTTCATTCGCCTGTTCTGAGCCCCGGGAATTTGTTGAAGAGTCGCGAGGGAACCGGACACGGGAGGACAGGATTGCGGTCCGCCCGGGGGCAAGAGGGTCACGACTTGGTGGCCACAGGTTATCGGGATATGGGAATGTGCACCGCCTACCGAAGTCGCGGTCCCACCAGTCCCCGGTTGACCCGGCGGTAAGCCGGGTCCGCGGACCCTCGGTTGTTCAACCGGAAGCACTCGACGCCTCTTCTTGGGCAGCTTGGCTCGCGCCTGCGTGTGGCTGTAATACATCGCAAAATTGCTGACGATCACGGGCACCGGCAGGGCGATCGTCAATACACCCGCAAGGGCGCACAACGCTCCCACGAACATTCCCACGTATGTCTTGGGCACCATGTCACCATAACCAACCGTTGTCATGGTAACCAGGGCCCACCAAAGACCCAATGGTATGCTTTTGAAATCGTTATTTGGATTTGATTGAATTCTTTCGGCATAATAAACCAAGCTGGCGAAGATGACGATGCCGAGGACCAGGAAGAATACAAGTAGGGTCAGCTCTTTGGCTGAGGCACGGAACGTTTGTATCAGGATCTTAAGACCCGACGAATGTCTCGTTAGTTTGAACAGTCTCATTATTCTTATTATACTGAAAAATTCGAGTATGTCGGCGTTCTCGAGATGCGATGCAAACTTTTGCAGTGCCAAATCAATATAAAAACTCATAGTTGCGATGAAATCGATCAAATTGACCGAACTTTTGACGAATACGCAAAGATTGGGACTCGCTGATAGACGTATGAGAAATTCGAAGGTGAACCAAGCGTTGCACATGCACTCGATGTAGAAGAAGGCTATGTGAGCGTTCGTACGAGTTTTGTCCAACGCCCATCCCGTGTAATTGCCGGATTTAACGGTACGATTTATGATGAAGGGCACACGCATGTCCGGATGAGTCTTCAGACAGAACGACAGGATCGAGACGCAAATGAAAAATACGGATATCAAACCGATCAGCTGGAAAATAAAGAAAAACATCGAACTTTTTTGGATGAGGTTTTTTTTTTTAATTAATTTTTTTTCGTTTTGTTTTTAGGTAAAGATTAGAATTGGTTAGGGATAATTGGGTTACAGACCTTGGCGGAGTTGGACGAGTAGGGCTCGTCGAATAGTGACCATATTCTTGGTTTGAGCTTTTGCCACCATGACAGCGTGCCCCCGTAGTAAGCTTCCTCGAAACCAAACTTTCTCGCCATATCCTCGTCGCTCGGTTTTTCCGTGTCAAGATCCAATCTGTCCAGCACGGCTAAAGTCTCCTGCGTGTCCCGATGCTAGAGTTTCATCCAACGCAAATAACATTAGAACACACCCACGAATAAACGAAATTTAAAACTCTAAAAGCTCGTAACAATCCGCGACTCCCCGTTCGCCCAAATTACATTTTTTCTCAACTCAACTGTCCTAACAGAGGGGTAAAGATTTTACATAATTCGATGCCACATCGTTAATAATAATCGTTTCATTGTTTTTCCAATTGCATTTCTTTTTTGGCTGCGTCAACACAAAACTCCCAGCTTCGTAAATCGTCTGAGAAAATTTATTGC
Source organism: Sussaba pulchella (assembly GCA_963971145.1). Lineage (NCBI taxonomy): Eukaryota > Metazoa > Arthropoda > Insecta > Hymenoptera > Ichneumonidae > Sussaba > Sussaba pulchella. The sequence continues at coordinate 12,885,261 of OZ020172.1, forward strand.
TTCAATTCCAACCTTGCGTGTCAATAAATTCGGTTGGAGAAAGGTGAAAAGTAAAATGAACATTCCAAGGATCGTTATTTCTTCCAAATTATATTTTTTTAGCTCAACTGTCCTATCAGGGTGGTAAAGATTACACGTAATTCGATATTTCACCGAGAATAATAATTATTTCATTGTTTTTCCAATCGCATTCGTCCTTCAGCTGCGTCAACAAAAAACTCCCAGCATTGTAAATCGTCTGAGAAAGTTTATCGATTAAATTCCAACCTCGCGTGTCGATAAATTCGGTTTGAGATAGGTGAAAAGTAAACTGAACATTCCAAGGATTTTTATTTCTCCCAAATTACATTTTTTTCAGCTCAACTGTCCTATCCGGGTGGTAAAGATTACGCGTAATTCGATACCACAAAAAGAATAATAATTATTTCATTGTTTTTCCAATTGCATTCGTCCTTCAGCTGCGTCAACAAAAAACTCCCAGCATCGTAAATCGTCTGAGAAAATTGATCGATTGAATTCCAACCTCGCCGTGTCGATAAATTCGGTCGGAAAAAGATGAAAAGTAAAATGAACATTCCAAGGACTGTTCGACGATGGTCCTTGCGGGGATTTCGATGAGGCACTTGAATTAGACTCTATCGAGGGTGGACGAGTGCTCGCGCTCGATGACGCCGGGGGGGGGGGGGGTGAATTGCGTGAGTCCGCGTTAACGCGCGGGGTCACTCAGAACGCCAGCCCTGATCTATTCTCTTTTTAGAACGACGAGCCAATCGATAGACAGACGCGACACGGACACGGTTCGCTCCGTAAAGCTTCTTTCCCCCCCCCCCTCCCGCCCTCTCCCACGCTTTCTCTCTCATTTTTTTCCACTTTCTTTCCCACTTCGTCAACCACCCACGTACCACTTTCGCCCGGACACACGCGAACGCGGAGAAAGACCGAAGAAGAGATGAAGAAGCTTCTTTAGATTTATTCCTGGCTTCCGTTTCGTGCCAAAGGAAGATAAATTAAGGGGCCAACCCCCGAGATACAGATATAGTAAGACTCGCGAGAAAAGTTGGCGGTGAAAGTCGAAAGTGAAAGAGGTGGTAAATTGAAGGGAATCGCGCTTGGACTCAGTGAAAGCACGGAAAAGTAATTCCGACGACATTGAACGGCCGAGTTGGCTTCTCGGTACGGAAAATAAGGAAACGCGGAGAAGCGGAAAGACGGACCGAGGACTTTTCCACGGTTTCATCGGAGCCGAGAAGTCGAACGGAAAATAAAGAAGAGCGAGATGGACCGATTGGAAGACAAATAATAGGGGGGATCTCAGTACCCGAGCGACGGATCACCGGCCCGGAATAAAAAAAAAAAAAAAGCTTCGTGGAATAGCTCGAAAATCCTTTTATCACCGGAAAGAACGAAGGCCGCGTGAGGGGAGGAGGGGGGGGACGGCTGAGAATCGCTCACGAAATCTCCATCTTGAAACGGATTATCCCTTAATTCTCCCGGATGAGAGATTCACTGGGCGTCGGGTAATTCGATTGGACGGTCGTAGATTTTCGCGGTCGATTTAAGACACCGATGTGATAATTCCGTTACGACCATTTTCGCTATCTGACGAGTGGGACGGAGGGGAGAAGGATTATTCGCTGCGTAAGTAAATGCACGATTTACTGGGAAGATGCTTGACTGAGTGAAAAAAAAAAATCTTGGTCCTCATCAACAATTAAACACGACGAATTGAGATGCAAAGACTTCTTAGAGAACAAGGTTGAGTCGATGAAAATGCATTTTTCTTTTTCAATTAAATAACTTTGATTAATTATGCACCAATTGGAATTTTCATAACCCTGCCATGGTTATAAATAATTTGGATAGACGATTTAACAATTGATTCTGATATTTCATAACAATTATAATCTATGATAATTCAATAATGAAAGAATTTTATATACATTTTCATTTCATTGATGCCCATTTCTGGTCCCGAATTAAAATTGCATCACAATGATTGTCCTAGCTTGGATCCTGAATATTTTCGGCCCAGCCAAGTATATCCACGTGACCGCCCAGCTGGGCTTTTTCCAAAATATTACGGGCAATTCGATGATTAACAAAAATTAAAAAAATGTATCCTATCGATAAAATGCTTCGATCAAAGACGAATTAATTATTCGTTCGATTAAAAAAAAAAACGTTACCTGGGTGTACGTCATCCAGCAGCAGGGTTCGACCTGATTGGAATCGAGGCCCCAAAAATCGAGTTCTTCCTCGAAAAGGGGGCCGCAAACGTCCGTCGGATAATGAAGCTTGCCGGTACGATAGTAATTCAAAACCTGAGCAAATACACCTGGATGCCGATCGAAGAAGTACTCGTTCAATATCGGATCGTAATTGGCCAAAGCCTCGGTGAGCCTCGACAATCTCGTCGCCGGTATCTTCTTCAACGTCGCCTTGTAAGTCTCGTGACGTATACCACCGACGTTAAGAACCACCCGGTTCTCAGCGTCCATGTTAATCAAATTCATCGTGACTTTTCGAACCAACGAACCGACGCGGAGCTATCGCAACCTCGATGCTACCGCTCGTTCCAACGACTCGAAGCAGTATCTCTCCGCCTCCTGTACACCTGTTTCGATAAACGAGAAGAAAAAAAATGTTTAATCTCGAATATTTTGAATATTAAAATATTAATATTGATATTGAAATAGTATAAATATAAAAATTAATACAATATAAAAAATATAATAGTATAATATAGTATGATATTGTATAAATGTATGAATATTGATATTAATATTGACAAAGAAAAAAATATACACGGAAATATAAAATTTTATTTTTTATTTTTATATATTTTTTATTCATTAATATTTATTATTATTTTTTTTTATATTTGGTGAAAAATAGTTTTGCTGTGATTTAGATTGTTTTAACGGTAAATAAATTCGTCGTATTCGTAGAAATGAAAGCTTGGAGTTTCAATCGTAATTTCTCCGAATCCAATAATCGACTTCAGAAATAAATAAATTCAAAAATATAAAAAAAATCGAAATTTATTGTAACATTAATTTAGTAGCAGATATATATTTCTCTCTAAATGTTTTAAAAATATTCCATCGATAATTAAGATTGTTCTGACGATGCAGAAAATTAGTCAGCATTTTAAAAATTAAGGAGCTCAGAATTTCAATGATAATTACTCCAAATCGATCAGAAAAATAATCTTCCAACAATCCAGATTCCTCCAACCCTCATCAAATTCATTAAAATTCAATAAATCAAGCCACCCCTCCCCCCCAATAACAATCATCCCACCCCGAACCATCGAATTTCTCAATCAAATAAAACAAAAACCCATTCCCAAAATTTTTTAAAATCCCATTCAACCCACAATATCACATTAAGCCCTTCTAACGATCGCCAAAAAAACTCCCAGGTCTCGTGGTTAGTCCGTTGGTTCAGCAATCCTCTTACCTCCAACGTCACCTTTGACATCGCTTCGAGCCTTAAGCCTCACACAGACCCCACGAACCCTCGCCGAACCTTTCCTCGTCCCTCGCCCATTCGCGTGAATAATTAATCACCCGCCACTTTCCCGGGCTCGTTTCTTCACCGCGTCATCGTTATCTCCACCTTGTTACCCAATTGTCGAACGAAAAACATACGAACGAACAGCAACAACAACAACAACAACGGTTCAACGAGTATACGAGATCCGGATGATCCGACAGCTCGAGGGTTGTAAATCACCGGTCGAACGTCCTTAAGGGGGATGATTGCCGACTCTTTCGCACCACCTGTGTCGATGTAATCCAACCTCGTCCCCCCCCTCCCGCCCCACGGCTCTTCTCGCGCCCCTGCTCGACTATGTTCCAAACTCAGAAGTTGTTCGACAACCCCACGTAGCCGAAGACTTCCCCTGCAACGAAGTACTCAACCACTGGACCTTCTGTATTCAACCCTCATTTATTACTTCAGCGGGGAGCCAAGGGGAGGATCGAGACGGAAGGGAGGAGAAATTTTATCTCGGACCTTCTCAGCTTCATTTTCAATAATTCAATACGATCATCCTCTAACCTTCCATTACTCTCTTTATTATATTTTATCATCCCTCGAAATATATATCTGTATATATTTATGGTATATACGTGTGTGTATGAAATATTTTATTATATTATATTATATTTCCTCGAGGTCTATCGTAGCTCGTATTATCGAACGAACGGACCGAAGAACGTCCTCGCAGCGAAGCTGAAAGTTCGATCGGGTCGAACGAGCGAGCGCGGTCGTCCGTGCGCGACGTTCAAAGAAGAAGAAGACGCGGATGAAGATAAAGAAGGAAATGAAGAAGAAGAAAAAAAAAAATGCTTTCTTACGAAAGAGGCTTTGAAAATCGCAAAGCGAAACGTCGAGACCTCACCGGACCGATAAGTATTCTGTGAAGTCGAATATTCGTCGACTTATTTTTGCGATACGATTGTATTCGTTTTATTGGTTTGATATGAATATTTGTTGCTATTTTATTTCAATGGAAAATATTTGTTTTTTGAGTTTTTGTTGTGTTGTATTTTAGATGATTTTATTTTATCTTGTGGATATTTTTTTTTAATGGCTTTTCCGGGAGGTTTTGTTGAGGAGATGCGGAATATAGGGTTTGAGGTGATGTATTAAGGTGTTGTTGCGAGTTTAGAGAGGATTTATCGGTCGAATGTTGCGTTTGGAATTTATGGCCGTCGAGAGAATGACACACATTTGTCAAGCTTTTCCATTATCGACAGCCACAGTAATCCGTTCCAAATTGCCGTTTGACTGCGGCCCCGAAATAACGTGAGATTCATTCACAATACAGGTATTTTCGTCCAAAATCGATATTTCAAATTCACACACTGAAAAATAAATTTGAAAAAAAAAGAACAGAGAAAAATATTTTCCACGCCTCTTCTTAAAATAGAACAAAAAAAAGTTAATATAATTCTGCACGACAAAAAAATAGGGATGAATTATTCTTAGAATAATTTTACACATCCTCTGCCTGTTGATAAGAAAATATGAATAAAAATTCTGGCTTTTCCCACGATCGATGAAAAAAAAACGTGATTATAATTAAAAGTTATGGATATATAACTATTATAAAATTATTATTATTATTATTATTATTGTGATTATTATTAAAGTTATAAATATATGAGTATATAAATATTTATGGTCGATATTTTGATATTAGAAAGCCTATTCATGCTTCAGCCCATCTCATTATCATTCTCACTATAATTATCGATTTGCCATTATTATTCTACAATATTGATATCTTTTAATTGTTTTTATATTCAACATATATTTTAGGGTCGTTCTTATTTAGGTCCTATTTGAGTTGTAAAATCTGTATAAAATCCTGTTTCGTTTATTTTTCTCACCTTTGATCAATTTTTCTTGAACGATTTTGATTCGCAAATTTATTTCATTCTTTTGATAATGAAAGGACGAATCTATTTCGACCACAGGACGGGAATTAAGTCATCGGAGATACGAAGCACAGATTAATTTCACGCACTGTAATTATTCAAATATACCAGCAACGGCTCTTTGGCCACTGAGGTCTACGAATTATTCTGTTCACGCACGTTACAAAATTCACGATATAAACCAACGCACGGATATTAGAGGCTCAAATGTTACTTCCGGATTACGAATATTTTGACTCTTGGTCCCTCGATTAATTTATTTCTCTTTATTTATTTATTTAGGACTTTTAATCCCTTGTTTACATATTTTATTTATTTATTTTGTAACTCTTGGCCTCATGCTCATATATTTTATTTATTTATTTAGGACTCTTGGTCTCTTTTTAAACTATTTTATTCATTTATTTCCATCTCGATCTCTAAATTATATATCGATCTTATATACTCATTTAATCTTTGTTTATTCAGTTTATTAACTTTATTTATTTTTTGTTTTTTTTTTGTTTACATATTTTATTTATTTAGAACTCTTGGTCTCATGCTCATATATTGAATAAATTTATTCAGGACTCTTGGTAGCTTCTTTACCTATTTTATTCATTTTCTTTTAACTCTCGGTCTCTAAATTATATATCGATCTTATATACTCATTAAATCTCTGTTTATTCAGTTTATTTACTTTAATTTATTTATTACGGAGTCTTAGCCACTCGATCACATATTTTATTCAATCATTACCCGACTGCGTGTCCAACGTCAAGTCCGGGGGTTTAAAAAACGATTTCAACCCCCAAATCCTATACACGGTGGGCGGAAACGATGGCACCGCTCTCGCTTAGCGCAGCGGCACCGTAAATTATTCGTCAGTGATATCAAACGACGATAAAAGATTTCCATTTAAAAACTGACCACCCTTTTGACACATTGGTGGGGTTTATATGCTATTTTCTCGTGGTGGGGAGAGCATTAGTCTTATAAAACTGGAAGATTAAAAATTCGTTTAATAATGATTCGTTTAAAATTTTCTAGATTATGAAATTAAATTTCATATAAAAAATTATTCTAACCCTTTGGAGAATCATACGAAACTGAGATAAGACAAATACCGAGATTCGGAAAGGGCAAAGTGCAACGTTTTAGGGTTCGGTTGTTTACGTTTGATCGAAGAATCCGAATCAAACCGGTCCGGAAAATTCAGGGTCATGTTTTTTTTTTGGTATTGTTTTTGGGCGGAATTATTTACTGGGTGGTTGTAGGTTAAGGAGGTAAATCTAGCTTAAGGGTGATAGAATTTAATAATTTTTGCTGGCTATACGAATGAAGATATTGACGATTTCTTGATTTAAGAATTTAGTGCATTTATTGAAGAATCTTCGATTAAATTTTTATCCTCTTTTTATTTTTAAAATATCTATATACAATTTTTTCTTTTATCCGACTACGTCAAGTCGCGTTTTCGACGACCCAAATAACAACCACTCCAATATATACGTACATTCATCTCACTACCATAAAAACAAAAACATTAAATTTATCGATTTATTCATCCCTTTCTCCAGTTTCAAAATATGTATATATAATTTTTATTTTTTAGCCGGCTGCATCAGGTCACGCTTTCAACGACCCAAATTACAACCACCCCAATATATACGTACATTCATCTCACTACCTTAAGAGCAGACATCAAAATTAATCCATTTATTCATCCCTTTCTCCATTTTCAAAATATTTATATACATTTTTTCGTTTTTATCCGACTACGTCAGGTCGCGTTTTCAACGACCCAAACCACAACCACCCCAATATATACGTCCATTCATCTCACTACCCCAAAAAAAAAAAACATCAAAATTAATCCATCCATTCATCCCTTTCTCCATTTTCAAAATATCTATATACATTTTTTCTTTTTTACCCGACTACGTCAGGTCGCGTTTTCAATGACCCAAACCACAACCACCCCAATATATACGTCCATTCATCTCACTACCCCAAAAAAAAAACATCAAAATTAATCCACCCATTCATCCCTTTCTCCATTTTCAAAATATCTATATAAATTTTTTCTTTTTTACCCGACTACGTCAGGTCGCGTTTTCAACGACCCAAACAACAACCACCCCAATATATACCCCCATTCATCTCACTACCCCAAAAACAAAAACATCAAAATTAATCCACCCATTCACCCCTTTCTCCATTTTCAAACCATCTACATCCAATTTTTCTTTTTTCAGCCGCCTACGTCAGGTTGCGTTTCCGCCACCTCCGACGACGACGAGGACGACGACGACGAGGTTCCTCGCGCCGTCGATCGAAACCCACCCCGAGCGGTCGTCACAGCAAGCGCGCTCGTGACGTCATGCATACTCGGTAGCACCACCACCAGCACCAGCAGCAGCAGCAGCAGCAGCAGCAGCGGCACATTGTAGAGCCAAAGAGCAGCAAAACCCAGTGGAGGAAGCAGCCAGCAGCAGCAGCAGCAGCAGCAGCAGCATGAGGCCGCACAGTCTCGCGAGAATCGATAGTCTGCGTGGCACGCACGCTGCCTACCCGGATAGCCTACGGCAACCCTCGTTTCTCCGTACCACCGATATTACCTCCGCTCCCCTATTTTCAACGCAATTTCGACCCCCCCGACCCACGCTCGATGCATCCACTTCCCTATTTTGTTACAATATGTATACATATTTTTTTTCTTCACGCCGGTGACAGCACCGACGGACCCCAAAACAGCCTCCAAAGATCTTCTCTTTTGAGAGGACTATCGATTTTTTGTTTGTCCCCTTTTATTTTATTTTTTTTTCTCGGACCCCTCCAGTCTCGCCGCTTGACCCCACGAACGAGTCGTTGTTGAACTATGGGGATTTCTTACTGTGTGTTTTTTTTTATTGCCGGGAGAATCGAGGACTCGAGGATTATTCGAACGGTCAGACGATTGTGAACGGAGATTCGTTCGACGTTCGATTTTAATGTTGCGGAAGATAAACGGAAATAATTGTTTTACGGTCGAATAGGACGATTTTATCGTCCAAACGGTTGTTGCTGAATTTATTTGGGAAGATTTTTCTATCACATTCGCCGGTATTAATTTTTGTAATTTTTTTTATAGATTTAATATTTTAGGATTACGGAAAATTTTTTTATTTTTATTTCGTCTGAATTTGAAAAAAATGTCATTGCCGACGAATGATTATTACTGCAATTTCTCAAATGGAGTAAACGCAAAAATCTCCTAAACCATCGTGTAAAAAAGAAAAAAAAATACAAATATCATTCGAGCGTGAGATAAAATCATTCGATAAAATTTCTTATCGCTTAAAAAAATAATGCATCGCTCGAATCAGCGACTGCATTCGTCACGGATCAATGCCGTGGGATGACCATACATGCCAACCATATTTCTACCCCCCCTCCCCCTTCAATAAAAAAATCCAGAATCAAAAAAAAAAAAAAAAAAAAAAAAAAATCAATTTTGTCACGTCGAACAAATTTAATGACGATAATAATTATTGTTGCAATGATTTACGTACCTCTGACACTTCTGTCATGTCTCGATAATCCCGGTCGACATAATCAGGCGTTTAAATGATTTTTCATCCCCCGTTGACCCCGATCGACGTTTTATTCGACGCTGGTCCAGCTCGACCTTCACTACCAACTTCCCGTATTCCTGCGAACACAATCTTTCCGTAGCAATAACGCAGAATCTCTCCCCCCCGATCTTCGCGTAGACACACGCAAAGAATAACGACAATGAACAACAATGATAATAAAAAAATAATAATATTAAAAACAATAATCGTATCGTATCGAAAACAAAAAGAACCGCACAGATGCTATGCACCACCAGCAGCAGCAGCAGCAGCAGCACCAGCGAAAGCCTCCCCTTCCTCAAACGTCACACCAACACCCTTAATTCCACCGAACAACTCAACACGTCTCCGAAAAAATAAAATAAACAAAACCCCAAAAAAAAAATGCACTCGAGAAAAAAATCAATGTTAAAAAAAAAAACATTAAATCAATGTTCTTCTTCTCTCGCCCCTTAAGAGCTTTTCGTGAAAGTCAATCTTCATTGACTCGACGATTCCATCCAACCCGGAAGCTTCTTCCCACCACAGAAAAAAAATATTCCCTCTCAAAATTCTCAACGAAATATCACTCGAAAAAAAAAACAACCCCCAAAAAATGCCAAAAAAACAAACTATTTACAAACCAAAGCAACAATCGGGGTTAAGTCCTCGTGCAACCGCCCAAATCCACTGATAAACCATCCCTCGTTATTACAATTTTGTTTTTAAAAATTCTCGTTCTATAATTTTTATCAATTATCCGTTGTAATTACAATTTTTTCCAGTAGACACTGCGTGCGAGTAGTCGTAGGCCGGTCGTTCTAAAAGTTGATTTCATAGCCGGTCGGACTTGTCGCATCCGTGTGCGCGTGAGGGTGACTGAGACGGTTGATAACAGCGGCTCCTCGATTTTCCCGTCTGCGTCCGTTCGCTCGGGAATCGTCCGAACCACCGGGGGGCGCGTGTATGTGTCGAGAATAGGGGTGGGAAAAGGGGGATGAGAATCTCGCTACGGTTGTATTTATCACGTACGAGAACCACGAAAACGCTTGGTTCCCGAACGATTGTGTATCAACGTTCGGGGGTGGGCTTTGGAAGCGCCGGTCTCTCCGTACAATCGCGTACTGAACTTTCCGAGGATCCATCCCTCGTTTTCCCCTTCGACCCCCCTCCCCTCCCGAGATCGGCCTCCAGCCGCGCACGCTACCTAAACTGGAAGTGGCGCGAGCACGCGGGGGGTTTGAGAGTTCGCAACCCTCCTCCGCCTCGTCCACCCTCGCACCCCCTGAGCCCCTATCGCCCCTTTTCCGCCCTCGCACCCGCTGTGCACCCCACGGGATGGCAACGATAACCGCGGACCGGGGGAGTTGCGGCAAGGTGGCGCTAGGGTGCCGCGAGGTTGGTGGAACCCGGGAAGCCTTCGCTCGGCTAAGGGTGGCTAGCCGAGGAGGGTCGTGAGTCAACGTAACGCCGAAAGTGGAGGGGTGGCGGGGGGGAAAGAAAGGTGCGGGGGGATGTTCGACGGTACAGTCGCGAGGGGACGAAGGGACGAAGCTTCGGTCAACGAAGGGAGAACGCTTTTCTACAGCGGCCGAAGGGGTGGGGGTTGAATATATAAATTCTGAAAATGGGGCGCAAGCGCGCGAACGACCCCTCGTGGCAGCACGCGCGTTATCATCGTTCTCCCTCGATCTCTTGCTGATTTTCCTCTTCACGCTGCAAACCCCCGCCCCCCGCCACCCCCTCCGTGCGCCCTTACCCAGACGTCTCTCTCGGTGGCAAAGCTTTTCACGAGTTTTTCCTCGGTGGTTCATTCTTCCCTCGGCCCATGGAGGTTGTTCGGTGAGGATTCATAGGGGAAAAGTCGGATATCGCGTGCACCGTGGGTGCACGTAGATGGCGGTCGTGTACCGGGTCATGCACGGGTTTGTTCGGAGCCGGGAGGGGGGGGGGGAGCAGACGGAAAGGGTAGAGGGTGGGACGAGGGTGGAAGAGAGGCGTGAAGACGAAGAGAGGACGATGATGAGATACCGATAATCCGCGCTTTCACGCGGGGTGGACGCGGGTGAAGGGAGGAAAGGGGGTAAACTTTGATTTATCCGAGGGGGTTGAATGGTCATCGAGGGTCACTTTTATGCCGGTTTGTGTCAATGATTTTCTTTTTTTCTGCTTTTGCGAAGGGTATTCTCGATCGGGGGGAGGATTTATCGGGAGCTTTGTCGGATACGGGCGTCTGCTAATCGTACGATTGTGGAAGAAGACATATTTTTTTTTTTCGGGACGCGGGATGGCATTCTGCAGGGGTTGGGGGTGGATGAATATTTTTTTTCCTTTTTTTTTTGGTTGGGTTTTCAATTAATTGAGGCGACAATGTGACGTCTGGTCTATTTTTGATGGACTGTATAACAAATGACGAGTCTCTTTTACCTTCATCCAGCCTCACACTAACCTTAAGGCGATGGGCATACGCATCATTCGTCCCTCTCGAATTTCTACGAGTGCAAGGGAGATACTTTTTTCCAAAGTATTTTCCTCCGCGATCGTCAAATTTCTTAACAACAAACAAGAACGATTGTATGCCAAGCTTCAAAACGCAGTCAACCGTTCTCATCCTTTATCCGAAAGATCTACAGTCGCCGAGAAAAATACTTTACCGTTATTTTTTATTACCGATCGAACTCCACGCCCCCATCTCGAAGCAACGACATAACCCCGTAATTTTTTATCATTTTTTTCCACGATTTCAAACCTCCAGAATTCATCGTTGACGTTGACAAGTGAAAGAGTTATCAAATCCGATTCAGAACGGGGCTATACCAGAATACAGCTTCAACCCGAAAAAAGCTCGAGTGTACTCCTCGAGCCGAATGCTTCGAGCTTACCTCGTTTCGGACAAACACCGGCTGGATGAACAATTTCTTTCTTTTTTCCCGTTCTCTTCACATCGTTCTTCCTCTTTTTCTTTCCTAGAGCTCGATCAACGCGACGTCGACGACCGACGCGTCGTTCGTTCTGATTTTTACCCCCATTTTTTTCTTATTTTTTTTTTCCCCCCGTAGAGTACACAGCGAAGCTTGAGTTTCTTGGGCCAACGAGTGATGAATAGCCCGACGTTGAATCTTTCTCGAGTAGCTTTCAGCCGGCCTCTCCGCCGCGAATACATCTACCGGTTGAATCCACGGACGAGCCACATCAAAGCATCGCACAACGAAACCCTTCGACATCATAATCCAACCCCCTCCCACGCTGTTTCAACCGCGATCTCGATTGCCCGATATAATTTCCTAAATAACGCGGAATACACCCGAGAACTACGAGAGAAATCCATTTTTTTTTCCAAACAGCAAAAGCCTCAAACGCGACCTCTTGAAAAATGTATATTTAACGAGAATAACCGAAGCTTCGGGGATTGACGTCACCGAATCCTTTCCCACTCGGTTGGTTCAAAGACGCTCGGCCTCACGAAATATCGAATACCCGGACGGTCTCATCGATTGCGGAATTCCGGATTCTCTTATTCCACATTTCGCGAACCTCTCGGTAATTCATTACCCGATCGTGCAACCAACGTTATTTTTATTTTCTCTTCTTCATTTTAAGGCTGAGAAAAATTTTGAATGGCTGAAAAATTTTCCGGCCAATGTGGGATGAAAAGAATGAGGGGAGGAAAAAAATGTGAAAAGAAAAGAAGGAACGAAACTGGAGCCAAGGGTAATCCCGGTGGCAGCTAGGCGCAAGCATGGAGGATTCGCGTCGTCGAGGAACTAATCAAGAAGCCCTTTTATCACGACTTTCGTCCTCTCGTCTCTGGTTCTCGTTGAATTTCACATCTCCCGACGTTTCTCGTCTCGTCAGTCTCATCCATCTTTTTTTTTCCCCCCGGATAAATAACAACCCGGAACACGTATTTTATCACGGAACACATGGTCTTAATGGGCGTACACATCCGTGGATTCAACGGAGACCGCACTCGGAAAGTTTGGACCATGTTGGTATAACGTTCGGACTTGGAATACCGCGAGGGGGATGAGACAGTCTCGCGTGTATTGGCCGCTGGCCAGTAATTGATCCGTCCGACATAATGGACAGGAAGATAACAAACGATCGTGCCAGAAAAAAAATGCATGCATTATCGTTTTTCAATGAAACAAAAGCTCCGAACGAACGCGCCGGACATTTCCATAGTCGGAATACCGGTATTACGTGGTCGAATACCGGTATTCGGGATGCGGATGCGGCTGGAAATGCTACCTTCGAATCGGGGATAATCGGTACGACGATGTTTCGAGCAAATCTGCGTCGAATACCGGTACTCGGTACGATTTCAATCGCCCATGTGTGGACGGATCGAGCGGGGGTTCGTGTAATTAATCTAGCAGCCGAGATGCGCCGCGTGTAATAGGCGAGCGTCGACAGCCCTCTCGAAATACGATCTACATCGAGCCCTTCGTCAAACGATGCCAATTAAGTCTGACGCATGAAGTCACATTCTTCTTCGTACAACGAAATTTCAATTGATTAAACGCGTTGATCAATAGCCAACAGATGCATTGTTGCGAATTAAATCTCTTCTTCAATCTGAATGGTGGAACAAAATTCTCCGTGATTTTCAGAGTCGGAAAATGTATTGAGGCCTGCAAAATTTTATCGTACGAGCAAATACGAATTATTTGCATGGCTTAAGGGGCTCGTGGATTTTTTTTTGCCTCTAGCTTGCGGCAGCGTCGACATTCACTTATGGATTATGTACATTTTGCGTTAGGTTGTTTCGTTTTTTCTTGTTTTTAGTGGAAATCTTAAAAAAAAAAAAGAAGGACGTTGGAGCTTGTGCGAGAAGCTCAGCCGACTCTCGGACCATCGTCACTCGACGACGGTCCTTCTGGTCGATGTCACGCCTGCGCCTTTCGTGAAACCAACTTAACCGGCTCTCGCACACTCCTTCGCTCGTCCTCGCGCCAACAAAGGCTTCCGCAAGTTTTGTCCTTTCACCTTTTTCAACGTCTCAATTATTCTTCGAAGCTGCGACCGCTGCTACGAACGTTCGAGGATTGTTTAAACATTCACGTCGACGTTTTCCGTACCACGAGAAAAAAAAAACGTTGCTCTATTAAAGCCTCACGGTCGATGGAGATTGTTCGAAATCTCTGCGCTTCGAGAACTCGAAATAATTAATTGACAAAAAAATCGTTCGATCGATGATGTAAATAAAAAATAGTTAAATTATTTATTAATTATGTTTGCGAAACTTTTTTGTCAATTGTTTAGCAAAGCGGTTGACGTAGTTTTGGAGATGTTGGGATTTTCTTGATCGGTAGAGTCGTCGTCCATGTGACGGAAGTCGACGTCGCAGGAAGCTATTTCCATGGAAATTTTCGTTGGATCGTCGGGGTTCGAACGCGATGACTCTTGACGAGCCTCCGGCAGTCCTATAACGATCCGAGGCTGTCAAAATAGAAGAAACAAACATCAAAATAATACCAGTCATCATAAAACAAATTTTTTAAAATCGATATAACGTTTAAAAAAAAATTAGAAGCAGTCGAATAGGCATTTTTTGAGTACGTTTCACCCCCCAATAGTATCAGCAGCTCGTGTACATACGCGCGTACACACCCCTATTGCTCAAAATAACCCAAAATGATCCCAGTAACCTCGAAACGTCGAAACCCGCCGAACAATCGAATTTCGATTTTCAGGGTCGTCACAATAACTTTCCTATAAAATCGTTAAGTCAATAACCCGAAAATACCGCAACCAAACCTGCAATTGAAGCACGGTATCCAACCCAACAGTAGCAGCACGTGGGGTCAATGGTGCGACGCTCCGTTGTAGTCTTCTGTGACAGAATAAAATTCCCTCATTCTCCATCCCGCTGTCAACATTGTTCGGACAATTGTATTGTTGCTTGAATCTTCGTGCGCGTCTTGGGACCTCGGCCGGAAGCACCTTTCTCCTCTGTTTCGGTAATTTGCTTCGCGCCTGTCGAATTCACCATGATTAGTTTTTCACGGAACGACACACGAGGGACGAATCGCAGCGTGAAACACCTCTCCCCCTCCCACCCACACGGAAAATATCGGTCACTCGCCTGGGTGTGGGAATAGAACATCGAGAAGTTGCTGACGATAACGGGAACCGGAAGTGCGATGGTTAGAACACCGGCCAATGCACAAAGCCCACCTACGAGCATTCCGGGAACGGTCTTCGGGGTCATGTCACCGTATCCCACTGTCGTCATGGTTACCAGAGCCCACCAAAGTCCGCGGGGTATACTTTCAAAGTCGTTTTTCGGGTTCTCCTGAAAGCATTTCAGTCACGCACCCCCCCTTAAGCTCGATGTTGCAGTTAAACCCCCTGGCCGAATGATCGTTGCGAGACCGCGAGAGAATTATCAATCGACTCTCAAAACGCATTGCATCACGCGACGATCGTTCACGCAGCTCGTAACGTTTCGAGTTAGTGGCGGCACAGTTGTTGGCAGTTTTGAGAATGAAACGGAGTCATTTCTGAGAGAAAACATTTTTTCTTATAATCTTCAACGCATTTTGAATAGAGATCCAAGCACGAGCGGCTCATATCGTGGAAAAATTGAAGTTGGATCGTTGTTTCCAGTAGATTGAGGACTTGAAGTAAGACTACGAGAAAAAAGCATAGTTGAATACCGGTATTTACACGCCAAGTACCGGTACTCGAAGAGTTCATCCGTTCAATGACGTACTTCAGTCAACTCTACCGAATAGTACAACGTTTCGAGCAGAGCTACTTCGAATACCGGTATTTGGTAAAATTAATTGGACTAATTTCGACATCTCGAAGACAAATATTTTCGGGAAACTTTCTAGTACGGGTTTTATCAGGGTTTGTAGCGTCTGTTGACGCGATAATACCTTCCGGAAACCATTTTACGAAACGAGAAGGGAACCTGTTGAACGTCAATGATTGTACCTTATGGGTTGCCCTTTCAAGGATAAACGGTGCAATCAAATGCAAATCGAACGAAGGTACGCCAACGTCGATTCCCCCTCGACATGACTTTATGGAGTTTTGATCGCCAGTTACGTGCAATCGCAGCTGCCTTCGCAACGGTGACACTGATTGACAGTTTGATGGATACTCAATCGCTGTAAATTGTCATCGGGCAAATATGGATTTTCCTTGATTCGACGTGAAATCATTCGGACGGTTTCGCCATTGAACTTTGATTCCGAAGAGCACTTTGACGAACTGTCGGTCATCGATAATTGGTTTGGATTTAATCAAAGTTCCAATTAATTGTCTCCAACAAATAGAACTCCAAGAAAAAATTTCTCCGAACATGTTCTAATTATTCCTCATTACTTCATTTATTTTATATATCGTTAATATTTTTTCTTTTTTATTATCTGTCATTATTTATTCTCCCTCCTATTTATGATATTATCGCAAAAGTCAAAAGACAAAATGGCGATTAAATTTCCACTCAAACGCATCTTCAATAATTCGTAACAATTTTTCTGGTTAACATCAGATCGACGTTGCGTACAAAAATGTTTGCAAAGCTGCCAATAACTGTACGGGCTTTTAAAAAAAAGAATAAAGGGTAAAAGCACGAAACCACGCAAGCACGGAATAATAGATTCCGTGGGAATACGTACCTGTAGTCGTTCGGCGTAGAAAACAAGAGAGGCGAAGAGGACAATTCCGAGCAGTAAAAAGAAAACGAGAAGGGCGAGTTCCTTGGCCGAGGCCTTGAACGTGTGTATGAGTATCCTCAGACCGGGTGAGTGCCTCGTAAGCTTGAACAAACGCAGCACTCGAACTATCGAGAATACCTCGAGATAAAGACTCGAGACGGTCATCAACTCGCTGTAGAAACTCAATATCGCCGCCATATCGATCATGTTCAAAGGCGATAGGACGAACCTCTTCGGGCTTGGGCTAACCTGCGAACTGCGACGTTATCTCAAATACCTCATTCGTTGTTACAAAAGCTCGTTGGATCGATTAAGGTCTTGGCAAGACGAAAAAAAAATATTATCCCAATAGAGTTAACGATTTTCTATCATCAACTACGAAAGTTGGCAAGATTCAACATTTTTCGTTCCAATAGAATCAAAGTTGCCAAAGCTTCAATCTTCTAAATTAAAATTAAATTATTATTATTATTGTTATTATTTTCATTATTATTATTATTATTATTATTATTATTATTATTATTATTATTATTATTATTATTATTATTATTATTATTATTATTATTATTATTATTATTATTATTATTATTATTATTATTATTATTATTATTATTATTATTATTATTATTATTATTATTATTATTATTATTATTATTATTATTATTATTATTATTATTATTATTATTATTATTATTATTATTATTATTATTATTATTATTATTATTATTATTATTATTATTATTATTATTATTATTATTATTATTATTATTATTATTATTATTATTATTATTATTATTATTAATTATTAATTATTAAATTGTTAATTATTATTATTATTATCGACATTCTGAATTATTATTTTCATCTCCTGGGAATTTTTCCCTCTGGATTCGAATAATAATAATACCAATAATAATTAATTGATAATAATAATTGAATAATCAATCGGAACAATTCCGATCATAATTTACGCATCTTCCCATCATCGAAGATCAATGAAACTGGTGTCCACTCACCAGGAAACGTATCGCAATTTCCGTCGTAAACCAGGCGTTGCAAGCATGTTCGAGATAATAAAATACCCGATGAGCCTCGACACCGCCGTTCCCGTCAACGTTGACGTCTCGACCGTCGTCGTCGCACGACGAAGACGTCGCGGAATGATCCGACACGATGATAGCCTCTTCAATCGTCAATTGTGATTCGTTCCTGGTCGCGTGATTGGTTTTCAAACAAAATGACAAAACCGACAGACATATGAAAAGAACGGAAAGCGATGCCACGGATTTGGCGAGATTCGATGAATAAGGCTCGGCGAATACCGCCCAAATACGCGGACGCAATCTCTGCCATCTTGACAAACTTCCACGGGCGTAAGCATCCTCGAAACCGAACAATCTTGCGACTTCCTCGTCGCCGAGAGCCTCTCCGTCGACGTCCAACTTGTTCAAGATTGCCAAAGTCGTCTGGGTGTCCCTGTGGATGCTGTACGTGCTCCAGCAGCATGGCTCCACCTTGGAAAATTCACCGGATTCGTTATAACGGCTGACGCACGGATACATTGAGATTTTATGACGTCGTTGGGTCTGCGAAAGTTTTGGGAAATGGTTTAAGTGTCTACGGAGAATTTAGAGATTTTTTGAAAGTTTTTTTTTATCGTTCGACGGCTTGGGATGAGATTTTTTGGGCGCTTGTGGCGGCATTTTGGTTGATATTTAGATGTTGCGGAATGTGGAGAATGATACGAAATGTCTTGATACGGAAGATTTGATGATTCGTCGTCGAAAAATCAGGCCTGATCTAATTTGCAGCATTTTAGAGCACTTAGAAGCATTTTGAAGGTCTTTGTATAATTTCGAAGCACTTTGCATCATTTTGGAGTGAAAAAAATATTCTCAGGCTTCAAATTAATATAGATTTTGACCTAATTTACCAAAAAAAAAAAATGTCCTTCCGGACGAATTAAAAAAAAATTACAAATCAAAATTTCGAAACCAAAAAAAAAAACAATTCAATTCCAAGCCAGGCAAAAATTATGATGCAAAATTAGGACGCATCAAGATGCACTTGAACGTCGTTAATTAAACGAATATCAAACGTCGCCGTTGCTCGTAAATTCTCGCGATATATTCGTCGATGTTGTCGAAGATGCGACGGCGTTTGGATTCAACGTTTGAAGTATTAACGTCGAACCCGTCCGTTCGTATGTAAAACCGAGGGTGAATGTTATTGTACGGTTGGGCGTTAGCCGACGCCGTACGCCTCGGTAAAACGTATTTCGCGATCGAAATAGAACTCACTTACCAACGCGTTTCAAACTCCACAAAACTGGAACTAGGATTTATTTCTCTTCGCTCCACCTGCACAAAGTTCACGCGCTCGAACGCCCCTCCGCGATACTCGTCGCACGTATCGCAACGTGGAAAGTATTGTTATAATTTTTTTATCGCTCTCTCTATCCGTATTTCATTGGAAAAATAATTAAAATCGCTTCGCTGAAATAATTTTGAATATTCCAGAGAAAAAAAAATCGATTGCGGCCTTAATTTGGATTATCGATAAAAATATTTCGGATTGAAAGCTGAATTTTCAACGACTTATCGCAACGTGAAAAGTATTATTATAAATTTCTTATCGCTTGATCTATCCGTATTGCATTGAAAAAATAATTTAAATCGCTTCGTTGAAATAATTTTGGATATTCCAGAGAAAAAAAATCGATTACGGCCTTAATTTGGATTATCTATAAAAATATTTTAAATTGAAAGCTAAAACTTCAACGATTCGACGGCTTTCGGTACTTTAATTATGTATCGAATGCTTATCGGATTTATGAAGAAAATTGAGAACTTTTCGAAATATAATATTTAACGAACCTGATTGGAATCCAGACCCCAGAAGTCGAGTTCCTCCTCGAACAGAGGACCGCAAACGTCCGTCGGATAATGAAGCTTGCCGGTGCGATAATAATTGAGCACTTGGGCGAAGACACCGGGATGACGATCGAAGAAGTACTCGTTGAGTATCGGATCGTAATTCACGAGTGCTTCGGTCAATCTCGACAGTCTCGTGGCCGGTATTTTCTTCAAAGTAGCTTTGTAAGTCTCGTGACGTACACCACCCACGTTCAGGACCACTCGATTGTCAGAATGCATTTTTTTAAATCAATTATTCTTACGACAGTAATTATTTTTTTTAATTTTTTTCAACGAAAAAAATATTTAAAAATAAAAAATTATCGTCGACTCCCGCCATTTTGGATTTTATCGATGTTGGGGGGTTGAAGGGGATGTTGAAATTTGGGGATGTTTGATCGTTGGACGAATAACGACAGACGATCGACGAATGAGGCTCGAACGTGAAACGCCCGAAGCTTAGCAGCTTCGCGAGCTTTTCTTCTTCGGTTCTATAAATTTCAAGTGATGTTTATTTACGAGCAAAGCGCGAATGACGCACTTCTAGAGGGAGAGAGAGAGCTGGAACATCCATGCTGTTACATCCTCCGCAATCTCTTCGATGCTCGAGAAATTATCTCACGGAGCGTAATACAACTTTTTTCAAAATAAAAATTTGAAACAATTATTTTTAGATTATTTTTCAATAAAAATGAAGTCATGGAATTTTTATTGTCTTTGCTACAAATTTTATTGCCTGGAAAATATCTTTATCATTCGTTTCGTTGAGAGTTGCATCGAAAGAAGAATAAAGAAACGAATTGTTTATTTTTTGCTGCATGAAACCCTTTGAACAATAAATGTTGACCGGTGCCAAAAGCACTTGTAAATTTTTAACGACGCAATTCCGCATCCCATTAACGTCTTTCCAGCGTACAAAAACTGTTTGTGAAGTGTCAGTTATGTAGATTCGAAGTGGGATCGTGGAGAGAATTTTTTTTTCGCGATATTTCCGAACCCCAGCTGCGGTGCAGCTACTTAATTTCTGCTGGATCTATCGCTGGCAAGCACGAGTTTGTTCACAAAGCATTCAAATAATTCATTTGTCATAAAAAAAAATATTTCATGCAATTTCTAGCAAGTCAATGAAATGCCTGTCATCGATTGTCGACGAGAAAAAAATGTTTGGACCCAATTGGGACGACTTAGGACACGTTTGGACTATTTCAAACATCTTCGAACCCACCTCAAAAAATATTTCTCAATTCCAACGGAATCGTGATAAAAATCAATTACCATCCTGCAAAAATACTATCCATCTAGAAGAAACATATAAAAATCCAACCAAAGGACTTCGTACCAATTTCAACCCTTACGGACGTGACAAAATATTTAAAAAAACCTGTTCGAAGTCGCGTTACCGTCATTTTCCCCACGACGATAATCGAACCAACGGAGTTCTACACCCGACCGTTTCCGACAAGCCCCGCAACGGGCAACCCTTTTCAAAACCTTCGGAAGAAATCCTCCTCATCGACTTTCCCATAACCGACAACGTAGAAATCTCGAATACCTTCGAACAAGTCCGAATCGGTCGAATCCTCTCATTTTCCCAGTTTCCGTGCGCGGTAACGAAACTTCTTTGCCTCCGCGTTCGTACGCACGCGCCCGAAAATCCCCCACCCTTCCAACGCTCCCCGGAGTCGTCGCGCAGGGATGAAACTACCCCTGCTGTCACGCGGGCGCCACCCGTACACATAATGGGGGATAACGCGCGGACGTTCCGGAGACGACGAGTAGGCGTCACGGCGGCGAGGATGCCTCGCCCGATCTTGTCTGCCCCTTAAATTCGCGATCAACAAACATCACACAAAAAACAACAACAACAATCAAAAACCCCAGAAAAAAAATACAAAACACCTCCCTTGAATTAAAAACCCATTTTTTTCTGGACAATTAAATAAAAAAGTCGTCCCGTTTCATCCCTTATTTTAGATCCATCTGCTCGTCCCCGTCCCAATCACCGTCCCGCAAACCCTTCGACGAATAAACAAACAAATAAACAAATCAATACGATTCCACATCGATCCTCGGCGCCTGGTGTTCGTTGCGAATAATCGTGACATCGATTTTATTCAATTGAAAAAAGAAAAAAAAAATTTCATACACAACGCAACGAGAATCGTTGACGATCGGGGGGGTGTCAATCCGTCCCCCTCCCCCTCCCGCAAAAACGGTGGGGAGGTTAGTGAATTTTCGGTCCATCCGGAAGTGCAGTGTCGATGACCGAGAGCTCGGGCAAACCAGCTGGGTTGCGTGATTTCGTTACGTTCAGTTATTCGCAATGTTCGTTGAATTAACGAAAAAATTGTTTATCTCGCATCCGGTCGGCTCAACGTGGCGTTTACGACCGGCTATGGGGAGGTCGGTGTGGCCCTACGGAGCTACGTTTAAGGGCAAATCGATAAACCGTCGACGAGACTAGAAAGTGGAGAGAAGAGCGGAGGCGGACGGGTGCGGCTGACTAAACGTACGGTTGTACTACTGGCTGGCCCCCCCCCGATTTTTCTTTTTTGTTTCTTTCCCTTTCGTTCTTTCGTCCTACGGTCGTCGTTCGGTGATTTCGCGCGCGAGCCCTAGACCTTCCGAGCCTCTCTTCGGGTACTTCGAACCTTGGGACGGAGTTTGGGCATGGCAGGAACACCGATAATCGTCAAGCCGGCTCATGGAAAACCTCAGACGCCTCGGAGCCGTGTCAACGGTCCCGAAATCGCCATGGATCCGAGAAATCTCGATCCGTCGGCTCATCTGTCAACCTTCGGACCGCCCAGGACTCCAGGAGTCAGGCGCACGGAATTTGACTTCAATTGGGACAACAATTCTCCTCAGGTTTGTGGATGAGGAAAGAAATTGGGGGGTAAAAATAATTCGAGAGTTTTTTTATTTTTTGTGGGATGAATTTTGGGGAGGATTTGGGGTGGTTTGGGGTGAATCACATGTGGTTAATCCCACCCTCCGAGGCTTCCCGGAGGTTCGTTGAACCCTCGGATTGTACGTTTGCGGATTTTTTTGTCTTTCTTCGCGAAACGATCGGCAACGTGGGAATATTTTTCTCTGCTTTTTTTGGGGGGAGGAATTGTTGGGGTTTTGTTGAATATGTGATTAGGTTGATGTAATAATTTATAGTGATAATAATTTGAAATCAAATGTTGACCTGCAGCGATGATAAACATTAATTGTGTTTCTTGTACGATATAAAATTCTGAGGGACAAAAAAATCATCGTCATTCGGAAGATTAATAAGTTAGTGTCTCAGAAATAAATTTTTCGGGATCGTCAATTGTCCTAAAAATTCTAAAGATCTATCAACAATTTTTCAAACTCGTATTTCAATAATTCAATCATTTTTCTCGTCTAATTCCTTAAATCTAATATTTTTTTTTAAGTTAGATTTTTCTAGTTCTCGAAAATGTAATTAACAAAAATTTACACCCCATTGAGTCGTTTTTCTCGAATTATTCAATACAGATTCCAAAACTATAATCATTCACCATTTCTGTATAAATTCCTTGTTGTTTCTGCTTTTATTTATTAATTTTATTTATTTTATTATTCCTTTTTCTAATTTCCAATTTCAGTCCTCCCGTCTCATCCCCTTAATTCATGTGTCTGCATAACCGTTCAACCAGTCTTTCTGAAACTTTGAAGCAGCTGATAGAACACATTCTCGTTCGGTAACGTCAATTGTGCGGCACATTATTCATCAGAAGGCACGAGGCACGTTCCACATTCATACCAACACAGCTATGCTCACTATAACTGCCATGAACTCGTGGCATCGCCGCTATTTCCCGATAGACCACCCACGCCACACGCGTCTGGCCTTCATCATCCACCACGCGCTGTCTTATCACATGTGCACAATCTCGCCAATCCTTCCGGCTATTTTTTTTTTTCATTATTCCTTCTCTTTCTAATTAGGACAAATAATTTTCTGTCATATTTTTTTCTTTATAGCTCTTTTAATTATATAATGAAATACATTTTATAAATCAATCGTAATAGAATATAATATGTATATTCTTATCTTGTCGTTGAGGCAAACGATTTTGTGGCATTATTCTTTTTTGATTGTAGTTCTTTTAATTAATTAATCAAATAAATTTTATTTGTCAATATTAATACAATGCAATGTTTTTTTTAATTATTTCTCTTTCGAATTAGGATGAATAATTTTCTGTCGTTATTTTTTTTTCATGATAGTTCTTCCAATTAATTACTCAAATAAATTTTGCGTCAATAATAATATTATTCATTTTTTTTTTCG
The DNA here is from genome assembly GCA_963971145.1 of Sussaba pulchella. NCBI lineage: Eukaryota > Metazoa > Arthropoda > Insecta > Hymenoptera > Ichneumonidae > Sussaba > Sussaba pulchella. The sequence continues at coordinate 12,909,180 of OZ020172.1, forward strand.
GTTTTTCTCTTTTTTATCGAGACGAATAATTTCCTGCTATTATTCATTTTTTTTTAAATTATAGTTCTTTCAATCAATAATCAAATAAATGTCATAAATTCATTATTAAAGTGTTGTATCTCAAAAAAATAAGACAAAAGAAACATTCCAAGAAATTCCGCGCTTTCAAAAAAAAAATGAAAAAGAAATTCACCTTTACTCGTGAATCTTTCGACAAAATAATTTCTTGCTCACCTAAAAAAAATGACGACCAACAACATCCACACAGTCCATAAGTCTTCACATTACCAACAGAACCCCCCCCCTCCTCTAAATATCAGCAAAAAAAATCGCAAAATCCTCAACAGAAATAATTTTCAAAAAAAAAAAGTAAAAAATATAAATTAACTAATAATTCAAATTAATCTTGTCAAAGGTGGACGTGTCGACTCAGGTGGATCTGCACATGGCGACGACGATACATTCGGATTGGGAACGCTTGGCTACGCCTCTTTATTCCCGCGAGGACATAAAGGAGCAATATTGCATAACGAGTCGTCAATTGGACGCGGTTGAACGCACTTCGAGCGGTATTTTCGGTTGTTTATCGACCAGAGGCCCATCCCCGTGTTCGGTAACGAGCAAAGTTTCCATATTGTCGGCTTGCGTGCGTAGCGCGTCGAGCGACGAGAATATTTGCGACGCTCCTTATCCCCGAAGACAATTGCAAATACTCAATCGTCAACCGTGTTCGACGCATTCGACCAGAAGCGTAAATTCGTCGCGTTACGACAATGGAACGAAGGACGGAGGTGAGAACGACGACGATGACGATTGGGTCGAGAGTTCCTACTTCCGACGTAGACCGACGTCGTTTTGCACGGCATCGGATCCAAAAAGGTCAGTTTGCGGACGTGAATTCGAATTGTTGACATTTTTTCAGGCAGTATTAATTCAAACGCAAATTTTGGACTGTTTATTATTTAACGATTCGAACGACGAAATATAAATTTATATATTTATTAAGGTTATTGTATTGTGTATTTTGTAGATTTTATGTACGTTTGTATATTTGTGGAATGTATTTTTAGAGCCTGAGAGAGACATTGTTGAACCATTTTTTTTTCAATTATTAATTATTTCATTATTATTATTATTTAATTTTTCTTTCGATCTGTGAAAATATATTCCATGAATATTTTAAGATGATTCCGGAAACGTTGTCGATACTCAAAATTCCATTGCCCAAACCCATGAACTACCAAGAAATATTCCCCCAAACTCCGCCTATCAATAATTCATCGAATCCCAACAACAAAATATCAATCAATAATAAAAAATAAAAATAAATATAATCTCTCCCACCCCTAAGAATACATTCCACGAATATTTCACCCCAATAAATCCTCAAAAACCTCACCCCCGGCCCATCCCGTAATTTCCCCAAGTGTCAGTCGATAATCGCAAACAAAAAAAAATATATATTGATATTCCATTAATTCGGTCACGGTGGCATTTTATATCGAGCATATCGAGGTCGCGATTGACGCATCGAACCCAGACTCGACGCGGTACGGTCGCATAAAATGCAAGAATGATTATCCAAAGTGCAATAATAGTTCGTCGGGGATCTCCAAGGTGCAGCAACGACGCGCAAAGTAGTAGGGCGAGAGGGGAAGGTTGGGGAGAAACGGGATTGAATTATGTTGTTAAATAAGGAGATGATCGATCGATGATGCAGGTACAGTTGGCTCCCCGAGGACGAGGAATCGACGAAGCTTGAGGGTCCGAGGCCGGTACTGCCTTCGGCCGTTCACTGCCATCAGCAACCCCTCGGCCCGCACAAGGGTCCGAAGCACGTGAGCTTCGCCAGATCCCACACTCTGACCTCCTTCGACACGTCCCTGAGCAAAAGCCCACCGAGATCAGGTCACAATCAGGAACGTCTGATCGATTCTCAACCTACTCCGAACATACAAACCCCAATGCCGAACAATTTCACGACTACCGGGATTCATCCTTATCCGGCTTTCGCCACACCTGAGCCAAGAGTTCTCGTTCTCGGTACGTAAAAACATACGATTGGATCCATGGTGGTTAGGATTTTTTTTTTTTTTCGACGATTTCGGTATTCTTGGATGAGATGGCAGCCATTTTTGAAAGAAGAGTTTGAAAAATCGATCTTCTGAGGGTTTTTTTATCCTGCAGATTTTTTTTGACGGGTTTTGGAAACTTTCTTTATTTTTTTTACATTTATTTCGAGGTTTTGAGATCCTGAAGTTTTTGATGGGGTTCCCGGAGTAGTTTTCTCGGTTATCGTTTATTTTTTGGATGATATGAAAGAACGATTGACTTTAAAATTTTATGGACCAGTTAACCGTTCTCATATTTTATCCAAAATATTGATCATACTCAAAAATACTGGTTTTTAGTTGCACGGAAATAATTAATTACGATTACGTTACCAAATTAATTCCAATTCTAAAAAATCTATTTCGTCCAGAAAAAAAACTTGATGCCATCAAATACTTCAACACGTCAACCCGACCACCCTCCACGAAACCAAAATACCATCATTCAAAAGACTCCCCCAAAATTTCGTCACAAAAATTATAAAATCAATCAAATCAAATTTAAAAAAATCCAATAAATACCTCAAAGCTTTCAAAATCCACAATAATTCCATCCCCATAAAATCATGACAGAAAAAGTGCCAAAACGTGGTGGAATGAAGACCCAAGCGACGCAGACGGAAGTTCCAACGGGTATGCGTCGCAACGCACCGGTCACCCTAAGTCCCAGAACGATTCAGCGAGTAAAAATGGTTTCCCAAGGCGCGCAGACTAATGGTTTCTTGAACGGACGAAAATTAACGAAGAGTTATTCGGAAGCCGGCCAATTGGGAACCCCATTGGGAGGCGGAAGTGCAGGAGCCATCAATGCCGATGGAATTGCTTCGGTTACCAACGAATCCACGATCGAACACGAACCATTGCAGAGAACCCAAAGCGAAGAACCTCCAAGATCACCTTTCATCGTCGACACGCCTCCACGAGAACCTTCTCCGACCTTCGTCGAGCTTTGTTCAACCTCCGAAACCGATCGAATGTCGAACGGTCAAATCGACGGACGAACGTCGTCACCCCGACGTCAATGGAGATCACGGGATCGTTTGAAAACTCCTGATCCCATTCAATCCATGGACGATCAAGAGATTCTCATTGATTTTAAACCCGCGCCGATTTCGCCGGACGTCAAACGAGCCTTGCTGGCCAATCTCGACAGCGAGCCGCAGATAAAACGTATCGCCAATCATCTTCACAAGACCCTGTCGGACGGGGAAATCCGGGTCGAACGTCGCGAACTCGTCGGCGAAACGGGCGAACCGAGTTATCCTCACAGCTGCAAACGCAATTACGAGGATCCTTGTTGGGGTCGGGGAGTCGCTATAAAACCGCCTGTACAATTTTCATCGACACCGGAAAATTTGTCGATGCTCGCGAGATCGAACAATTGTCAGAGGGATCATCGGGAACGCAGGGAACATCGAGAACGACAGCATCACGAAGAGGTTTGAATCGTTTATCTACTTTTTTTAAAAATGTTATTCGTTTTTATTTTTGATTTACTTAAATTTAGTGATTTATTGAAATTTATTTTTATTATATTTATTTATTCGATTGTGTTGAGGTCATAGAATTTTAAAATCGTCCTTAAGACACATCGACATCAAAAAATTGAAAATTCTTCTAAAAAAGAAAATAGAATTATATACAACTGCATTCTATATTATTATCAGATTTAATAAATATCGGTAATAATATATAATCATTTTTTATGTCATTATCAAATTGTAATAAATGACGATAATAATATATAATCATATTTTATATTATCATCAGCTCCTAATAAATATCAATAATAAAAAATCATATTTTTTCTTATAATCAGATTGCAATAAATATCGTCGACAATATACAATACTAACCATCAAAATTCCAAAACCAACGCCATTTCGGTGCACTCTCGACTCTCACAAAAAAAATCCTCTACTATTCCCCAGGAATTCCACGAAAACATAATTCGTCGAGGATTGTTCCGAAAACGCAGCGTTTCTCTCGAGGACGGTGTGCAAGATTTGCAGACAAGCGACTTCATTCTTCCACGATCATTGCCAACCTCACCAACCTCACCAACGTCGTCACCAGGTGCGTCAATCTCGACCCTTCCACCCCTTCCAAAAATTACCCCAAAAATATATCTAAAAAAATCTTCAAAAATAAAATAAAATTTATCTTCGACATCCCCGTGATTTCCACGAATCAGGACAAACCAGTATCGTTCACATGTCACCGAAGTACGAGAGACGAAGACCGAGTTTTTTGCGTACCGGAGCGATAATCGTCGGCACGATTTCGTCTCCCTTCGCTTCGAGCGATTCACTCACCAACGACGTCACGAAAGACCACAGCGATGGAATTTGGAACGAGTCGCAGGCTACGGTATTGCAGGTTGATTCGTTGGGTCTGTTGACACCATCGTCGCGCAGACGACACTTGTTGCTTCTTCAGCATCAGCAAAGATCATCGATGGACACCGAAGCTCTGGACGCCGAGGACGAGGACGACGTGGATATTTGTCCACCGGCCAGTCCTAGAATACGTTTGGAACCTGCGAGTCCTGTCATTATTCCGCCGAGCAGGTGCGAACGACATTGAAGTTTGTCTTTTCCTTGACTCGACGTGATTTCGATAAAAAGAATTACTCAAGTTCGAGTCGATCTCGAGCCAACATCGACTTGAGATCGATTTATAGGGTTCAACTTGGAATTGAATTTGGGGCAACTTGGAATTGAATTTGTGGCAACTTGAAATTGAGTTTGAGTCAAGTTTAACTCGGCTTTGATTCAAATTGGACTGTACTTTTTATTGATTACGACTCTTCTTTGACTCGACTTTGAATCGACTTTCGTTAGACCTTGGCGAGACTTTGACTCGGCCTTTCCTCGACTTGGTCCGACTTTGAATCAACTTGGGGAAAATTCTAGCTCGACTTTCAGTCAATTTTCGATGAAGTTTGACTCGACTCTTGACTCAACTTTGACTCAACTTTGGCTCAACTTTGACTCAACGTCGGTTCGACTTTGACTCGACTTCGGCTAAGCTTTGGCTCAGCTTTGGCTCAGCTTTGGCACAACTTTGACTCAACTTTGGCTCAACTTCGACTCAACGTCAGTTCGACTTTGACTCGACTTTGGCTCAGCTTTGGCACAACTTTGGCTCAAATTTGACTCAACTTTGATTCGACTTTGACTCGACTTTGACTCAATTTCGAATACCATTCGATTGTCTTTTTAAATTTAATTACAGCATCGAAGGAACGCTGCTGACCAGCCATCTGGCGAACGGAGCTCTGCGAGGACGAAGCGGTCTTCGACGACCCAGTCCGTCCTCTATATCGCAACCGTTGTCGCAATCGTCGAGCGAGCTCGGTTTGAACCTCGCGCGAACCGATTCCGGTGGTCGTACGAACACCGATCTTTCCGAAGCCTCGACGACCGAGGATTACGTCACTGCCAACACGTCGACGGGCACCGGGACCACAACCGGCACATCGGCCACAACGAGTTCGTGGTCAAGACCGGGTTATCTGCCGTCGAGCGTTGCTCCTTCGGGACCGGCTTCAACCACTGCCACAGCCGCCGACGGAAGCTCGTTCGAGAGCGCGAGCTCGATCTACAGCCTGGCCAGGAGCGAGGTATTCTTAATTTTTGGATTTATTCATTATGTTTCTTTCGTTTTATTTTGTTGTGACGGCTTTCATCGGTTCTGGTCGGTGATTTTTAATGGCGATTTTGTTGTTCTTGTTTTCGATTTAATCCGTAGCTCTTAGAGGATTCGACTCAGCATGTGCACATTAGCGCGAGCTCTATTTACAGCTTGGCAAAAAGCGAGGTACAATTTTTAAAGGAATATTTTGATTTGTTTTTTTTTTAATAGAAATTAGGTTTGATAAATTTCATGCATTTTCGTTTGTTCGCTTACGAAGCTTTTAGAGGACTCAGTGCAGCATGTGTATCTCAGCGCGAGCTCTATTTACAGTATGGCGAGGAGCGAGGTATTTTAACACTGTTCAATAACATTTATTCACTTTAATTTTGAAATTTTGTAAAATCGAGACTCACATTATATTTTTTTTTTTCCGTGATTTATCGTGCTGGGTCTCGAAGCTCCCAGAGGATTCGTCGCAGCGTGTCAATGTTGGTTTCAAACAGCTTTTGCTTCGCAATATCGATGTCTCCAATTTTTCCCCCATGATGTCTCCTCTCCCTTCCGGAAGCTGACATTTAAAAAATGTTCAAAGCAATCCCAGCATGAAAAATAAATTACAAAAAAAAATGTTAATTTATATAAAATCATTGTTGAATCTTTTTTTTTCTTATTTAAGGCGGTCGTCGAGGAGCCGTGCAGTCCCCCGCCAATAATGGAGGAACAAATTGCCACAATCGACAACGATGTAACACGCGTAAAGGAACCGAGAGCGCCCTCGCCAGCCGGTTCGACGAGCAGCAGCAGTTCCGGAAGTTACGATCTCGACGATGCAATGCCCGAACCACCGGCATCCCAACCGGATGCTTTTTCGGTCACAGCCACGCTCAGCCGTCACGGATCCGAACTCGAACTCGATCACGATGTGAGTTTTCACGGCCATTATTGTCCACCACGTTGGCAAAAGATTGTTGAAAAAATAGAATGATTCATTGATTCATTGGTTCATTGATTCATTGATTCATAGATTCATTGATTCATTGATTCATTGATTCATTGATTCATTGATTCATTGATTCATTGATTCATTGATTCATTGATTCATTGATTCATTGATTCATTGATTCATTGATTCATTGATTCATTGATTCATTGATTTATTGATTCATTGATTCATTGATTCATTGATTCAGTGATTTATTGATTCATTGATTTATTGATTCATTGATTCATTGATTCATTGATTCATTGATTCATTGATTCATTGATTCATTGATTCATTGATTCATTGATTCATTAATTCATTGATTCATTGATTCATTGATTCATTGATTCACTGATCCATCAATTCACTGCTTGGTTGATTTATTAATTTTTCAATTAATTTATTCATTCATTCATTCCAATTTACTTATTTATTCCTCATTTTTCGCGGTCATTTTGTAAATAAAATCGTCCAAGCAGGACGGTCATCATTCGTCTTCCGGTGGTTACGCCGAATCCCCGCCGGATCCCCAAGCTTGGACCGAGGAGGAACGTCGACGTAGAAAAAAAAATTTTACCCTCGATTTCGCCGGAAGTCACGAGACCGATCACAAGGACGCGGACCAATTGTCCTTTCATCATCATCAGCAGCAGCAGCAGCAACAGCAACAGCAGCAGCAGCAACAGCTATCCGGACAAACCGACAATCCGGACGTCAGTCCGACACCGAGTCATCGACATCGCACGTCGCGTGGAAAATCCATTAATTCGGCGCGAAGTCCTCATCGCAATAACAAATCGCCGCGCGATAACGTTGGACAGCGTCAACTCGCGGGACGAAGTCCGGGCAGCGCCTCCCTCACCAAGGACGATTGGATAAATCCTCCGGACGACGCCGTGCAGGTTCCAACGTCGGACGATTCGAGTTGCAGCCATCGTTATCACGTCCATCATCATCATCATCACGTTCACGGTAATCAGGATAACGTTTCGCATCGGCGGACTCGAGAAAGCCCGAGAAGGAAAACCGGCGGAAGTGGATACGCCAATGCCGGTAGACGTCGCAGCAATGAGGTAGGGAGAGAGATAGAGAGAGAGCGAGAGGGAGAGAGAGGGAGGGGGAGAGAGAATGGCGAATGTTTGGAATTTTTATTTGAAATTTTTTTTCTATAATTTCAATCAACAGACAATAATTATGATCATATTTTAATTTTCAAAGATACGTAATTATTTTCATTCATTATTTTCATCATTATTATTATTATGATTATTATTATAATTATAATAATAATAATAATAATAATAATTATTATTATTATTATTATTATTATTATTTATAATATAATTATAATATAATTATTATTTATATTATTTATTTTATTTTATATAATATATTATTTTATATAATATATTAATTATATTATTTAATTATAATATAATTATTATTATTATTATTATTATTATTATTATTATTATTATTATTATTATTATTATTATTATTATTATTAATTTATTAATTAGACTATTTTCTCTCCTGATTGAGCTTAAAATTCTCCTGACAATAAAAAAATCAGAATATTTTAATAATAATCATTGAAAATTTCTCGAAAGTACCAAAATTCCATCAACTTCATCGATAAAATTATTTCTTGAAGCTAATAAAAAATTAAAAAGTTAAAATTAAAAATTAAAAAAGAAAAATATTATAAAAAGCTCGTATTATCATTATTATTGCTTAAAAATTCGATTATAATTTTTTTTTTTCTCGCAGGACAAAAATGCAGCACTGACCGGAAGTTTGCCGAGGCGAAGATATCAACGTTATCAACGCAGTCCCCACAATGGACACACCACGACTGCCGTTATCGTAAAATCGCCGAGTCCCGAAGCCCGGCTGAAAGCTCTTTCCGCGGAATCTTTGAGATCTGTGAGTCCCGGCAGCGACAGCGTTTTCTACAGCGAAACCGCCGAACTATCGGGAGCCGGACTTACGGCTCTCGTCGACGCCCCGCACTGTCAAAATTGCGGCAGAGAAGTAAGCACAGATAAATATATATATATATATATATATATATATATATATATATATATATATATATATATATATTATTTGGGGTTTTTTTTCATTTTGTTATTTATTTGAGAGAAGGAATTTAATTTTGATGGCCAAAAATATATATTTGAAACGATTTTACGTTGCATCAAACTTTAATCTATTTTTTGTTGTTCATTAATTTATTTTATTTATTTTATTGATTCGTCAAATTTGATTTTGTTTTGATTTTTTTTAAATTTTTTACAGGTCGCCGAAGAAATTGTCCAGCCACCGGCTGGTTTCGCCGATTCACCGGAATGTCCGAGAGCCGCATCGACGACGTCGTCCAGCAAACACGCGGGTCATCGTCTTTACAAAAAATTTGAAAAACGTTACAGATCGGAAGAACGTGGCGAGCGAAGATATCCGAGCAGAAACAACGGAGCCGGAAGATCGGACGTCAGAGCGAAATCCGAAGAACGGGGAGGAAGACCGAGCAGTCGTGGATCCATCGACGATGGTTCCAGAAGAAGGCTTCACGCCCGAAGCACCGACGCCAGTATGGAAGTTCTCACAGGTGCCGCATTATTTATTTATCTATTTATTTATTTATTTATTTATTTATTTATTTATTTATTTATTTATTTATTTATTTATTTATTTATTTATTTATTTATTTATTTATTTATTTATTTATTTATTTATTTATTTATTTATTTATTTATTTATTTATTTATTTATTTATTTATTTATTTATTTATTTATTTATTTATTTATTTATTTATTTATTTATTTATTTATTTATTTATTTATTTATTTATTTATTTATTTATTTATTTATTTATTTATTTATTTATTTATTTATTTATTTATTTATCTATTTATTTATTTATTTATTTATTTATTTATTTATTTATTTATTTATTTATTTATTTATTTATTTATTTATTTATTTATTTATTTATTTATTTATTTATTTATTTATTTATTTATTTATTTATTTATTTATTTATTTATTTATTTATTTATTTATTTACTTATTTATTTATTTATTTATTTATTTATTTATTTATTTATTGAGGTTATTTGAAAATAATTTAAAAAAATCAAAAATCACTAAAGGATGAATAATTTACATTTTAATTCGATTCAATTAATAAATTAATGAGCTGATCAATCAATCAGCCAATTCAATTTCAATTAAATTTAAATGAATGATAAATAAAATTTCTATCTTATCAATCATTGAACGATAGAATAATAATTAATACAACATTACGCTAAATTATAAGAATAATATTTTATGATTTTTTATTGTATAATAATAATTATCATTATTATTCCTATTATCTATTACCCCTATTTATATTACAAATAATTATTAATAATTTTCTATTATCTACTAATACAAAAATTGATATTTCTCTGATCGAATTAATTTTTTTCGACCTTCGATAAATTTCGATAAAAAAAAAAAGGTCGCGAAGACGAAGACACTTACGTGGAGCCTTACACGGGTTGCGAGTGGATCTACATAGGCGAGGCCGAGGAGAGTCACGTGTGGAGACGTCCGGACAGCCGGGACGGCGACGACGAGTCCTCGGACGCGGCGACGAAGGATCACAATCGACGGGGATCTCAAGGCTCAACCGAGAGCGAAAAATCATTCCGCAAAAAGTACCAAGCCGCCACTCACAGAATGGTCCATCGAAAAAGCAGCGGCGAGATGTACAAAAGAATTCAAACAAAAAGTTTCGGTAAGCGAAAATAATCCACAAAATTGAAATTTTTTCAAAGAATTATTCCACAAATAAAACAAAAAAAATCACGAGCGTGTAATTGAAAGTAACGAGTAAAAGGAGCAGCTTGTCGAAGGTACTCGGTGATAATAACATCCCTCCGGGTGTTTGCTAATGGCGGTTGTGTAATTATTAAAAAATTCAATGCTCCGCAAATTGCTAGAAACCAACTTGTTGCTTTCTCCCTCTTTCTCTCTTTCTCTCTTTCTCTCCCTCGTCATCCCTCCGGGTGCTAACTAGGTTGCGAGGGGTGTAAAGTCTGACATATATATATATATATATATATTATAAAGACTCCACGGCAAAATAACAACCAGAAGGCCTTTAAAAAAACAACAACAACAACAAAAAAACCTTCCCAGCACAGTAGACCGACTCGGGACGCGAGCAAATTCTAACGTGTCGATTAGTTCGATGCTTCGTAAAGCGCCATCAGTGGGGTAGGTTGACGCGCGGCGGGCGCCCGACGCGCTTTTGCCGCCGGGGGGGGGGGGGGGGTGAAGGGGTCGAAGAGGAGAAACGAAGAAGAACCATCGCGTGGCAATAGAACGAAGGTCGTTTTATTTTTAATCGAACCGCGGTTTCACGCGCTTCGCCAGCTTCGCAAGAGCTTTTTCCGCCTATTTCGCGATGCCACCCTTCCCCGCCCCCGTCTTCAACCCCGCGACCGCGACTGTTTTAGCCGTTTCGTTTCCTAAACGGTCGCGCCGGCCATTATTTCTGCCAAGGTCGAAACTCTCGTAGCCGATTCATTGAAACGCGTGTCGCGATTTGTGTTTAACGCCGAAATACGAATCTTCCGCGGCAGCCCCTGCCCTTCTCCATCCCCTTCCTCTTCCCCGTAACGTCCCGATCGTCCATCGTTTGACCTTCGTCGCTCGGCTCGACGGCGTTTCACCGCCGCGAGATTGATCGATTTGGCCGCCAAAGTGGAAACTCTCGCGGCATCTGTCTCGCGATTGTCGGCTTGGGTCACGGATAAACTCGTCGTGGCACCGTGAAACGTTGCAATGAGATTTTGATCGAAAACTAACAACGCTGTTTGCACAGACGCGAGCGTCGTTGCGAGATATTTTTGGATGATCGTCGGAACGAAATTTGACCGTTTGAAGAGCGAAGGTTCGTCAAGAAATATTTTTTTCGAAGGGCTGGTAGCATTCCTTCGGTATTTGCGTGATAATTACGATGTGAGTACCGGTATTCGTTGTTTTCAGGAAGACATTTTGAGCCTAAACGTACTCGGTGGAATGTACGAGATCATGCTGCACCGTTTGAGCGGTGTAATCCTTATGAATACCGGTATTCGACGAGTATCTACGAATTAATTACAGCGCAATAATTTTTAAAAAATACTATGTTTAGTTGGAAACAGTAATTGCACGTCGAGTACCGGTACTTAGGCCTCCGTACTCGTCGATTTGGCAAAAGAAACGAATAAAAAAATTAATTTCATCATTAAAGTCCCATAGTCGCACGTGCGGCAACGATTCATTTGGACGCCTCGCGATTCCGCCTAAACGAGAAACGTTTTAACCGTCGATGACTCAGTCCTCGGAGCACTCGGCTTCGCCGACATAGTTTCACCGAGCTTTTTCCGGCCCGTCGACCTCTTTCGCGCTCTCTCGAGAGCCTTCGATGGGAATGATAAAAAAAAATACATACAAAACAAAAATAATCGCAAATATTTTTGGCAAACAACGTTCGAATCGATGCCTAAACGAAACGAGGAAAAATCAAAATCAATTTAGTACAACCGTTGTTGTTGAATGTTTTTTTTTTTGGTTTTTGATTTGTTTTATGATTAGTTTGGTTTCTGATACAATCTGGACGAACGGAAGAGACGTGCGAGACGGAATGCGGTTCTTCAAAATTTTCTTTAAATAATCTTCGCGTAACACACGCGGTTGATCTAAATATAAAACGATTCGGTCGCCGGTTCTCGAACGGCGGCCGCGTCGTCGTCGACGACGACTACGACGACGACGTCGACCACCACCCGCGGGTTTCTCGAAGGCGGCTTGAGAGCGCCGTGAGAGAGCTGGACGGACGATTGCTCTCGTGGATGAGGAGAGAAAGAGAGAGAGAAACGTTGGGTCGTGGTCTAACGTCGTGGATTCGGTTCTCCGGGGGTTTCGGGGGTGAGCGAGGATGGGCTCTTCGTGCCACGGGGAGGAAGACACAGCTCTTTGGCTGGCAGTCAGTGGGTCAGGGCGCCGAGTCGCATTCCGCGAGGCCGTTCCGCGACTCGTTTTCTTCCCCGTTCGCGCTGACACGTATCTTATCAATTTTCCCAACGATCGTTCTACGTGTAAACAATTTTTTCTTTCGCAAATTTATCTTCTTTTCTCATTGAATTTTGCAGATAATTGAATTCGGGAAATTATCGAGTGCGTGAAAAATTAGGGTGTTGATAAGAGAGTGGGGGGAAATTGGTTTGTTTTTTTTTTTTTTTTTTGGGTTTTTGGGTTTGATTCGGGTGACGTGTGAATACCGGTGAGGGAAATAATGGTGTGCGATTCGGTGGGGATCTCGTGTCCGCCCGATCTGGGCGAGGACGTGTCGCTCAAGAGCGCACTCGAGGAATTATTGAAATGCATGCTCCGTGTATGGTGTCGAGAGGGACAGGCGCTAAACAAGCTCAGCTCGTCTGCTACTGGTAAATTTATTCTGTCTCGTGGGAATATTTGTCCATTTTTTTCATCAATTAATTGATTATCTGTGTTTTTCGTGGTTTCTGCTATTTATTCGTCCATTAATATTTTTTTACAGGCTATTTGTGTGTAGGATTGCATTTTTTTTCCTCGCGATACTTGCTCGAGCTTTCGGAGATAAGATTGAATTTATAAGAACAATTTTCTAACCTGTTTTTTTATTTTAAAAAATATTTGGAAAAATAGTTATCTACTATTCTCAAATAAATTGTTTTTTTTGGTGAAATAATTTTTTTTCGAATTTAATTTTATCTACGTTGATATATAAAATATGTATTAACAATTTTCTTGTTGTACAATTGTTTTTTATATTATTTTACCTCCCACCGCCGGTGTGCAGCCCCTCGATGCATAAATTATCCATCGTTTTATCCGATATCTATTTTTCATCCCTTTGACGTTGCGCGGTCGTCGTCGATGCGTGAAAACTCAAAAGACTGACGATAAAGAAATAAAAAGAGCAAAAAAAACGAGCGAGATAGAAGATTTAAAAAGCTTTGAAAGGTCACGTCGTCGATTGAATTTTTTTTTTAAATGATCAATTATTTACGTATTCATCTTTTCATTGATTCATTTATTTATATATTTATCTATATATCTATTTAATTATTAATTCATTCAATGGTCTACTCATCTTAATATTTACATATCTATCAACTTATTTATTTATTCATTCATTCATCTAAATATCTATCTATCTAACAATTCATTTATTCAATTAATTCATTAATTTCTCTGTCTATCCGTATATATATTTATATACCAATATAATTATTGAGTCATTCATTCATTCATATATCTACTCATCTATCTGTCTATGTATCTATCAATTCGTTTATTTATTTCTTGACCTGTCTAACTGTCTATCGATATAATATACCCATTCAATCATTTCGTCATTCATCTATTTATTCACCCATCTACTTATTTATTTATTTATTCATCTATTTATTTCTTCATTCTTTTATTCGGTCATTTATTTATTCATTCATTCATTCATTTATTTATTTATTTATTTATTCATTTATTATTTATTTATTTATTTATTTATTTATTTATTTATTTATTTATTTATTTATTTATTTATTTATTTATTTATTTATTTATTTATTTATTTATTTATTTATTTATTTATTTATTTATTTATTTATTTATTTATTTATTTATTTATTTATTTATTTATTTATTTATTTATTTATTTATTTATTTATTTATTTATTTATTTATTTATTTATTTATTTATTTATTTATTTATTTATTTATTTATTTATTTATTTATTTATTTATTTATTTATTTATTTATTTATTCATTCATTCATTCATTCATTCATTCATTCATTCATTCATTCATTCATTCATTTATTTATTTATTTATTTATTTATTTATTTATTTATTTATTTATTTATTTATTTATTTATTTATTTATTTATTTATTTATTTATTTATTTATTATTTATTTATTTATTTATTTATTTATTTATTTATTTATTTATTTATTTATTTATTTATTTATTCATTCATTCATTTATTTATTTATTCATTCATTCATTCATTTATTTATTTATTTATTTATTTATTTATTTATTTATTTATTCATTTATTTATTTATTTATTTATTTATTTATTTATTTATTTATTTATCTATTCATTCATTTCATTATTTATTTATTCATTAATTCATGCATTTATTTATTTATTTATTTATTAATTCATGCATTCATTTATTTATTTATTTATTTATCTATTTAATTATTTAATTCGCAGAGAGCGACAAACGCGTGATCGTCAGACGCGAAGCCGGTGGTGAATTCGGTTTCCGTATTCACGGTTCGAAACCGGTCGTCGTGTCGGCCATCGAGCCCGACACACCGGCCGAGAGTTCGGGTCTCGAAGTCGGTGACATCATAATGTCGGTCAACGGACGTAGCGTGATGGACGCGACCCACTCGGAAGTCGTTAGACTCGCTCATTCGGGACCGGATGTTCTCGAACTCGAAGTCGCGCGTACGTGCAACGTTCTCGCACCGAAAATCGCCATTGGCAATGGAAACGCGATCGGTATCACGACCGGCAACAACGTCGTTAAATCAACGTCCAAGGAAACCGCGATTTGCACCGGTTACCTGTGGCGCAAAGCCACCAGCGTCGCTTCTTCCGGTTCCGACAAATGGGTTCGAAGATGGTTCGCTCTGCGTCGCGACAATTGCCTTTATTACTACAAGACTGATACGGTTAGTTCGATTGATTGATTTATTTAACGAGGAACAATGGATTAATTGTTTTGGGTGAGATTATTTCGATGGAATTTCATCGTCGTTGGTTGGTGAAATTATTTATGATTTTGGGAATTTTTAATACTATTGAATTCATTAATTATTAATATTAATGATTATTGATATCATAGAAATTATCGTATGATTTAATTAATTGGCTATTTGAATTATTACGATTATTTGATGTGGAATTATTGAAATCTGATGAATAATAGTTGTCGAAATTCTGGCAATTATTTGAATTATCCATAATACTAAAATTACTAAAATCATCGAAATCATTGCAATTATTCTAATATAATTAATTATTATTTTTCGTTGAGATTATTACAGGATTCAATTATTTAGTTATTTGAATTATGACGATTATTTGTCACTAAACTCATTGCAATTATTGTAATCGCATTTCACAATCTTCGCAATTCACAATTATCTCGTCCTCTCGAATAATCAATGTCATTATCGCTGTCATCAAATAAAAATCGCAGAGATAACGAATTATCGATTAGTTCGAAATTTTTTTTCGCAGGATTCACAGCCGGTTGGGGCAGTGATGCTCCTGAAGTACGAAGTAGAGCCGACACCGGAGTGCACGAGGCCGTACAGCTTTGCGATCAGAAAACAGGGTGCACCGAGTCATCATCTCGCGGCTGACAGCGAGGAAGCCGCTGCCAGATGGAGCACAGTCATTCGCGAGGCTGTCGAGAGAAATAATCAGGTTCGAATTTTTTACAATAAAAAATAATTATTGCCAATCAAGCAGCAATTAAAAATCAACAAAAAAATATTTAATTAATTAAATATTAATTTTTAATTCAATATTTGATTAATAAAATGTAATAAATTTTTTTTAAATGTCTATTATTATTATTTTTAATGAATGAACAAATGAATTGTCGATCAGGCTGACACGTGGTTGGATGCTTCTCTGAGAATGCAAGAAATGGCGGCTTGCGCGATTCAGAGGCCGGATTGTTTCGGTTATTTGTCGAAGCAACAGAATCGGGCGCGAAAAACATCGTCGCCGACGGGTTGGTCGAGACGTTATTGCGTTCTCAAAGACGCCGCGCTCTATTTCTACGACGACGCGAACGCCGAGAAGGCTTTTGGCGTGGCGTGCCTACACGGGTTCAGGGTTCACGGCAGCGCGCCCAATTCCGGCGGAAGGAAACACGCGTTCGAGCTACAACCGCCCGATCCTACCCAGAGAAGCTACACGTTTGCGACCGATTCGGAAATGGAGAAGAAAAGGTGAGGTTTCGATCGACTTCGTTGGTTGGATCAATTTTTTTAAATAAAATTTTGATCATTTGAAATGATTAAATAATTTAATAATTTAATAATTTAATAATTTAATAATTTAATAATTTAATAATTTAATAATTTAATAATTTAATAATTTAATAATTTAATAATTTAATAATTTAATAATTTAATAATTTAATAATTTAATAATTTAATAATTTAATAATTTAATAATTTAATAATTTAATAATTTAATAATTTAATAATTTAATAATTTAATAATTTAATAATTTAATAATTTAATAATTTAATAATTTAATAATTTAATAATTTAATAATTTAATAATTTAATAATTTAATAATTTAATAATTTAATAATTTAATAATTTAATAATTTAATAATTTAATAATTTAATAATTTAATAATTTAATAATTTAATAATTTAATAATTTAATAATTTAATAATTTAATAATTTAATAATTTAATAATTTAATAATTTAATAATTTAATAATTTAATAATTTAATAATTTAATAATTTAATAATTTAATAATTTAATAATTTAATAATTTAATAATTTAATAATTTAATAATTTAATAATTTAATAATTTAATAATTTAATAATTTAATAATTTAATAATTTAATAATTTAATAATTTAATAATTTAATAATTTAATAATTTAATAATTTAATAATTTAATAATTTAATAATTTAATAATTTAATAATTTAATAATTTAATAATTTAATAATTTAATAATTTAATAATTTAATAATTTAATAATTTAATAATTTAATAATTTAATAATTTAATAATTTAATAATTTAATAATTTAATAATTTAATAATTTAATAATTTAATAATTTAATAATTTAATAATTTAATAATTTAATAATTTAATAATTTAATAATTTAATAATTTAATAATTTAATAATTTAATAATTTAATAATTTAATAATTTAATAATTTAATAATTTAATAATTTAATAATTTAATAATTTAATAATTTAATAATTTAATAATTCAATAATTCAATCCTTCAATAATTCAATAATTCAACAGATGGCTGGCGGCTCTCGAATATTCGATCGATCGATGGATAAAAGTTGGTTGACGTCCAACGACCCAGCCTACAAACGAAGATTAAAACGAAGCAGCGACGACCCATCGACATTAGCTCGGTAATATCCTCCCACAAGCAACTTCCCAAATCTCCACCCCGTTGGTCCATTATCCTCCCAGAATCCACGAAGACAACTCCACCAAGCTCACTTGAAAAAATCCAAACAAATAAATGAAACAAAAACCAATCCCTCATCGTCCCAATCTCATCCTCCATTTATTTATTGTTCGCCAATTTTTACGTAAATTAAACAACCGAAAAATCTACGTTTATTATTTTCTCAAAAAAAAAAAATCAATTTCCATCCCGTCGTCATTAAATCCCCCAAAAACAATCACAATTGTCACTCGAATTATCGAATAAGTATGAAAACGATGAAACCATAGATGTACACAGCTCGACGATTTAGCATCGATACCAAAACTAAATAAATATAATTAAAAAAAAAACAAAATTTTTAAATAAAGAAAATAAAAAGAACAATAGAAATAAAAAATACAATGAAATCGCAACGCGAATGAGATTCATACGAAACTTTTTATCGAGTTTTTATCGTAGATTACGAATCGTGCGTTTGTATTGATAGTTCGAAAAAAAAAAAACAAATCGATAACGAAAAATCGTTAAAATTCGTGTTGTTAAAAGAAAAAAAAATGTCACATTATCGAATACGTAAATCACGATGCATCGTCCTGTATATTACACACATATTATACATAAATGCGTAAATAATATACATATAAATATAAATATAAATCATATTGTATAGAAAAAAAAAAAAAATAACAAATCCGTAAAATCGGATTGAATATTTTGGTTGAATGCCAAACAGATTGCATGGACGAATGCTTGAGACGTAAAAAAACTTTCAAAAAAACAAAAAAAAAACAGGTGCGAAAGAGTTTTAAGCAATAGTTGTTGTTACAATTGATAGTTTTTATTGCATCGTAAAAACGAGGACCGGAGACGATTATTCTATATATCATGCGTAAATAAATTGTGTTATCCTGTATACGCATACATTGCATATGTGTGTGTGTGTATATATATATAAATGTGCTGCAGATACCACAGATATAATAGAGCGAGACGAAACTAATGCGAGCAAAAGTTTCGTTCGTGAAATTTTATCGAATCGTTGTTGTTCGTTGAGAGAACCAAAACAAAACAAACAAAAAACAAAGAAATTATTAATAATAAAGAAATGAAAAAAAAAAAAAAACAAATACACATACCCGCAAACACACTCGCAACACGCAAATAAATTTAGAATGGAAGATAAATGGACGAAGCGAAAAAAAACAAACAACATATAATAATTATTATGGAATATCTGTACATCGTTTGCATGCCTGCATTTAACGAAGTAAAGAAAAAAATAGAATTACCGTAACGTTTATAAAAATAAAAAAATAAAAATTTTAAAGAATTAATCGACGGATAAAATGAGAAAATAATACGAAAAAATTAAAAAAAAATAATTTGATAAAAACGAAAAGACGAACGAAGAAAAGAGAGATGAAAATGTAAAAATGTTGAGGATTGATTGACGCGAATGTACAAAATGTTTCAGCCAGAGTTGGCCAGTCTCGAAGAATTTGACGATAACAATTTCGGAGAGAATAAAAAAAAAAAAATCGGCAAAGAGAACGAAAAATCTGAGTCTGAAAAAAAAAAAACACGTGAATGATTGTTGCATGCATGCGCGCGTGCGATTGCGCTAGTGTGTGAAAGTGCGAGTGTGCGTTTGTGCGTATGTGATGAAAAAAAAAACAAAAGATAACAAAAAGAAAAATATTAAGTCAAACCGCTCAAAAATCAGAGATAATAATAAAGACTTTAATACCAGTTACATAACGGCTGCTGCCATTTACTGTCTATTACATTATATATCCCTTCGTCGTCGTCTTCAACGTCACAACGATTTTCAATCGATATATGTTTATACATAAAAATATTCATATACATATAAATACGTTTATTTACATATATATGAATATAAATATATATATATTTAAATATATATCAACGATATCAAAAATTTACACGACACGAAAAATCTTCCACCCTTCAATAAAACCCAGCACGCGTTCGACCATCGACAAGAAAATTTGTCCACGATGACGAAACAACGTATTTTCAACGATGCATGTGCTTAAGTCGGTGTAAACGTTGTATCGAATAAATCGTTGTTACAATTGATGTGCAAGAGCGGCGAATTGTCCCGCGTCGAAATTTTGCGACATCGGTAATAAACAATATTCCGAACGTGTTATTTGCAGCGCCTGTTGACGGGCAACCGGTTATACAGGCGTGCATTGCGGGTTGCCTTCGCCAGGCGCCGGTTCGCCATCTCGTGCCTCAAAACCCGATTTTTTCTCTGAGATAGTCGCATTTTTCTGAATTTCTATCTATCGAAAGCTAGCGGTAGAACAATTGCTTCTGATTATGCGATGGGAAAAGTAACGGTAGTATAATCAAGGATAAATTAAGGTGATCAGCGAGCCTAGAAAGCCACCGCATTGCGAGATTGGTGACATTCTCTGTGGTTTCCGGTTCGATCCCGATCTCCAGCAAATACTTTTTCACGATTCAATCCATGAAATCAATCGTGCTTCGTTCCGCCGACTCTTGGTGCGGTAATTGAGCAAAGTATAGTCGATATAAATTATTTACGATAAAAATCAAAGAAAATCATATTTTCTATCCAATAACGTCGGTAATGCAGGACTTTCTCCAACGCAAACCAAGATTTCAATAGTAATACAGTTTGATAAAGAAATAAAAGTCTCCAGAATGTTGATAAATAATAATTAGGCATCGCCAAAAAATAAGAAACAATAAATCAATCCTAAGAAATAAACATCGCAACAATTACCCCACGTTACTCAACCAACCGCGCGCCATCTATAAACAAAAATTCTCCCTACAATCTCTCGCTTGCAAAATCTCAAACCCAAATTCACCTGACGTTAGCCACGTAACTTCGCCATCATTCGCCATCTCCCCTAATTACCCTCAGGAAAAATCCTAAAACTCAAACACAGGCCTCGAAGTTCGCACACGATTCTCCGTTCTTCGATTTTTTTTCTCGTTCTTGAAGTTTCTCTTACGTAGATTCTTGGTGTCACTCTGACGGTTTTAAAGTCGGTATAACTGGCTCGGATCGTCTTGTTCCACCTTGGTTTGTCGTTGAATTGATTTTTGTAAACATCTATTGCCGCAAATCTGTACTTATTGTCGACTAACCTCACTTTTGTTTTCGCGCCTGATCGGTGCTCGATATTTCCCTCGCTCGGCGAGGCATGTCCTCGCACGGAAACCCCGCTTCTGGGGAGAATCCGGAGGAGATTCCTTCTCATGAAATTGCTATGGACCTCGATCCTGCTACGATCACCTCCCAGATTGCCAGCCTCAGAAATGAGGCCTTTCCAGGAAATTCTAAGAAACGAGTGCTTGAAGAATCATCTCTACCTGTCAAAGCTTCGAAGAGTAATTCCAGGCCTCGAGTTGAGATCACCCCGGCTGTTGTTACGCAAAAGGAAATTGTAAGTACAAGCTCTCCGATTCCCGCTAAAGGTCCTTACAAGGTGGTCATCGAAAGGATCGATCCCAGCGCAACAACTCCTCGCATGAATGCGACCAACATTGGTAAGCTGTTGATTTCAATCTTCCGCAACGACCAAAGTATCAAAGTATTCAGCTCCGGCAAGCACCAGTGTACTGCTATGCTTAACACTCAGGAGCAGGTAAAAAAAATTACCAATCTTCCAGATTTCCCAGCTAAAAATATGCGTGTCGTGGTACCGAACACCTCTGAGACTTGTTTCGGCCTCATTAAGGGGGTCCCGGACGATATCACTGAGGAAGAGATTGTCAACAGTATTGTTTCGGATGTTCCAGTTCTCGCTGCACTCAGGCAAAATCGCAAAGCGACGGTTAATGAGAAGTCGGAGCTTATTCCAACAGAGTCCATTCGCCTCACCTTCAAAGGCAAAGCTCGCCCAAACCAAGTGTCGCTTTACATGGTTCGACACACCGTCAAACCCTGGTGTGCGCCGGTCAAAATCTGTTTTCACTGCTATATCCCTGGCCATTTGGCTAGCCAATGCAAAAGCCGGGGAAAATGCATTCGATGTGGGAAGAGGGAACATAACGAGGGCGAGCAATGCTCTCACGCGAATGGGGCACCGTGCTGTGCCAACTGTCAAGGACCACACCTTCCGCTTGACAGAGCATGTCCCGTCTTTCAAAACGAAAGAGTTGTTCACGCTTTGGCTGCTGAAAAAATAATTTCTTTCTCCGAGGCGCGCCGCTCCCTCGCCGTTTCGTCAACGGCTCCGCCGCTCTGCTCAAATACTGCCTTCCCAGCTCTCCCTCAGAGCCAGCTCCAACGCCCTCAGCCCCCTTCTTACCACCATCAGCTTACGCCAGGTGCCCGATCTTACTCCTACAGCCAGATGGCCGCAACGGCCCCAACTCCGGCTCATGCCCTTGCTGCTCTCAGAAAACAGAATGCCTCACGAGATCAAAACGTAAACGAGCTCCCTCATTCCACCGAAATTAATAATAATTCTGTCGAAAATAATTCTGCTGAACCGACAACCACTCCCAATAACTATCCCACCAAAGTTCGGGGTAAAGACCCAACCGGTCCGTCAGCTGCTATTCTTGCAACCCGGGCTGCTCATTCGAATCTGCTATTATCCCCAAATGGACGCATTTATTCGCCACCTTCAGGCTCTCGTATTTCTCCAACAGGCATCATGGCTCAGACCAATGAAACGAATCCCTCTTCCCCATTTGCTCACATTGCTCTCATTATCCCGTCCATCATTCGGCTTATTATCGATCAGCTGGTCCCAGCCCTTTCCGCGTTCGGGCTTTCCGAATCTCTCAGTCCAATCATAGACATTCTCAATTCTATACCGGCAATGCTATCTCAATGTCTAGCTCAACCGCAGCATAATCACATCCATCAAAATGGCTGCGAATAAACCGATTAAAATTCTGCAGTGGAACTGTCGTAGTTTACGTAACAAGCTTGGCCTTCTGCTGAACGTTGCGGACTCATACGACGTATTGATTTTGTGTGAAACATGGCTCAGCTCGTCCCATATTCCAACAATTACCGGCTTTAACGCTTTTGTCAAAAATAGAATCAATAATCGGGGTGGAGGGCTCGCTATTTACATTAAGCAGTCTTTTAAGTTCTCGGAGGTAAGCACCATCTATCATCAATCCGGACAAATCGAAACCCTTTCTATCTCAATACAGACTTCTCTTGGCTCCCTACTGATAGTCGCTCTCTATAAATGTCACTCTTTCACTGCCCACAACAGAGATTGGAATCAGCTCTTCGATTCACTTTCTACATTTGACAAGGTTCTTGTGGCCGGAGACTTCAACAGTCATCATACTTCTTGGGGGTGCTCAAACAACTGTTCTTCTGGGATCTCGCTTTTCGACACCTATTCAGACTTTGACCTGACCCTACTTAATGACGGCTCTCCCACCCGGGTTACTCCGCCGACCCAAAACATTTCAGCAATTGATCTTTCCCTCATATCCCCAAACCTTCTCCCTCTCTCCTCTTGGACGGTGGAATCCGATTCTCTCTGCTCGGATCACTTTCCCATTTCAATCTCTTTTGGTATTCCCCGAGTAGCTTCGACCCCTCCCACTTACGGTCCTTCGTTAAAAAACATAGACTGGGTTAAATTTAATTCTCTTCTTGACACTGCAGCTCCTTTCCTCGAAGACTGCGCTCCGCTTGTGCAATATAAAAATATAGTTCACGCTCTACACGAAACGATCTCGGAATCTTGCCCCACAGTCCAAAAATCACCAGCCAAAAACAAAACTAGCCCAGCTATTTGGTGGAACGATAGTTGCAGGGAGGCAAACGTTGCACGCAAGGCAGCTTGGAGAGAATTTCGTAGCAATTGCAATGTCGAAAATCTATCGCGAGCGAGAAAGCTCGACGGGCTTGCACAAAAAGCTTTCCGCAAAGCAAAAAAAGAATCTTGGATGCTCTTCACCAAATCCATAGACTTTCGGACCCCGTCTAATCTCATCTGGTCAAAAATAAAACGTTTTCGTCACAGGAATCTCGACACTTCTCCAACAAAACCTGGAGACTCCGACGCTATCAATAAAAGAATGGAACTCATTCCCAAATTCTGTCCACCATCTTGTTTCTACCCTCACTTTCCCACGGTTTTTACTCCGAACTCGGGATTATGTCTACCCTTCACTATAGAAGAGCTGGATAACGCTATTTCTCTATCCAAACCTAAAGCAGCTCCCGGACCGGATAAAATTAACAACAGCGTTATCCGCCGCCTTCCGCAATCTATCCGTACAATTTTATTAAATACGTATAATAGCATTTTCACATCTGGTTTATTTCCTGAAGATTGGCATAACTTCACTATATTTTTTATTCCCAAATCCACCGCAGGTAAATTCAGACCGATTTCGTTAGCATCCTGCCTTTTAAAGGTTATGGAACGAATGTTACATTCTCGTCTCATTCAATGGCTAGAAAAAGGCCTTTATCTGTCGCCTTCCCAGTTTGGCTTCCGTAAAGGGAGGTCCTGCGCTGATAATCTCTCTATTCTTACCTCAGAAATCTACACCGGCTTTGCGAAAAAACAATTCACGTCCTGCGCTTTTCTCGACATTTCAGGGGCATTCGACAATGTGGACCCGGGCATTCTCGTCCACGGTCTGAGAGACATGGGTCTTCCCTGGTCTTATTGCAAATTTATCTTTAACCTTACCAGCTCTAGGAATATGTACTTCAAAATCGATGACCAAACCCATGGTCCTTTTATCTCCCTGAGAGGCGTTCCCCAGGGATGTATTTTAAGCCCCTTACTCTATATTCTTTATACCAACAAATTAGATTCTATGCTGGATCCCAACAGCCATTGTCTGCAATTCGCTGATGACATAGTCATTTTCTCACGATCTTCCAACATTCAGTCATCCCTACTGTCTTTGGAAAATAGTATAAACAACATCACTTCATTTTTATCGAATAAAGGCCTGTCTATCGAACCTTCTAAGTCAACCCTTGTTGTCTTTTCGCGCAAATCTTTTAACCCCCTTCAACTTTCCATTCTTATCGACAACTCCAGGATTCAAGCTAGCCTGCAAACGAAATTCCTCGGGCTTACCCTCGACTATCGTCTCACATGGAAACCTCACGTTAGTAACATAGCCGTTAAGTGCAAGAAACATTTAAATATCATCAAATGTCTCCGCACCACATGGTGGGGTGCAGACCCCTCATCTCTTATTTCAGTTTATCGAGCTCTCATCCGTAGTTCAATCGAATACGGTTCAATGGTTCTTCCCATCAAAAATTATTCACTCTTTAAAAAACTGGAAGTGATCCAACGTAAAGCGCTGAGGCTGGCCCTGGGCTTCCGCAACTCGACTCCAAACAATGTCGTTCTTGCTGAGGCCAAAGAGCCGGTCTTGCGTTGTCGTCTTCAACTCCTTTCAAATAAATATCTGTTGAAAATCTTCTCCACATCTTGGCATCCTCTACTCTCCTCTATTCCAAATCTAATACATTCCTTGAATTGCATTAATAGCTACGTTGACCTTTGTGATCTTCCTCTTGTAAACGCTTTTTTTGATCTGTCGAAGTACAAGGAATGTATTAAACCTCACCCATTTCCTCCTCTCTACCAAATCCGTCCTACAGCTCCCTTTTCGCATTCCGCCATTGATACTTTATCCGGTAAGGCAATTCAATCATCACCTAACCCCAACGCCGAATTTCTCGCTCAGTTTGGTCCTCATTATGATAACTCTACCTTCTTCTTCACCGACGGTTCTAAAACAAGAGAAGATGAATACGTAGGTCTAGCCATTCACAGCCCTTCTCTATCTCTTAATCTCAAATATCGTATCTCCCGCTTCGCTTCGATCTTCTCAGCGGAAGCTCTGGCTATCCTGCTTACGCTGGAATACATAATTTCTAACCAAATCGCAAACTCCTTTATTTTTTCAGATTCTCTTAGTTCGCTCATGGCTCTGGTAGCACCCTTGTCCAAAATCTCCTCTCCAATTATTATTTCAGCACATCGAGCTCTTAGCCTCACCTTAACTCGTAATCTTAGTGTCACTTTGGTGTGGATTCCAGGCCATGCCGACATTTCGGGTAACGAAGTCGCGGATCGCCTCGCTAAAGCGGCAATTTCAGATGGCATTGACTATAATCTCTTACTTTCTCCTTCAGAATTTTTCCCTATTGTTCGAGATAAATGCGCGCTCTCTACGGAGAGGTTGCTCAAATTATACAGTACCAGCAATAAAAAAGGTGTGAAATATTTCGAAACCTTTTATCAGCCTTCGCATCACAAAACATGGTTCCGAGATTTTGGTAAACTCGATCGAAAATCCATAGTTCTTTTTTGCAGAATGCGCTCCAATCACTACAATCTTGCCGCTAGTCTTTTTAGGAAAAATATGAATGCTTCTCCGGAGTGTGCGTGTGGACATGAAACGGAAGATCTCAATCATCTATTTTGGGCTTGCCCCCTATACGACAACTGTCGCACGACGCTTATTCGATCTTTGATATCTCTTAAAATTTTTCCTCCGTTTAACATCGAATCATTTCTAGCTTCTCCATCTCGCCGAACGATCAACATATTTTCTAACTTCCTCAATCACTGCAAACTATCGTTTTAAACGCATTTCTTATTTACCCATGCTTTTAAAACTGACCGACAATCTACGCTCAATAAAAGAATCAGAATATGCATATGTCTGTAATTTTTATGCCTCTACCCTAGAGGTTCCTCCTCCAAGTGTGGAGAGCGACACTGCCGCCGCGGTGGATGCATCGGGCGGCTGTGCCGCTCTCCTTTTTACTCTGTTTCAGAACACTTTTATTTCAGATGTGTACAAACGTTTCAGTTCATGGCCGTATGGTAAAAGCTGCTGCAGAGCAGCGACCGGAGCCAACCCAAACTAATAACTAACTAACTAACTAACTAATTACCCTCAGCCACGGTGCGACGGTTAACAAAAAAAAACGCAACCACCCAACCAACAAACAAAATAAAAGCCCATTCAAAATGGCCGACGTATTCCCATACTCGGCTCGCGTATTCTTCAATCTTCGTGTAATTAACAATCACTGATCCGTCAATCAATTCCAAGGGAAATTATCGTAAACAGACCCGAGTAATTCGCAAAAACATACAAAAAGACGGAAAAAAAAAATCAAGACGCGATAGAACGCAATAAATCCGTCATCTTTCGCGCGGCGCCATCGTCGCCATCCAGCATCTGACAAGGTAAGTCGCACGACGCTTTTGGGACACGTTAAAAATAATCAATTTACTTATTTTTATCTATATACGCTTGTGTAACGAATCCATCGATAGTCCTGCAAAAAGAAAACAAAGAAATACTGCCGAAATCGCGTAGTTTCGGCCATTTTACGTCGACCCTTCTCCCCCTTTCTGGATGCGGTATGCGTCCAACGTTTTAGGGAAAGGAAATGAATATACATATATGTATATGAATAAAGGATAGTAGTGATAATGAGAACAATATTGGGCTTCGTTTTGAAGCGAAATTGCTGTTTATGCAATTTTCAGAAGCGAAGTGAATTTATCTCGCTTTTTTTGGGTTTTTAATGATTTTTTTCGGCTTAACGACAGCGTAACCATAGAATCCGGTGGGTTTGTCAATTATCGTTAATTACCCGGGGTGAGTTGCACCAGATCGAAGGATTTGGTGTTTTGTTTTTTCATCCTTTTGTTACTTTTTGAGGTTAGGCGCAGCCTAGATCGGAGCATTTGGTTTTTTTTTGTTTTTTTTTTCATGGTTTTGTCGACTTTTGAGGATGGACGGAGTTGAGAACGTATTAACAACGATAATGTAATTAGATTTTTGCCGGCCACCTCTTCCCCGCCCTTTTTCGATTGTCTTTTTTTTTTTTTGTTGCTGCCCTGCCGATTCGGCAGAAAGCATTTATCGTCGTTTTCAACCCTTTGCTCCTCATCGACGCATTTTTTTTATTCCCAGACTTTTACGTTATGTAAATACCAATTGTTGTTCAGAGAAAAGAACGATTTTCATTTTTGTCGTGGATTTTTTCTGCTCGTTTTGTTTTTTCGCTTATTTTGTTTGTTTTTTTTCTTTTCGGAGCAAAGGGCGAAAGACGCTTGGCGACGTTTTGCTTCGTTTCGTCTTTCTTTCTCCTGCGGAGACTTTTAGTCCGACTCAGTAAGTCGTTTTTTACGATTCGTCTGCGATCTGTTGAATTTACGACGCTTCGGTTCGGCGTCGTACGGGATTTATTTTTGTTTTCTTTTTTTTTTTTTTTTTTTTATTCCGCTTCTTTCAGTTCTATTCTGGTATAATCTGTGAATCGTTGGAAAGTTTATGATTGTATGTGTCGCAAAGAGAATAAAAGTTTACGTGAGGCTCAGTTTGGTTAATTGTGGACGACGGTTGGAACGCGATTATCGATAAAGAGGGTACGTTGCAAAATGAAAAATTAAACGAGTCGAAAACTAATGGAAAATGGTATTTGAAAAGTTAACGATCGTAATCGATCGTTGCTTCGTGGCTCGGTAAGTAGCCGATGGCTGTGACGACTGAAACGTCGCATGTTTTATTCACGTAAGTGATGTTTCTATGAGATTCGACGATGGTAGAGGCTGCGAGCCAGTGACGGGTGAAATTGGCCTCGAGGAGTAGCGAAGTACGGATTACGAAAGTATTTTGACATCGACTCGGGCGCCGAGTACAAAGTACGGAAGCTTTTGGTTCGAGTTCTGAGCAAAAAGTTGGTCCTAGATGGGTGGATGGTGGATTTGCGAGCTGTTTTGGCTGTTTCGGGCAATGCTCGTTGGTTTAATTAATTTCTCGACGATTACTCAGTCGATCAATTTGAAACTAAGCGTAATCGAGCTTTTGATCTTAAATCTTGATGATGATCTTAATAATTAATGTATTATTATTATTTTGGGGCCACCAATTTAATATTCATCGAGTGAAAGTTTAATATAGATATCGTACTTTCATTCAAATAATAAAATCGAATAAAAATGTACTTAGAAAAATGTTGTGCTCTCCAAAATGTACTTTGTACTCGCAGGTTTCCCAAGTCCAAAATACTGTACTTCGTACTCATCCAATACTTCAAATAAATAGAAAAAAAAATGGAAACAAATTAGCCACCATATCAACAATTAATTATAAAATATTATGAAATAATTATCATACTTATTTATATTATGAGAATACATACAAATACATTACGAGAAATAAGAACTAAATACAATCCGATTCGGTCGTTACGATGACGAATAAGTTAAATAAAATAAAAGATGGTAAGTAAAAAAAAACGGTTTTATCATAGAAAAATATTCGTCGAAATCATTGACAAAAATAAACAAACGAAAGAAAACAAAAAACCAAAATTCCTTCGATCAATCGCCAGCCGACTAAATTTGTATCGAAATTTTGCAGGTTCATCTCTCGATCCATCCCCAAAGATTCCGGAGACTCTCATGTAACCGTCGAAACAGAAAAAAGAAACCAAAAAAAAAAATAAAACAATGCAGAACTTCGACGATCTCGATATAGAGGGTCGCAATCCTTCTCATCTGTCCGAAGAGGAACGTGAGAAGGTATAAAACAAAACCAACAAACTAAACCAAAAAAAAAAAAAAAAAAAAAAATCCTTCAATTCAACAATTTTTCAATCGACCAAAAAACAAAAATTCAAAAAAAAATTTCATTGTCAACAATTCCATCAACATTTCCAAAGAAAAAAAAAACAACAAAATTCACTAAACAATTTTTTCTTGTCTTGCGTTTTTTTTTCTCCTTTTTTTTTTTTCTTTCTTTCTTTTTTCTTTCTATTTTTCCGGGTTCAGGAAGATTACGATCGCAAACGTTTGATGCGCAGCAGCGTAAAGGCCGAGGATGGAACATTGCGACCGGTTTATTCGATCATGGAGGACGATGACATATGGTGTCACATATGCAACATATCTTTGTTCGGTTCTCACAAATTAATGTCTCACAACATCGGCAATCGTCACAAAATGAAATTGGACGAATTACCGTATTCCGTGTCTTTGTGGTCCAATCGTGTCGATGGAATTTCGATCGGAACGAAAAATTCCGATCCCTCGAGGGAAGACGGTACAATGACGGATAATTTGGCACCCGGTGAACCCGTTCCACCCGGCATGGAGGATCAAATAACGCGTTTGACGACGATACAAATGAGTTTGGATCGTCATCGTTCGTCGCCACTCGTCGGTTTGGAATATCTCATCGAATTAATCGACAACGATTCTTGCGAACCTTCTTACACTTGCGTATTGTGCGACAAACGCGGCGATCCACGTACCGTTATGGCACACATAACGTCATTCAATCATCGTATAACTTATTTGAATCGTCATTTTCCAACCGTTGCCCGAGCAATTGCGGAATTACCCCGTCCGCCTAATTACAAACGCGGTGCTAACGAAATTTCCGTGATCGTCGCGAAGAAGATAGAAGAAAGATTCGGAAGATTGCAACCTCAATTGGTTGAAAAACAACAATTTGAGAAGAACAAGATACAATATATCAAAAGGGTTTTTCAGGATTATCACTTTAGGTAGGTCGGTTTTTTTTTTTTTTTCGTTTTTTTTTTTTTTTTTGTGGTTTTGATGTTTATTGATTTGGGTGGGAGGTTTTTTTTATGCTATTTTGGGGTTTTGTGGGTGAGGTTTATATAGTTTATTTGATGAGTTGCAGAATTTAGGGCGGGAAAATGGAAAAAATGCGGGAATTTATTGCACCAATTGATTTTTTTTTTTTTTAATTATTTGTTTGATTGTTGATGATTAATTGTTTGATGTTTTGTTGCTTTATTTTTTTTTGCAATTGTTAGAGGAGCTTTCGGTGGGTACAGTCTTGGATAATTCGATGACAATTGGCAAATTTTTCTTTCGTTATTTATTTATTTATTTATTTATTTATTTATTTTTGATCTGAATTTTTTTAAAATTAATTATGACGTCAATTTTGTCCAGGCCTTAATTCTGACGAATATGACTGATCGGGCTTTCAAAATGATCATTCTTCTTCACATTACTCCAGCATTTAATCGAGAATTCAGAAAAGTTTGATCAATATATAAAAAAAAATTATGATAATTATTAATTCGGGTTTTAGGTAAAAAAAAGTACAGGAATGATTAAGATGTATATTTTTCACAATCCTTGCTTCAATTTTGAGAGATTTTATCCGTTGCCTTCACGACGAGATAGAAAAAACATTAATCGCGATTTTTAATCCAACAAATGCTTAATTCGTGTTGGAAAAAAATGTTTTGTGTGTTTTTTTTTGTCTTCTTACATCATTTTGATTGTATTGAAAGTGAGTGTGTTTCCAACCGTACAGGGAAACCGCAGACTTAACGTTTATGGAAGTTTACGATGTGCGATGGGTGACACATTTCGAGGAGAAAATGGCGGAAGTCGAAGCGGCGAAGAAAAAAGGTGAGTAAAAAATTCGATCTTTCTATGATAAAACTTTCTACGATAAAACTTTCTATGATAAAACTTTCTATGATAAAAAAATAATTCTAGGCTTCATTTTCGAATAAATCTAATTGTGAAATTGTTCTTTTTTTCGTTCTTAATCTGATTTTTTCCTTCGATTTCGTTCCGAAATTGAAATTATTTTTATTAAGATTTTTTTTTTTTTTTTCGTGCGTTAAATTTTCCATTCATCGGAAATGTCGCGTGTTTATTCGGTGTCAGATACTCCGGTGGGACGTTACAATAAGTTCCCGAATCATCACGAGCGCAAAGATAATCCGGGAGTGACGATCGAGGAATTACCGAAGAAAGAAGATAAAAAATTGGACAAGGATCGTTCGGTGAAAAAAATCGAATCGAAGGAGAAGGAGAAACCGTAAGTATGCTAAACACGATCAAATACTCAATGAAGACACGAAAAATATTAATTATCGTTGCTTCGAAATAGACTTTTTGTTTTAAAAAAAAAAAAAAAACAATTTTTATTTTATTTCTTTTGGAAAAATACGTTCGATAAATAATTCGCTAAATAAATAATTAGTTCCGCATGAAAAGCCCCGTAGAGAACCGCAATTTAATTGACAAAGAGTTCATTATCAACATTGTTATGATCAATTAAGAAAATGATTTAATCAATTTTTTCTTTATTAAAAAAAAATATTTCGTAAAATTATTATCAAAATAAAAATTAAAAAAAGCAAATTCTAATTAAATTTTAATTAAAATAATAACAAATAAAATAACTCAAAAAAGAATTAAGAAGAATTAATCTCAGCGATTTGTATTGAAATTTTCAATTCGAATTAATTCATTTCACACCAATTTTGTTAAAATTAATTAATTTTTTCTCATTAACCATCAAAACAAATCCAAAAAGTTCAATTTCAAAGTATCGACACCCAAAACAAACCTCATTCACCTCCACCACCTCCAAACAATCAAAAACACTCGACAATCAAAAAAAAAAATTTCAAAAAATCATATTTCTCAATTTCCCGCATTTTTCTCTATTTTCCAGAGTAATGAAAATCCGTATCCTGACAAAGGAAAAATTGAACGCTTCTCGCAAACCCGAAAAATCCGATAAAAAGCGCAACCCCGATTCCGCGCCTCTGCGTCCATCCGACGACACGAAATCATTGTCATCGTTGTCCAGCATATCTAGCAGTCCTTCGCCCACTCGTTCGCGTTCGAATTCGCGTTCTCGAGCGATCGATCGAGCATCCCCGACCGCCGATCGATCACCGACCGATCGAACGCTTCGTCGTGATCGTCAAGGTTCCGCGCGATCGCGACGAAGCCGTTCGCGATCGTCTTCGCGTTACGAACCACTTCGCGAACGCGACAAATGGTCGAAATATCGCGAACAAATAAAACGCGTAGAAGAAATTCTCAATCGTTCCCTTAAATTTCACGAAAAAAATCCGGAAAAACATCCGGCCTATCCGGACGAATGGAAAAAATTTTGGAATCGTCGTTACAAAGAATTACAATCCGAGGGCAAAGATCCGTCGAAACACGATTTTAAACCGGAATGGATAAAATTTTGGACGAAACGCATGCGTGAAATTCACAACGAAGAATTGCAACGTAAAAAAGAAGACACGAGAAAACGTTTGGATCTACCGGAAGATCGTCCACCGGAAAGATACGATGGTAAAAATTCCGAAAGAGGTGAAAAATGGATACCGCTGACGTCGTCGTCGCGTGTAACGCGTGAAAGATCACCGTCGCCGAAGAGATCGCGTCATCGGACGGAAAGCGACGACGACGTTGAATACGTCGGTACGACAACGGCAAAACCCGAATATCATCGCGAACGTCGGGAAGATTCGCGCGATCGCGATTACGGTTACACTTATACCCGCGGACGTACGGGAATTTATCGTACAGCGACGTATTATCCACCCGGTCGTGTAATCGCACCACCACCGGGACGTCGTCATTATCCGTCGACTTACGGACCACCCGAAGATTCGCCAAAATCCGTCGAAGAAGAAAAACTTCCGGAAGATCTCGAAATCGTTGGGCTTTTGCGTCTTTTAACGGCGTTGGAAGGCCAATTGGGTTCTTTGGGACCAAAAGTCGTTACCTTGCTTTCCAAAGCTTTGGCCGCGGAAAAGGTACAACCGAATTCGGCCGAAGAATTGTTGCAAGACGAGGAAGTAAACGTTTTGTTCGAAACGGTGAAGGAAAAATTGAAAGGTCAATTGTTCGCCGGTATGATAGAAAAAGTTGCTATAGCGGCGACTAAATCGGCTATACAAAATATCGCTCAATTGTTGCACAAAGCCGCGGAGGATAAGAAAAAAATGTTGATTCTAGCGGCACAAATTGAACAAGAAGAATTGGAAAGACGTAAAAAACGTGAAATCGAATTGTCGCGACCTTTGACGGGAATAAATGCTTCGCGTGCGATTTACGAACGTGCCATGCAAATAACGTCGCAAAAATCCGAACCCGTGAGCGTTCCCGGTGTCGGTTGCGTCGATAAAATTGCCATTGCTCAACAAATCGCGGCGGCATTGGTTACGCAAGGTCGTACGAATGTGTCCCAAGCTGAGCTTGAAACGTTGATAAACGCGGTTGTAGGAATGGCCGAAGCTTCGAAAGGTAGCGAAAAACCTATAACAGCAGCGAATTTCGTTCAGGGATTGACCGTTGCCGCCCAATCGGCGCCGAGCGCGACGGTCGCAGTTGCACCAACGGCCAATCCCGTGGAAGCGACGGTGGCGCCACCGGTAATCCCTCCAATCGTCGTGGAAGCTCCGAAAATTGTCGAGAAAGAGATCAAAGTTGACGAAACGTTTGAGGTTGCAATTGCGGAGACGCAAAAATCTTCGAAAATGGAAATGTTGTCGGATAACGATTTAAAAACGCTTTTGCAAAGTTTCAAAGAACTCGGAACCGACGAACAACACGGTTTGATAAATTTTTTGAAAAAATTAGAAGCAACGGATCCCGCGAGGGTCGAAAGATTGCGGGGTTTCGTGAATCTTGGTAACAATTCCGGAACGACGAAACGTTCGGCATCGCCGAAAGATTCGCAATCCACGCGTACGCAAGTAACAACGTCGAAATCTTGTCGTAGCACGTCGCCATTTTCCAGTCGCAAGGGCAATCAAAATCCAACGGACGACGATGCAAAATGGAAACCCAAACTCGATATGTTCGCCGATGACGAAGAAATGTCGAACAAACGAAATTCGTCGAATCAAGATGGGAAAAAAATGAAAACGAAGATCGTTTTGTCGGACGACGACGATGATTACACGTTCGAGGATATTTACAAAGCCGCGGATAAAAATGTGAACGAAAATGAAAAAGCTCGAAGAAAAAAATCATCTCGGGAGAATTCGAACGATCGATCGTGGTCGCGATCGCGATCGCGATCGCGTTCGCGTTCGGCTTCGAGATCGCGTTTGAGATCGCGAACGCGATCGCGATCGCGATCATTGTCGCGAAGATCGGCTTCGGCGAGATCGCGCGACGGTGGAGGTAGCGACGCGAGCGATCCGAACGCCATTTTGAACGAAACGAAACGTTTGATCGCCAACATAATGGGCGATTTGCCGAACAAATACGTCGTTAAATCTCATCAACCGGCGGCCATTGCGAAATCAACGGTTAACGAACAAGCCGAACGTCAAATGGCCGCCATTCCGCAACTTCCGGTGCCCCAACAAAATTTGTACGGTCCGAGTTATTCGGCTCAACAATCGTTGCAACAACAACCCGGACCGATGAATTATCAACCAATGGGAAATCAATATACCCAGAATTATCCTCAACAAAATTTTAATAATTCCGCGGGTTACATCAACAACGGTTACAATTACAATCAAGGTTATGGCAATGCCGGAAACATGATGACGAACAATCAGGGACAATATGGCGGTTCTCAAGTCCCACCGACCAATCAATATCCTCAAACGCCGCAAGCTCCGCCCCAACAGCAGTCCTACGGAATGCCGCAACAATACGGTGGCGCTGGTGGCGCTCCCGTCGGTTATCCTCAGCAACAATACGGAAATTATTCGCAACAAAGATTCTACTGAAAAAACAAAAAAAAAAATGAAATGAATGAAGAAGAAAATTGAACTTCCTAAAAAAGACGAAACGATATTTTGTGCTAACGTTAACTGGCATTCGAAACATTAATTTAATTATATTTTTCGTTTTTTATTTCAACGTGTGGATGAATTTTCGTGAGAACCACGTCGAAATAAGGACGAGTACGATAATGCGGGAAAAGAAACATTTTTTTTTTTTTAAACTGGAAATTCGTAGATTTTCAGAAGGGGAAAAATTGTGGATCGTTTGATATTTAATTACTTCCATGATTAACGGGGTTTTTTTTTTTTTTTTTTTTATATATATATACGATAGCGTGTAACGATTGATTGTAAGGATTGCGACATGCTCATGTAGAATTGTACTGCGAGAAGAGGCGAAGAAACGTAAGAAAATATGATGAAAATATACGAGAAAAAACTTTGGAATAATTTGACGACGAAAATGAAGAAAAAAAAAACCAATTCGAAAATTTTATTTCGCCATTGATCGGAGTTTATCGTGAAAACTTTGTTTCCGGAGCGGTAATTACGAAGACAACTGAATAATTTCGAGGTAAGTAAACGACAATTTTTCAGACGAAAAAAGCTGAAAAAAAAAATTATTTATTCGTTCCCGAATATTTTCGACAATATTTTAATGACTAAAAAAAAAATCGATCATCGAGAAATAAAGAGGGGAAAAAAAAAACAAAATCTTGCCAATCGAGTAAACAATAATCGGTGATAATCGTAATAATCAAGCGCGTTCGATCATTATGCAAACAATAAATTATGTACAATAAATATTAAAATTAAATCACCATCGATAACAATAATTATTCAATTGTTAAACCAATTTCACTCGAGCACGACAAGGCCTCGATTTTCCGACCGAATCGATGCCTTAATTTCCAAAATTTCTTTCGCAAATCAAAAAAAGAAAACTCAAGAAATCAATCCAATAATCATCGAACTAACAACAACAACGAAGCGTTTGCCAATCTCGCGATCGTTAAATTATTTACAATAAATATCTTCCATACATATTATTCCATTAAAACGTTTATCCTCGTTACAACGAAATTTTCCCGATCGTTCGTCCTCACTTCGGCACGAGACCGCGAGTTTTCGGATAAACCGGTGGCGGTATTTGCGAAATTTTCGACACGCTTTTCGGTCTCGGAATACTTTTGCCGGAATTCGCGCGTGTTTTCAATCGCAATCTCGCGTCCGAAGCGTCAACGTCGATGTCACCTTCGTCCCGAAGAGCTTCCTCGAGCACGGCTTGAATAGTCGGAGCTATCGCCGGTCCTTGATAATCCATCGTCGTTCTCGCGGGCATATCGAGCTCGAGATTCAAAATATTTTCACCGGCGTAACGATAATCTCGTCCCATCGCCGACGCAATTTTCGCGTATTCCGAGGTTGGACGACGAGCCCCGGGTACCGAAGTCGGTCTCTTTATCGTTTCCATGTTCGACGACGTTGCTTCTTTCAACACCCAACATTCTTCATCCTCGTCGAATCTCACACGCGACAATATTTTATTTTTCTCTTCAACCGGAATGAAATTATTTATAATGAGATATTTCAATTTCAATTCTTTCATCAATTCGTGTTGGGTTTGTTCGAGATCACGACGATCGCGATTAAATTCGTTGTTAACGTCTTCGTGTTCCTGTTTGAGAACTTGCAATTTGCTGTAACATTTTCGCAATTTCCGGGATTTAACGTCGACTTCCTGTTGCAGAGTCGTGTAGGTATCTCGCACGCCTGTGGAGGGG
This sequence comes from Sussaba pulchella, assembly GCA_963971145.1. Taxonomy (NCBI): domain Eukaryota; kingdom Metazoa; phylum Arthropoda; class Insecta; order Hymenoptera; family Ichneumonidae; genus Sussaba; species Sussaba pulchella. The sequence continues at coordinate 12,946,527 of OZ020172.1, forward strand.
GGAGAGGAGATTTTTTTAATAACGATTTTTTTCGGGGTGGGAGAAGAAATTTCGGTCGGTAATGAAAATTTTGAAACCAATTTTCTCGGTTATTATTGACGATTCGAGGATGAAACGAGAACGATTGCCTGAGGAATTGAAAGACGCAGGCTAATGTTCTCGTTTTTTTGGCCGTGAGATCAATCCCGGTTGAGAAAACTGCATTACAGTTTTTCGTTACCGACCGAGCGATCGGTAAAAAAATTACCAATTATCAAAAAATTTAAATAAATTACCTATAGTCGTCATTTCTTCGTCTTCCAACTTCTGTTGCATCTCAACTTCTCGTTTCTTTCTCTCCGCAATTTCCGCAGCTCGCATTTCCAAAGCTCTTTGCTGTTCGTTCGTATGATCGACGATATTTCTTCCACCGCAAAGCATCTTCGATTCCAAATCTTTTATTCTCATCACCAAATTCTCCGTTTCTTGTTTCTCCGCCTTCAATTGTTCGGCGATCAATTTTTTATCGCTCTCCGTAATTTTATTATCATCACGAACGTCGTCGATTTCCGATTCCGATTCCGCCAAGTCGTCGATTTCTTCCGCAACTTTTTTCGTCCCGCGTTTGACGCGTTTTTTCGTCGTATTCGTACCTTTAACGGCCAATTTTTCTCTCAAACGACTTATTTCCTCCTGATATTGACGCAACAATGCGTCTTTCGGATCTTCGTTTATTCTCGGTTTATTTTTAATATTTTTCGCTCGATTAGCGTAACGCAGAGTCGTCAATGTTTCGTCGTAATTGTACGATGCCGGACCGATATTCGCGACCATTATCGTCTTTGAATTACCACCCAAAGAATCTTGCAACAAACGCGTTAATTTTGAATCACGATAAGGCACGTGAGAAGTTTTACCATCGACCAAAGCCGATATAACGTTTCCCAAAGCCGATAGACTCAAATTTATTTTACTCGCTTCTTTCAATCTCTCACCGGAACATCCGGTTTTGCTCTGTCTCTCGCTACCGGCCAAATCCACGAGATTCAAACGACCAACGCGAATTCCTCCGGCATCGTCGCCCATCGACGACATTTCTATGGTTATCAAAAAAATTGCGTGGGATCTCGAACTGTGCTCGTTCATATTCGTCGCGCCAATCGTACGATTTTGATTTCCGGTTTTCATCAATTGTTGAATCTCTTGAGCATTTTTGCAAATCGCCGATGACAAATCTTTGACGAAAACTCCGTATTCGGGTTTTTCTTTCAATTCGAAACGTAAATTTTGATCGGGATGAAGAAGATCGCGAATTTCTTCTTGATAAATTTCTAGATACGAAGCACGTACGAGATATTGCATGTTTTCGGAACGTCCTATGTGATTGAAAATGTGTTCGAAGCTCCGTGGAATTATTCCACGTTTTTCCGAATCGTTTTTGGCGCCTTCCATGGTGTAGGTTTTACCGGTGCCGGTTTGACCGTAGGCGAAGATCGTGCCGTTGAAACCGTCGAGGACTGATGTGACGAGGGGGCGAACTGTTTCTTCGTAGAGCTCGGCTTGGTTGGAATTCCAGTCGTAGACGGCGTCGAAGGTGAAAACTTTGGAGTTGTCTCGAGCTGGATCTTCGCGAGGGTTTCGAATCTCCACGACTCCTCGAGCTGGGGTGACCTGCGGAGATTGAGACGGAGGGTGTTTATGAGTCTGCGTTATTGAATAACTTGCGAATCGGTTGGGCGGCGTCGGAGAAAGAGGAAGAATTTATTTTTTTGCCGGGAAGGATTAGTAGCGACTCGAATTTGATCGTGGCGGAAAGTTTGGACGATATGGCGGATTGCGAGGAAGCGATTTGCAAGTCGAAAGTCGCAGCTTGTTTTCCAGGATGACATTTAATTGCAAGCGAGGAAATTATAGTCGACGGAGAGATTGTAAAGCTACGAATGTGTGCCAGATTTTAGGGCTGCGGCTCGAACTGTTGTTTTTAATTTTTTTCAAGGATAATATTTATGGTTCTCGAGTTGTTTTACCTCGACCACCCTGGAACAACCCCGCGAAGTCTCCTTGTCGTCCATCGGACGACAACGCACGACAACCTTGACACATTGGGTCGCGGCTGCGTCGTTTAGCCCACTGGACGACGGTTTTGGCCCGCTCCTGCGTTTGGAAGAACGCGGAGGTTGGTTCGTTTGAACCTCCGACTTCTCCATTTTGTTGAAGCTGTAGTCGCTTCTTTTTCACAATCTGTAGCTCCGGAAATGCGAAAAATAAATGCTTTTTTTTTTTTTTCCAGACAACGAAGAAAAAATGTTGTGTAATTGATAATAAATTTATGGAGAATCTATATTTTTAATTGCGAAAGGATTAGGATTGAATACAAAATGTTGTATAAAACTGTGACTAAGAAAATATGAATCCGGCAAACTACAAAAATAAAATTTCTATATCTCATTAATTTATTTACTTATAATTGTTATAATATAATAATTTTATGGAAATTTGTGTAATATTTATAAATCATCAAATGAAACTACAATTATATCATAAATCTTTGTCAAGCCTTCGACAAAATAAAAACCCAGCAAATTACAAAAATAAAAATCTTCCATTATAAATTTATTTATTTACTCCTCATAAATAACCCAATAACAATAATAATTGTAAATAAATAAAATCACCTCCCTCTCCCCAAAAGCGATCGAACTATTTCAGCCCAAAAATAAATAAATGAATAAATAAAATATAACGAATAAAAAATTGTCCAATTAATTAATCCTTCCACTAATTTATTTATCATAATTATTCCTTCTCGTCAATTTTTATTTGCTTACCCACAAAAAGATCTAAAGCTCGACGTAGTCACGAATTATCCTTTCACCCTCAAAAAACCTTTTTCCATTCCATGAAAAATCAAATAACTCACGAGTCAAGTTTGAAAATTAGAAAAAAAAAATAAAAATACAACTTAAAAATAAATAACCAAACGTTGTTTCGGCGAAATTCATTCGACGAAGTTGTAACACGTGTATTGATCCATTGTTTGACTCATCGTCCCACCACCCGCGCCGCTGCCCTCGACGTCTATCGATTAAACTTTCGTTCGACTTTCGTTAATAACGATTTTGTTTTATTTTTTATTTCTTTTCTTCGGTTTCTCCGTTCTGTCCCCAAAATTTCGACGAATTTTGTTTTTGTAGCCGTTACGATGGGATGTATAATTCGTTGAGTCGACAATCGTCGTTCGTTCGTTCGATTTTTGGTTGAAAAAGTTTATTTACATTGAAAAATTGGCGGCGATGTGAACAAACCGGACCGGATTGGGGTTTTTAACCGGTCTGACATTTGCGACGATGTGTTTGTCGCTTGAAGTTGACGACGAACTAGCAGTTGTGCTCATTTTCAATTCCTCGATGACAGAGAATGACAGAAATACATTGTCAACTTATTCTTTTAGTTCGTTGTTTATGAAATGAAGGTTGAGAATAATTGGAAAGGGATTGATACATTTTTAGGTTAGGTTCTCATTGGGTTTTGATATTTTGGTGATTATTCTTTATTTTGGGGATTTGTTGTGGTCAAAGGCGAATATATGTAGTGAAGTTGTCTTTGAAAAGCCAGTCGTGCTCATTTTGTGAGTTTTTCGGAAGAACGATGCAGTTGCTCAGAGATGGCGCTGCTGTCGCTGAGAAAATATTCCCAAATAATATCGAGAGAAGTATATACATCAAAATCTTGGCAGAAAAATATACATATTTCTAAATATTATCCAATAAATATACATACAAACATAGAATCATTTTTCAAATGAAAAAATACATCCAAATATTATAAAAAAATGAAAAAATATCTGAACATTGTCCAAAAATTACTCACTAACAATCAAAAAAGAATTAGAGCAACAAAAGAATCGAAGAATTCAAATAAGTTAAGTTTTTTCCGCTAATCTTACGGAGGTAAAACAAAAATTCAAAATTTTCAGTCAGTCTGCTAACTTCACGAAGAATTTTCATCCTCGATCCTAGGAATATTCCACGTCGCGCCAGCTACCGGCGAAAATTCGCACTACTCTTCTCGTGCCTAATCCGAACAAGAGACACTGCGGGCTCCACGTAATTCTTCTCAATTCTCTCATTACAGACGACGCATACACATAACGCCCGGACTGTCCTAGACACGTTGCCACGTTAAGCGGTTCGGTGGTCGTAAATCCGTGTGTGTGCTTATTCAACCTTATTCAACCAGTTTTATCACATCGAATGCACGGATTTTGTCGTTTCATTCGACGACCCGACAAATTCGATTACATGTGAATAAATTCTCATGAAAAATTAATTTTTTTTTTTCTATATTTTTTTTACTGGCTGAAATAAGTAAATAAATAGAAAATTCGTCGAACTTTTAAATTGGTTTTTCTTTCTTTATCTTTATTTTTGAGAAGTCCACGAATTATCGGTGAGTACGAATTATCGACTATTTTTAACTTTATTTTTATTTAAGACCATTCGTAATTTATTGGATTTTTTATTATGTATTTATCGTTATTTTATTTATTTATTTCATTCTATTGAGGTTACTCATGTAGATTTTTTTTTCTAATTAATACCTTTGGACTTTCTTAATTTATTTGATTATGATTTCCCAGGTCAAAAGTCCAGAAAAATTAGGTGCCACAAACGTTAAGCCAAAAAATTCTTGAAAGTTTGTCGAACGATAGAATAATAATACATTAATTATTCCAGAATTTTTCACCGCACGATTAAGTAGTTATAAATTTAACTTTTTCCTCCTCGGTCCATCCGCTAAGACCTCGACTGTAATAATTACCATCCTTATCATCTCAATTATCGTATCTCTCAGTCGAACGATGAAGCTGTGGCTGGTAGCGATGCACATAGCCCTGGTCGGCACTAATCTCTGGGTTGCCGCTCATTTCCACGAGGAATTGGCCGAAGACAACGAATTCGCCGAGTTCGAAGACTTCGAAGAACCCAAACCCAGATCCTCCGCCCCTCCGCTTCAACCCTCGTCCGACGATTTCCAAGAAATCGACTCTTCCGACGATTTCCCCTCAGCCTCTCCCGCCTCCCAATCCTCCCCCGAAGACGACGACGACGAAGACGAGGACGAAGCTCTGGTCGAAGATGCCGACGGCGAATTCGATCATTTCCAGGACGAAGAAGAATTCGAAAACAACGAAAGCAACGGACGCAATCCTTCCGCCCAAAAATCCGACGAACCTTCGACTCTGACGATAACCAAAGTTCCTCTTCATCTACGAGCTCGTTGGGACAGTTATTATCTCGAAATTCTCATGGTCGCCGGTCTTTTCGTCTACTTCGTCAATTACATCGCGGGACGTTCCAAGAATCATCGAATCGCCAACAATTGGCTGGCCGACAATTCTTCATTGCTCGCTGAAAATTTTTCCCTCATCGGCGATACGGGAAAGACCAAGGAAGAATCTACGGACAACGAATTGACGAAGGAAAGCGAATCTCAATACACGCTTTACTGTTCGGGTCGTGTCGGTTGCGATTCCATGCTCGTGGAAATAAAATTGATCAAACGACAAGATCTCGTGGCCGTTATAGCCCAACTCGGAAGACCTCAGAACGATCAGGCGCACATTAAAATCGAATTGACCAAAGACGAAACTGATAATTTCGTTCTCGCCGTTGCAACGAAAAAAACAGCTGCTCATTTGACTCGGGATATAGCCGATGTTGCCACTTATTGTCCGGAAAAACGAGCGAGCGAAAAATTTGGATTGCCAACGGGTTTTTTCGTCATGTCGGAAATTGCCGAAGCCGCTTCGGCTATTTTGGACAACAGAGTCGCCCAAGCGTTCACGAAGTACGGAAAGTACATCGATTACGTGCATATCACCGATCAGTACAGCGGACCGAAGCAACAGGAGTACGTAATTATTATTTTTTTCAAAGGAGTTAAAATTTTTTTTTTTTTATTTTTCAATAATTTTTTTATTTTGATATTTTTTATGGGGAATTGGAATTATTTTTTTATTTTTTTCATTGTTTTTTCAGGGATTCCGGGGCTCTGACGATGCCCGAGGTTAAGAGGGTGCTCCTCGTGGGGCTCAATATCAGCATCAAGGGCAGAATACCGAAGGACAGTCAGGAAAAAATG
>OZ020172.1:12952849-13099956 GCA_963971145.1 Sussaba pulchella
AAAGCGGATAAGAATCGTTTGAGGGTGGAGGAAGCGTTTTTGAAGACGACTCACGCGGCCAGAGCCGAGGCGGCGGCCCAACGTCGGGAGGATCGTCGCCAAGCGGAGAAGGAGAGAATTCTTCAGGAGGAAGATCCGGACAAACAGCGAAGATGGGAGGAGAAGGAACAACGGAGATTGGCGAAAAAACGCGCACCGCGCATGAAACAACTCAAAGTCAAGGCTTTGTGATCGAAAAAACGAAGAAACGTAAACGAGAAAAATCGTTGGACTCAATGTATTTTTAAATTTTTCGCGAGAGAACGATCGAGCGTGTTTTTGGGTGTTCGTGGGTGTGTGTTTGCGTGTTTCTAACGATTATCTCGTTCTCAGGCAGACTTAAGAAAAATATTATCGTTACTTACGTCAAATTAAACGAATTTATTTCGTCGATTTATCGACGATCTGCGATTAAACGAATGGTCAAGTATTTTTCTTTCTTTTATTTTTTTTTTTTATATATTTTTTTCCAATCGTTATTGATTTCTTTATGGAAAAAGCGACGGTGGAATCGAATATTGCATTTTTTTTTGTAATAAGCGCGAATTTTGTGGATTATCTTGGTTTAATCGCGCAATTTTTTCGTTAATTTACGAAGAAATTTATTATAAATTCTTTACTCCTTTGAACGAACAAATTATGATTTATCGATAATGAAAAATCATTCGAATACGTAATGAGAAAAAAGAAGTAAATATTATTAACGATAATAGAAAACGAACAAAGAAATTAGTCAAATTTAATTAGAATTGTTAAGATTTTTGTTTTGATGATAATTTTTTTCTATTCTGAGGATACTGCTAAAAGTGATTCAATCATTATTATTCATTTATTCGTGCATTCATTGAAATTCAATAATTTGTCATTTCATCGACGCCTTTGTCTCGCATTGAAAGAGACAAAAATTCTCACTCTCGTTTGTGTTTGTGTGTACGATAAAAAAAAAAAAAAGAAAAAATGCAAATAATATAATAATAACAATAATAATAATAAAATGTATCATTGATTGTACATAAGACGTGAAATTTCACAAATTACGCATCAAAACGCCCACGAAAAATTAATCATTCAAGCCAACAATAACAATTTCAACGATTATAAAAAAATATATATATGGAGCATTCCATGACAAGTCGATCAAGTTCTGGCGGTCATTTTTTAGATCGTTTTCATAATTTTTTATTCGAAAGTACTCATCGAAATAAACGAGCCCAATTTTTTTCAAATTTTGAAAAAATATATCTTGAGATTTTTTTTTTTTTAAATAAAAAAAAAATGCCCGTTTTTTTCGCCTGAAAAAATTCACAGAATTCTTATGAATTATAAAGAAATTTTTAAACGCTAGTGCAAGATGGAGCTTTCAAAACTAGCGGAGAAAAAAAATAAAAATCACAAAATTGTACACGTGACAAATGCAGCACCAATATTTGTTTGCGAATTTTTTTATTTAAAATTTTTTTCTCCGTTAGTTTTGAAAGCTCCATCTTGGAAATAGCGTTTGAAAATTTCCTTATAATTCATAAGAATTCTGTGAATTTTTTCAGGCGAAAAAAAAGGACATTTTTTTATTTCAAAAAGAAATCTCAAAAAACGTATTTTTTTAAATTTGAAAAAAATTGAGCTCGTTTATTTCGATGAGTACTTTCGAATAAAAAATAATGAAAACGATCTAAAAAATAACCGCCAGAACTTGATCGATTCGTCATGGAATGCCCCATACATAACAATAATAACCGAAACCAAACAACAACAAAAAATTAATATTTGACCGAAGTTTCGGGAATTTCGGGTACTCTCAAAAATTCGTAATTCCTCTGAACAACCATTCGGGAGAAAATAAAATTTTCATAAGAAACATAATCGCCTATAACGATATTAAGGCCGTTGTTGCCGATTCTTTGTCGACTTATCCACGATAAGCTGACTTCACGGCACAATTCGGCGAGATCGCGGTGAAGTGAACCGCAAATGTGACGAATCACGTAACCGGTATCGGGTGTCAAGAGACATTGAGAGACGAAACCGATACCGGAAATGCGGCTGCGCAATCGTAGATCGAGAAATTGCAACAATTTCGCGGTATCGACGGTGTTTGGCCAAGGTGTTGGCCACAAACCGCTCGGCCATACGAGATTTTCCAATCGTGAAATTTCGTTTCGATATATAACGATTATACGATAATTTTCACGATTGAACCAATCGAGATTCATGTTTTCGAGATTTCCGGCTGGGCATAATGATGGACCGAATATGGATTTTATTTTGTTGACGAAATGACGATGATGATCGACGGTGAAGGAGTAAAAATGTTGACAATCGAGAATAACGATTTCACCGGGATGAGAAATGAGCCAAGAATCTATGGCTTTAAGGGGTTGAGTCACCTCCGAACCGTAGAGACCGTGAAGAAAATAGACCGAGTCGCTGTTTGGTTTTGTTGCTAATCTCAGATCCAGATACCTAAGAAGAAATTTGGCATTGAAATTGATTTTTTTTTCGAAATAATTTATCGGTCCTCGGTCGGTAATGAGAAACTGTAAAGCACTTTTCTCGGCCATTTTCCATCTTTCGAATGAAAAACGAGAACGATCGACTGCGGAATTGATAAACGCAGTCGATCGTTCTCCGTTTTTCTTCTAAAGATGAAAATCAGCTGAGAAAAGCGCCTTACAGTTTTTCTTTACCGACCGAAAACCGGTGAATTAAATTTTTTTTTTTAATTCGTCTTATCCGATAAATCAAAAACGTCGTATCGCCTTAATGCTCGCATAAGGTTTTGAAGTGAGTTTGAACATTAATCATCGCATATTTACCTGATCCCACCGTTCAATTGTTCCGTAACGTTATCGTACTGCGTTACCGACCAGTTGTAAATTATTGGTTTTGAGATCAACGAACAGAAACGTCCGAGAAAACGAAGATAAACCGGCTCGTCGGGACCAACGTCGTTGAAACGTTCTATCGTGTAAGTCATCGTATTGTGGGAACCTGCGTATTGCGTCATCATTGTTATTCGTTTTTTTCTTTCTCCTTTCAATTATTTTGCCTTTGTTCGCACATTTCGTCGCCATTTTGAGAATTAAAAAATATTGCGACGCAAGAATTAATTCGATTATGATTTTTTTTTATCAGAATTTATTCTTTCTTTTTATGTTATATATATTTATTAGGATGTGTTGGGTTTCTTTCTCTGCCGGCGATATGAAAAGTTGATAGTTTTTTGCTTCAAGAGAACACGAAAAATTTGCAGATCGATTGATGTCGATATTAAGTTCTTTATCAAGAGTGTTTGATAATTTTCCTTTTGCGTAATGCAGGAAGACATAGCTTTTATCATTAAAATGATAATTTCTCCGCAAGTTTTGAAGCTACTCGGATTTCTTGGATTTGATTGCAACATTCATCGTCAAATATATTAATTTAACTTCTTTTACTACAATCAAAATCAACAGAGCTTAATATTTATATATTAGGATGGTTCTTATTCGAGTCTTTTTCGAATTTTGATCGTGCTCCAAGATTTTTTCAGCTTTTGGAATCGATTGAGACCCCGGCGCAATCGAAATTCGAAATTGATCCGAACTAGAACCACCTCTATATATAAATGTATACATATATACACATCAAAGTCTACATCGAGCCAGTAATTGGGCACAGCTGAGTCGCCGATCAACTTTTTCCCAGCGCGACCATAAAAACACCTACCATTCCCATTTCCCCAAAATCAAATTGCAAAATTTAGGACTCACCCGGTATAGCCAAGCGTATTATGGGAAGTCTCTTCAAAAATGGCGGGAGTTGGGTCATCCAAAATTCGAGATTGCCCAAAAATAAATCACCAGCACGGTCGTCCGCCATTTTCTCGTCCGTGCGTCGGCAAAATCAAAATCCGATACCAAAAATCCTTCCAAAAAAAAAAACAAAAAAAATGGAGAATAAATGAATCTAGAGCTCGGTCGAGCGGCGACGTGAGTCGGTTTGTTGTACGCGAAATTGACGATGGCAATGCAGCCGTCGTTGCGTCCATCGACATATACATATGGGCCGATAATGCTGCGAGAAAAATCTGCAATTGCGATAAAAAGAGAGGAGACCGTATGGTTCTTAACCTCTCTTTTCATAGTCGAAGCTGATTGGTGGAATCTATCTATATCGCTACGATTTCGACCAATCAGCTTCGACCAGAAGGAAAAAGGCTTAGAACAATCCACAATCTTTTCTCTTTTCATCGCAATTACACTTTTTATCGTTGCATTATCGGTCCATACGCATATGTCGATGGCCGCGTCGGGTCAGCCGGTGCCATCAACGTCACGTGACCCAAGCCATTAATTTTTTAACCTTCGCGAAAAGCCGACCGACTCGGCGTAAACCGCGAACGCAGACGGCTTATGAGCGACACCTGTTTATCACAAATTGATGATAGGAGAATAATGCGAATGCTTAAGGCGGCTCAATGACAATTTTCTTTGTGCGATGTTATTAACCGTGAGAGAATCGAAGAAAAAAAATGGCCTTGAATCGCTCGTAGCTCTGACAATGTCCCATTGTATGGTTTTACAAGTTTTTTGCTTAGATTTCGTTAGAGATAATATATATATGAGGTATTCCACGGGAAATCGACCGGGCGAGGAGTTGAGCCTTGTGGATTAGGGTGGTGCATTTTTTGGAGCTGACATTCGACCCGGAGGAACGCCCTTGATTTTTTGTAGGATTTTCGGAGCACCCTGGAAATGGGGAAAAAATTTAGGACCACCCCTGGACGGATTGGCTGGAGGCAGTGACTCGGAGATTTAATTTTGCGGATTTTTTTGAATATTTGGCGACTTAAAAAAAATATATAAAAAATAGGGAGAAAGACAGTTTTTCAATTTTATTTGGTCTCAAGAACTTTGGAAATTTATTAAAACATATCCTTTCAGAAATGCAGTCAAGAAGCTTCTTGCTAGCATTTTCTGCTAGCATTATCAACATCATACAATCGAAATAAGACGATCTGAGCTTATTATTCCACCTTCAAACTAAATGAAAATTGGCCAGTGACAAAGAAAAGCCGAGCGCTTATGGCGACAGCTTTGAAAGACAAAATTGAAAGAAAGAAAACAAAATTACCGTCACGATGCGACGTCAAATATTTCGGCAAAATAGTTATTCCTCTTCGATCAACAAAATTCTCGAGTTTAATTAATTTATGAATCAAACGATGCAAATTACTTGAAATAAAAATTTAGTTTTAATTACTGGAAAACGATAAGTGATAACGATCGAGGTCCTGCATGAAAATGCCGCTGCAATTGCATTGGACCGAAATGGCTACGTTATCTAGGAACAACCTAAAAACCTCAGCGACATGCCCGTGCGATCCAAAATTCCAAAACCCAACGAAATCGGCACTGCCATCATTGATCAAAGTAATCACAAATTTTTGTCGCGGTAAAAAAAAAAATTTGCCAGATCGTAGATTTTCATTCGAGCTTCTCGTTTTTTAATTTCCCAGGCGACTTATTGGTTGACTTTCTGCGCTATAAGCATCGTATGCATATTATTTCCCAACGAAGATGTGGAAAATCGAATTATCGACGACCAATGGATGAATCTGCAAGGAAGAATTCGAACCGAGGATTTGTTTCGAATATTCGATCCAAATGTCTTCGCAATGCGATAATTTCTCCCAAACATGATTAACAAGCTCTTTTAAAATAAATTTTGCAACTTCCTTGAACGAGCTTTCGACAAATTTGTACGAAAATATTTTTATTTATTTTTCTATTTACGTTTTTACATAAACATAAGGAAGAGAAAAACATGGCGCCGATTTCTTCAGGTTTTTAAACGGGACAAATTTGAAAAATATTCGTGTGAAACAAATCTTCCGGGTCACTGTAATCTCGTGCCATCTATCGGCAAAGATCTACGCTACATTTTTCGTACCAAAATTCTTAAGACGCCGAATCTGTCGTCGTTTCTTCCTCATCCCTCTTCCCAGCCACCTGCGGGACTCCGGCCACCTATTGGACCACCGACACACCGAATCGTGACGTAACGCCCCGACATAACCTCAAAAATTTCCGATTTCTGTTTCTCCCGTCGTTCGTGCGAATATTTACGTCCCAAAAATTGTGTTTACATCTAAAAAAAAAAAACATACATCCCCTCCCCGACCGACGAAAAAGTGTGACAATGCGTCGAATTGTCATTGCGGGCGTAAAAAGTGACAACGGTTGACGTGAATTGTTCGCGAAAGTTTGTCGAAAACGTTTGTAAAACGAGAAAATCTCGTTTTTACGATGGTAAAGATCAAGTGGTTGGGAATGAAGATTTTTCGGGTTGGTCTATGATTCCTTGAGGGTTCTATAAATACGAATTACGTGATTATTTATAGGTTGAGGCTAGACGATGTGATACGAGGGACGGCAACGCGACACTAGGTTAATAATACGAAGGTGCGTTTGGAAATATTTTTTTTTAATAAAAAGTTTTAGGTCTTGCTGGATTAACCGACGGGCAAAAAATTTGTACAGAATGGGTGAATCGTTGATTCAGAAGTCAAGATCATGTCGTACGTGTTTAGCCGCACAAATAGCTAAACTAAGAATTAATTAACACTAAGAAATGTTGATTTACCGCTTTCTAATAATAATTAATGTCAAATCCGACTATAACGACACGAAATCGACTGACGTTTCTTCAGCAACTGTACAACTCTGCGTTCCTCTCAATATTTTGGAATTTTAAAGAATCTATACGGACTTTAGAGCCAGTAAAGTTAAATTTTATTCTCTCTGTCCAGGATCGTAGTAAAGAAAGAGAAAAAATGGCGCTCGACGCCATGGGTTTGATCGGAGAAAAAGACAGACTTCACGAGATAAGCGTGCGACTGGAGGAGAGCCATTTGGCTTATCTGCAGCTCGACGACAGTCCGCCCAAAATTCAGGCTCGTCGCAAGCTCGAAGGCTACATAAAGGAGTACCTATGTCACGTTCCGAACGAAAGAAAATACGTTTTTCAAGAAACCGCCGATATTCTTCACAGATCGGCGGCGACCGTCAAAGATTTCAGCGGTTATCGAGCTTGCACAGCTTGGAGCGCTATTTCTCTGTACGCCGCGAATTTGCTCGCGCAACCTTGGCGCAAGGAATACAGAACTTTGAGGGTTCGTACAACAAAATCAAATTATAATCGAATATAACAAAAAAATGTTAATTATGGTTTTATTTATTGTTTTGCGATTTGATTTTGTAATTCTATCGTTGAATTAATGAATAATCGGATTGAATTTTTTTATTTCAATTCTAAATGTGTTAAGTTTTATTTATTTATTTATTTATTCCTGTTCTGATTATCTTGAATGTGGAAAATTATTGATAAATCGACTTTTTATTTTTTTTTTCAATTTGTACAGACCTACAGCGGCTACTACAAGCACGAGATAGAGGCTAATTTGATAGGAGCCGAGCTTATGTTCGAACTGATGGGTTACAAGCACACGGGTCTCGGTGTTCTCACTTTGGAAGGACCCATAGATCCCGACAAAGTCTCAAGCGTAAGCAGAGACGCTATCGTCGCTTTCGTAGAGTGCCAGGTTATTATCCAACAATTTTGTTTCAATTCCCAGTCCAAAAAAATACAGAAAATACAAAAAGTAGCAAATACAAAATACAGAAAAATGCAAAAGTCCAAAAAAAAAAATCTAAAGAAACCAAAAAAAATTACAAGTAAAATTCGTTTTTTTACAATAATCCACAGATAATGAAGGAAATTTGGGAAAGCGTATCGATATTTTTCACGATATCGTGGCTGGAAGTTCTGGAATTCTGGAAAAATTTTATTTTTTCAAAAATTCATAAATATAAAAAATAAACAATTATTTTAATTCTAATATTTATTATTAAATTCATATAATATATAATATATATAATATATAAAATATATATAGTATATAATATAAATATGATATTCAATATATAATATAATATAATATAATATAATATTAAATTATAAAATATACAGGTTTGAATTTTGTTTCAAATTCCCAATAAAAAAAAAATACAGAAAATACAAAAAGTAGAAAATACAAAATACAAAAAAAAATCCAAAAATCAAAACAAAAAAAATCTCAAGAAACCAAAAAAAAATGACAATTACAATAAAATTCGTTTTTTTCACAATAATCCACAGATAATGAAGGAAATTTGGGAAAGCGTATCGATTTTCTTCACGATATCGTGGCTCGAAGTCCTGGAATTTCGTTGGAACTTCGTCGGAACCTCGGAACAAGCGATTCGTGCCCTAAATTTTCGTTTTCTCGAGCGTATGAATCACATTCGTGACAAAAATTGCGTTCCAACGTGGCGCGATTGTCGTCCCGTTCCAACTTTCGTCTCCGACGTTTCCCAATCTTCTCTCCCTCTTTCCACAATTCCACCCACTTCCCACCACTCGTCCACCAACAATTCCAACACCTCGTTTCCCCCGAATCCCTGCAAATCCGATAATATTTACAATCCTACCGATGGAAATTTTTCTTTCGTCCCGATGGAATCACCGAACGTTTTGAATCATTTTTCCAACAATTACGCCTGTGCAGCGCCTTCGTCGCGTTTCTATCCGACAATTTCCGGTAATACAACGACGCAAACAACGATTCCAAGCCGCACGACGAAAGTTCCAACGGCTCGTTTGATAGAATTCGACACACCGTTGCCAGTCGCGAATTACGAAAAAAATTTCATTTCCACGAACGACTTGGCAAAAAAATCCGGAAAAATGCGAATAATTCACGATCGCGATCGCGACGAGACGGATCATCGTCGTAATCAACGTTCGATCGACAACGAACGTCCTTATTACGCGAGAATTGAAAAAAAAACGGTTGGAAAAACATCGCGAAAAAATGACGAACGCGACGAAGACGAAGACGACGACGTGGAAAAATCCATCAACGATTGGGAATACGTTTACAAGAGTCTCGAGAATTTACGTCATTCCAAAGATCACGGAGAACGCGACGATGTATCGAGAAAAATTGATTTTGATCGAGATGCGAAAATAACGTCGAAAATGTTGCAACAAAAAAATTCCAAATCATTGACAAACGTCGATAACGACGATAAATACGACAAATACGATAAAAAAAGGCCATTGACGAACGTCGGATCGAGAGAAACTAATTTTAATGACGAAACGATCGTTTTGCCGATCAAATCCGTGGAAAATCGCGATCGTGAAATTTTTTCGTCGAAAAAAAAATTAACGTCGGATTTTTTGGATTCATCGTTGAGTCTGGGAGATTTTGGGATGGATAAATTTTCTTTTGGAACGGCGGATAGAACGTCGAAGAAATATAGCAATACTTTGCCGGCGATCGCGAGAGGAGGAACGAAAAATTTTGATGAAATTACGTCGACGTCGAAAAAATTGGAAATTCGGGAAAATCGAAGGATGAACGTTGGAGGGGAGGAGATGAGGTGGAATTGCGGTTTTTGCACGTTTTTGAACGTTCCTGGGAAGGAAATTTGCGAGATGTGCGGAAAATCTAGACGCAAAGGCAACGAGGACAAACCTTTGGCTAGTGGGGGAAAAGAATGTCCTAAATGTACTTTGGTCAATGAAAAAAATGCTTCTACGTGCGAAGCTTGCAACGCGAGTTTAAAAGACTCTCCTACTTACATCTGAGAACAGGAAAAAAAAAATAATTATTCGTTTTACGAACGAATTTTGATGGATTTGATTTTTTAATTTTGTTTTGTTTCGATTTTTCTTTTTTTTTTTTAATTGTTCGATGATTGAATTGCAGGAAGTTGGTATGGATTTTTTTTTAACGTTGCAAGGAAACATGGCGACTTGTCGCGTTTTCTTTTCGTCGTTGAATACCGGAAAAATCTATCGAATTTAATATTTTTAGAAAATTTACGTTCCACAAAAATTTCGATTTTTTATTTTTTTTATTATTATTTTCTTGGATAAAATTTTTTTGATGTATCCAGAGTACTCGGAGAGTCGAAATTCGTTCAATAATTCGACGAAAAAGCTTCTAGCCATCCACAGGAAATAATCGCACTCATTTATTGATCTCGTCGATCAAAAAAAAAAAAGATGAAAAAAGAAAAAAAATCGAGAAACGCTGGCCTCGCATCCACGGCCTTCGAAAATTGAATTCTCGACCTAAAGACAATCCACGTTAATGAAGAAACAACGCAGAACGATTTACGAACCTTCGTCGTTTACGCATAATTGAACAAAGGAGAAAAAACGTAAGATTTTTCGATAGATTTATGTAAAAAAAAAGAAAAGAAAAACCCCTTCGAGGTGTTTGAACGACGTTGATACATAAAAATTCTAACCAGTTGCACGGTTCGTTTTCTCGAACATGAAAAAAAAAAAAAAAAAACCAAGGAAATTTTATATCCTTGCCAGAAAATTATTTATTTATTTATTTTCGATCGCATGAATCAGCGCCAAAATTAAAGGAGCACAAAATTCTTACGTTCGATTTTATTCAATCCCTCATTGATGAGAATTTATTACTTATATCGCTGCAACAATTGCACTTTTGTGATGATCGTATGGTCGTTAAACGTAAAAATAAAACAAATTTAGTTTATTTTTTAATGTTAACGAATTCGTAAGAATCAAAAATCTTGAGTCTGATTTCCCCGAAGAGGAAAATAGATTAACTTCCTAAGTTTTGTTATTTATCATGTGTATTATTATTATTATTGATTATTATTATTATTAATTATTATTAATTATTTTTATTAATTATTATTATTATTAATTACTATTATTAATTATTATTATTATTAATTATTGATTATTATTGCGTGCTTCGCTTTTGTATTTATTATTATCACCTGACATAATATTATTCTTTGTGAATAAGCGACTCTATTATTTTGTTACCACGAGTCACAAATTATAAGTATATTAAAGATAAAAAAAAAAACAATATTCATGGTTTTTCCTCGGCTTCGCGTGGAAAGAAAAAATTCTATCAGGTTGTGTGATAAATTACCCAAAAAAATAAAATGAAAAGAAAAAACTACGAAAATTCATCACGCAACCTAAAACACATTTTTTTTCCTCTTCAATTGAAAAAAATATATATGTATAAAAAAAAAAAAAATTATAATAGCATATGAAAGACGAAGATTTTCTTCGGATACCAGGACGACTAATTCGCATGTAATATATTTAAGAACGTAACAAATAGTTTTCGTTTATCGTCCGCGTACAATTAAACGATCGATGCTAAACAATGTGAAAATAAATTTTTTTTTTTCAATTTGTAAATTACTTCGAGGCACTAAAAACGTAGAAAAATGCGGGAAGGAGAATAAACATAGCCGGAAATCGGGCACGGTATTTTTTCAAATTAAAACATTAATCGACGCAACGAAATTGTCGCGAGCACGATGAAAAAAAAATAATAAAATTATGATAATAGAATTTTTATTCTATGAAAGAAATAATTTTATAGCGTGAAAAAAATTCGAAACTTAACGAATAGCGTATTTTGTGTATAACGCACGATGATAGAACGAAAAAAGATTTTTATGGGATCGTCGATGTTTCGAAAAAAAATGCAGAAAACAAAATTAATCCGATTTAATCCCGAAGTCTGTTGTAAAGAGAAATAATAAATAAATTTGTATAAACGTTGAAGAAAACATTTTTCTTGTTATTTATTAATCGTTTATAATACGTTTTAATGGAACCTTTTATTGTATCCTTTCGTATTTGAAAAGATCGATGAAAAATCGTAACTGAAAATTATCAAAGAAAAAAAAAATATATATCTTTATAATTAAAGAAACAAAAAAATAACAATCATCGTTGAATTTCGCATCTCAATACGAATAAAAAAAATGAACGATCTTTTGAATCATAAATTCTTTGAGTCTCACAAAAAAAATTGTCAAAGTTGCGACGAGACGAAAACTTTCAAAACGAAAGAATAATAAATCTACTGGCTACGAATTTTTTGTGACTGCTCCAACGACTTCATGGCTGCTTGATGAATTTTTTTCTCCAGTTTATCTGTCAACACACACATAAAATTAATTATTCCACACACGATTCTTTTTCTCAATTTTTTCCAGACGTTTGAAAAAAAAAAAAAATTGTCCAATGGCAAAAATGTGCGCTTACAAATTTTGTTTTTTCCTTGCATCGGAAATTTCAAAGGCAGCTCGTGACAATCCTGACAAATAAATACGAATGGACTGTCGCTGTCGCCTTGGGGATAAAGACGACGATATTCCTCGTTCGGCAGAACGTCGGAAACCGTTACGCAACCCAACAAACATCCGGTCGGATAATTTTTCGGCAGTCGAACGTCTTCTAAAAACAAAAAACCACAAAAAAAAAAATAAATAATCGAAAACAATAAATTTTCTCTCGTTCACAAATAATTTCGCAAGAAGCAGCAAAATTTATTGTACGACAAAAAAATTTATTTCTAGATTATACGAGGATTGTAGTAATTCTAAAAATATGGAAATGTAATTTTAAAAAAATGTAGAACCGTTGATGAGATGTCGATAACGATTTTCCAGCATGGAAATGGTTTCGGTATCGGGAACTTTTGCAGCAGCGGCGATCCAAAGTCTGCCTCGGTGAGAAGCGTACCAGCCTCTTCCTTCGTGCCTTCAAATTAAAAAAAAAAAAAAAAATTTATAATTATATTTTTTTTTTTTCGAAGTGAAAAATGGATAAAATAATTTTTTTATCGTGAATTATTTTTTTTTAAATTTTCTTACGTTTTAATGCCGGCGACTAGAAACGAGGCGTATGGCTGTTGCAAACTTAGACAAAGGCCATCGTCCGACATTTCGAGATACTCTTTGTCCTGAACTCGTGCGTGGCACGACGTCCAATTGTCGATTTTTAATTTTGAATTATTTATCACGTTCAAATTATTCATCTCGACGTACTGAAATTTTTATTTTAAGAAAAAATTCATAAATACAAAAAATAAATAATTATTTTCATCCTAATATTTATTATTGAATTCATGTAGAATTGATATAATATATTAATGTGATAAATATATATTATATTTGCTCATTTAATTTGTCAATGGTTTAATAATTGATGAATTAATATAATATAATAATAATAAATAATTAAAACTACCGAAATAATCTGTCTCTTCAAAAAACTAATTCAATATTTTTCACATTTAAATTATTCATGTCAACGTACTGAAATTTATTATTCTTTAAAAAATTCATAAATATAAAAAATAAATAATTTTATTAATTCCAATATTTATTATTAAATTCATGTAGAATTAATATAATATATTAATATGATAAATATATCTTATATTTGCTCATTTAATTTGTCAATGATTTAATAATTAATGAATTAAAATAATATGATAATAATAAATAATTAAAACTACTTCAATATTTTTCACATTCAAATTATTCATCTCGACGTACTGAAATTTAATTTTTTCAAACATTCATAAATATAAAAAAAAAATAATTATATTAATTCCAATATTTATTATTAAATTCATGTAGAATTAATATAATATATTAATATGACAAATATATCTTATATTTGCTCATTTAATTCGTCAATGATTTAATAATTAATGAATTAAAATAATATAATAATAATAAATAATTAAAACCACTTCAATAATCCGAAAAATCGTGACAAAAATTTCATACCAAGAATCAACGACTAATAAAATAATTATTAATGATTAATTTGGTTGAAACAATTACCCAAGGTCTTTCAAAATCAATCGTAGGGCAAACATTGGCGCCGTCGGATACTCTGGCGATCATCGATTCCGCGGATTCGCGCAAATCCGCGTTTATAGCGTCGTAATCGTGTGCTTCCGGTTCCTCGATGACTTCTCGACCCATAAAATCAAGGGTCACTTTTTTCGTGAGTCTCGATTCGTATTTTGCGTTTCTCATGTCTTCCTCGCGCTTTTGAAGCTTGTCACGCTCGGCTGTCGACAACCAAACGCTGTTGCTTGACTGATAATAATCGGACTCATCATCTATTACTTCCGTTCTCTTCGCACTGCGAGCAAACATTTTTTTTTTCAAAATTATTCTTCTTTTTATCAAATTATTATTATTATTATTTCTCCAGCTATTTTTGGTGACGAGTTCGTTGAAGTAAATTAATTTTCAGACTGTGATTTCTATTGAAAATCGTTTGTTAAGATGAAAGCCAGAAAAATTGATTAATAACGAATTTTTATATATTTTTTTAAATATTTAATTTTTAAAACTTCCTTCTGGGTTTGCAATTTTTGTATAAATGATTTTTTTCCCCCCCTCGAAGCCTCTCCAAGTGGCTAGCGAGCAAGTAAAATCACCTTTCGGATACTAATTTTCACACCAAAAGCTTCGTAACGCCAAAAATCACAAAATTATATCCGCCAAAAATATAAATAAATTTTGAGAAACAACAAAAAAAAAATCATTTCGTCGTGTTAACGACGATAACCTGTTTCTGTCGTAATCCAACAACTTGTCCCTGTGTCTGACCGCTTCTTCGGACATTTTCGCAGGTTTTTGGTCCATCAGACGGTTGTAAAGCTGATCGGCCTGTTTCGTGTTGCTGGACAGCAAAATTTGCTGGTCGGGAGTGCAAACCATCGTGCCGCAGAACAAACAAGGTCCCGCGCGTTCCTGCTCGCAAACGATTCTACCGCAGTTCAAACAATTGTTTATAAGCGCGTGAGTACGAGCTTCGCAGTCGCATTTGCATCTTCCTGCAATTAAAAAAAAAATATATTACGATCTTTACCTCTTCAAAAAATAAGAAACAAACATTTTAAGAAATTTTATAATCTCTTCTTCGTTGTTTTCTGATTTTTAGCAGTTTTATTATTTTTTTCGATTTGATTTTATTTGGATCGAAATGGGAAAAAGAAGAAAAAATCTTGCCTTTAAGCAAAATGGTTTGTCTGTCTTTTCCTTCTTGAGAGTAGAGATTTACAAATTTTTGTTTCTTCTTGTCGACTCGTTCGCCGGAAGGTTTAGAGATTTCTGGCGTAACCGTGTTTTCTTTTTCCTTGGATTTGCCTTTTTTTCGGGCATTTTCGTTCTGTCTCTGCGACGACTTTTGATTCGCGACGTTGGATTTTTTGTTACCAGCCGAAGAGGCGTCGAATCCTTGCGACTGTTTTTTTTTCAGTTCCGTGACGAATTGAAAGTGCTTGGGGTTTTCGTATTTAAGCATAGGTCTTAAAATTTCATCGAGCTCGTCGCCTTTCGTGTTGGCGATCCATCTGCAAGATTTTTTTTTTTTATTTTCAATAATTTTGAACAATTTTTTAAATAAATTGAATGTTTTTAATGAAGCCAAAAAATTACCAAATATAATTTTCATTGAATTCAACGAATTCAAAGTTGAATTTGAAAAACGAAAAAATTCTTCATATTTATTTTTAAAAAAATATTTCGAAGATGAATAAAGCAGTGCCGGCAATTGAGGTTATGTTGCGCCTTTATACGCAATTCCTATCGATGATTTTTGTTTCTTTGCCTTGTCAATTCGTGTCAACTTACTTTGCGACGTCGTCGGGAAAACTTCCCGAAGTTCCCAGAAGTTCCGACATCTGATCCTGAATCCATTTTTCCATTTTTCAAAATTCGTTATTTATCCCGATATAAACGACAAAGGATTGAAAAAAATTATGTATAGTTATATATCGTTTCTACGAATTAAATTGCAAAGAAAAAAATTATCTACTTCGAATTACATCCGCGTAGCGCTGATGGCGATGATTGCCAGCAGATGGTCAAGCTTGAGGTTTTCTTGATAAATTTATTTCATTGCCGGCAATGATGACAATTTAATGGTTTTTCCCGCTGAATTTGATGGGTTTAGACTGTTTTTGGTAGAAATATTATGTTTGTGGCGAATTGAGGCATATTTGACGATTTTTAAGGCGATGCGGCGTTTTTAGAGCTGAAGTTAAGCGAAATACAGCCGGGAGATAGGCAACCCGGCGTGCACGAGTGTCTCACCGGTTGCCGTTCGACAGGCGCTCGAAAATAAATCTTAATTTGGCCTCCGAAGATTCATTGTCACCCGCTTAATTTTCAATATTTTGGAATAAAAATTTAGGAAAATATTGTTCAAATGTTGTATTATTATATGAAAATTGATTGAATAAATTTACACTATTTGTATCGCCGGAAAAAAATCTTAAAAACATGCTTCTTCTTCGCCGAATTAATCTTACCCCGCCCTTAAGAGCCTATAGCACGTTTCTTCGGGGCGATAGTCGTACTTACCGCCCCAATTGTCGACATCACTGACTTTGTACAACCCATACGTGTGCACGCAACGCTCAATTTCGTACGGCTGAATTTTCTCCCCACTATCTTCAACGATTTTCTTATCAGTATTCTCTCAACAAAAATTAAAACGCTGGAAAAAAATTCGAAAAAAAATATAACGCAACTAATCCAGCCTACAATTTCCTCCAAGACGAATCATTGAATCTATAATCCTCATTTCCATCTATATCATTACTCCAAAAAGTCGCAAAATTATTTATTACATAAATAAAATTAATTGTTTGTAAATTAAATAATTTATTTCTCTCTATTCTGTCATTTTTTTTTTCCAACCGACAAAATAGCTTGGCCACAGCGATGACAAGAACGATTATTACAATTGTGTACGTTTGAGAATGCTATTTTCTTTAAGGTGGAATCATGGAGACGAAAACATTTTTTAATAAGAATAAGAATGAGAATTTTTTGCGTGGGCCAGCGGGAAGAATGTTGAAACGTTGAAAAGGCCTTCGCAGTTGCTTGGCAAACGGATCTTCCTGCATTTAAATTTGCATACCCCGGAGATCATTACAATGCGCGCGATGGACTGAGCGTCACACGTGTATTTCACACACCCATGGTCCATTCCACGTCAAGCCGACTCTTCAATTTATTTTTTTCTGCTTCATTTCAACAATTTTTATACTTGAAAAACAAAAGTAAAAATTATTTTTCGTATTTTTATATTTAAAAAGTTGCTCCGGAGCTATTTAAATAATAAAAAAAATGTCCCTAATAAATCAATAAGTAAATCTATTCGCAATCGAAGAATTATAATTTTGTAAAATTCCTTATTGTAGGAATTTTAATAAAATTTCGATCGAAAATGGGAAAAATTGTGGGAGAAAATCGACTCGTCGATCTGACGCGAAATGCCACGTGCATATATAGATCTGAAACGTTTGGTACACCGTATAACGCATCGTTCTCAATTTCTGCGCGTTCTCGTTACGCAACGAGCGGACGATTCGTACGTCGGTCATCCGAGCAATTTTCACTCGTAAAATTGTTCGCCAAAGGCTACCTCAACGCTTTTTACCCAAACTCTCATAAGTATTATTTTCTTTTACTAACTACAAAAATAAAATAAAAAAAACGATTCGTCTTAAAAATTAATGGGCACTTGTTCCAATTAAATTCAACAATTGTGCGAAATATTTCCATTTCAGGGTTTTTATGAAGAGCTCGATTTAATCGCGATAACGGAAATGGGAAAAAATGTTAACTAAATTGAAACTCAAAGTGTCTTACTCTTGTTTATCTCGTGAGTCGAGCTTTCACGAATCCGAATGTAGGATTGAAATATATATGGGGCAAAATGTCTCAATTCACCGAACTGAAACCCTTTTATCCCCCGATGTGGACGATAATTTTTTTTTAGTATCCTTTGGATCCTACGACGTCACTCATTTTTTTTTAGATTTTTTAGACCCCTTCTTCCCTTCCCCTCCCCCCACTATATTATTTTTATCAAGAGGTAACTGCTATTTGTCCCCTTTTTATTTGGATGAAATTTTTTTCCCGGATACTCTATTGCAATTGAAGAACTTTTTTCATAAAATTGGAGTGGCCAACGAGTTCCTAATATTTTTATTTATTTTTTTGAAATGTTGCAAAAATTCGAGTTTTTCCGAAATTTGAATACATGATAATGGTTTCCCATCTAAAAGAAGAAAAGAAAATGAAATCTATCTTGCAAAAAAATCGATATTCCGATTATTTCGATAGAAAATCGATAGGAAATAGGAGGTGATGATAGCAACAATTAATTCATACTCAAAAATCGATTTTCTATCGAAATAATCAAAATATCGATTTTTTGGAAGATAGATTTCATTTTTCTTTTCTTTTTTTGGATGGGAAACCATTATCATATATTCAAATTTCGGAAAAAATCGAATTTTTGCAAAATTTCAAAAAAATAAATAAAAATATTAGGAACCCGCTGCCCACTCCAATTTTATGAAAAAAGTTCTTCATTTTCAATAGAGTATCCGGGAAAAAAATTTCATCCGAATAAAAAGGGGACAAATAGCAGTTACCTCTTGATAAAAATAATACGGTGGGGGAAGGGGAGGGGAAGGAGGGGTCTAAAAAATCTAAAAAAAAATTAGTGAGGTCGTAGGATCCAAAGGATACTAAAAAAAATAATCGTCCACATCGGGGGATAAAAGGGTTTCAGTTCGGTGAATTAGGAAATTTTGCCCCATATGTATACATACAAATTGTCATTTCTACTCTCGTCTACGCGAGAACTCGTATGGACATATGCGGTCGCGTACTGTATGCCCACTGTACGCCTTCGAGCCGGTCAAACGACCTCACGTAACATACAAAACTTTCGTTTCATTATCAAGCAAACAAAACTCACGGAAAAAGAGAAAAGAACAAATAAAAATTATCACAATATTGTGGTCCATTGAATTTTGACCCAAGAATAAAATTATCATTCCTAAAATAAATACAAATTAATTAATTATCAATATCAAATACAACAATTAAAAAATTTATTGATCAAATTGGTGAAAAAAATTTATATTAGAAAATGAGAAAATCCTAATCAGAAATAATATTAATTACTAATATTATTATGGATTTTTTTTACTCCACGAATCATCAATTCTTCGATATTTCTTTTCCATCAAAATCGCCCAGAAATGTCAAGTTTGTGACTGAACGCGCGAGCAGTTGGAAAAAAGATTCAGTGTCGAGAGCGAGCAAACGAATGTGAACCTCTCAACGATTCAAATGTGTCACAATACCGCACATAATGATGCATAAAACCATTGGAACGTTCGAGAGTACGTAACTCAATCGACCGTACACGGATGAGTCCATGGTACACGTTTTTGTATGGGACGTTTCACGTGCGACGCGTCAAAAACCTCGTGACTGGGGAACGAGGGGCCTGAGAAAGGGTGAGAGCAGTGTTTGGTAGTTTAGTTTCATTGCTGACCAATAAAAAAATGAGGTTTTGTATAGGCACGCTCGAAACCCATCCACAAGGCCAACCGTATCGATTCACTCTTCGTTGGGATTGTTGAATACCCAACAACGTGGACTTATAAACGTCAAGTCAGCTCGAGCTGTTAGTCATTAACTTCTTTCTTTTCTTTTCTTTTTTTTCACAGATCGTTCTAGCGTTCGTGCATTTTTTTTTTCACTCAATATCTTTTTGTTACTTAAATTAATTGTATATTTATTTTTTAATTGTATTTATTTTCATCATTGATGAACTCGTATTTATTTTATCTATCTCATTTATTTACTTGTTGATATAATTTTCTAGTACTGTTTTTCATTCTCGACTCTATTGATCGAAAATTAGATCCAATGTCGAGCAGTTATCGAAATAACTAATATAAATCGTATTTGTGAGCCAAAAAAAAAATTGAACATATACATAACAACAAGGAGCGGTGAGTAAGAGCTGGAAAGTTTTACGCGATGAATTTTTTCATTAACAGAGCGGTGAGAAATTCGCGCATCGTTGATTGCGTGAGCTAGTTTTCGTTGTGAACAGTCAACAGGGAGAATTTGTAGAATCGAATTAATTTACCATGAATTCCAAATCTCGTAGAATTTAGAAGCAACCGAAACCCACGAAATTTGTATTGCAGTTCAATTATTTATTTACTCATTGATTATTAATTACAATAACTAATTTTTGTTCGTCGAAATAATTTCAATTATGACCTTTGGAATCGTTAGAACAAATGAATAATACAAATGCAAAATGGTGCCAAGGTCAATGGCGATAGGGTTATGTTCTTCATTGAAAATCGTCGATCCGAACGCTCGATCATAAATCAGAGAAATTTGCATGCAAACATTCGACGCATAGAACGATATATACATCTACATTTATATATACACATATATACTTCAACCGGAGAATTATGCGGTGCAAACGAATCGCCGAATGTTGATCCGCGTCTCGAATCTCGTGAATATTACGAGTTTCGGAAGCATCGGTAATAAATGCAGTCCCAAGGTCATAGTCGGTCAAGGTCACATTCGAATTTTTCGAGGTTAAACACGACTTTCTCATTACGTTCGGTAATATATTCCTGATGCGAGTTGAAATCGATTTTAGCGGAGGGAAAGAACCGGAAAAATGAAACGTGAATTCGTGTGTGCGGAGAGATTGTAAAGAGGGAAAAAACAAAATGATTCGTAAGATTTTTATTGTGAGGGTGTATCAGCGATGACACGGTCAGTGCGGTCAGCAGCGTGGTCAGTCGTCACCGATGAGAATAAATGTTCGATCTATGTCGGTGACTCGTTCGGTTTCCATACCCGCGAGGATATCTCAAAGTTTTCTTCTTTCTCCTTATTTTCTTATCTCGAAATAATTGTTTTATGCCTCTCGCTTTATCTTTTTACATTTTTTCTCTCCTGTCTTCATCTTCTTCCTCTTTCCCTGCTTGGAGGAATGACAATGACGGCATTCGTCGCGAAGATAGAAGCGAAGGAGGAGAAAATATTCAATGGCCGCCATCCTTCATTTCCTGTTTGGCTCAATGTGGGCGCCGCCATTTTGATTAACAAGCCTTTTGGTCCTCGTCCATCAATTTTTGCGTTTATCGCGAGATTAATTGAAATATTCTGATACGTCTCGAGCTTTTTTTTTATATATTTCGCTATGAATCGATAAACCACGATATATTTTATCACAATTAGCATTCCACGGTTCCCATTTGATTGCGAAAGGACACGGTGGTCATATTTTCCGAGTCAACATCCTCTGGACACTATACCCGATTATACGGAAACAGTGCCGGCATTGACGAACCGGTGACGAGCAGCGGGACGGTGGCTTTATATATGCATATAAATGTGCAACCGCTAGAAACTATTACCGCACTTAGCAACAAATTAGAACCACTTTGCGAGACAACAAGTACATTTTTTTAACACCAAGTCCGGTTATTCACCACACTTCCGAGCCGCCACAAATATTTGCGCTCCAAAAAAAAAAATGCAATGGAATTACATAAAAAAAATAACGAAAGAAATGTAATTTAATAATAATAATAATAATATTAATAATAATAATAATAATGATAATAATAATAATAATTATTATTATTATTATTATTATTATTATATAATAATAATAATAATAATAATAATAATAACAATATATAGTAATATATAATTATTATATATTATTATTAATAATGATAATAATAATAATAATAATAACAATATATAGTGATATATAGTAATATAATAATATATAATTATTATATATTATTATTAATAATGATAATAATAATAATAATAACAATATATAGTGATATATAGTAATATAATAATATATAATTATTATATATTATTATTATTATTATTATTAATAATATATAATAATTATATATTATTATATTACTATATATTGTTATTATTATTATTTATTATAATTAATTATTAATATTATTGATAATATTATTATTAAAAATGATAATAATAATAATAATAATAATAATAATATTATTATTTGCAATTTAAATTTGACAGAAATGTATAATTAAAATGAATTTTAATTCGCGTGAGATATAAAATTCAATCAGCTGGAAATAGGCGGCTAATACGATAATAATTCGTATAAAAAAAAATATGTATATTTTTTGGGAAGAAAGTTATTTTGAGAGAACGGTAATTAGTGACTTTTTTTAATTAGCCGGCTTGTGTACAGCCGACTACGCGTGCATTATCACGCGCAGGTAGACTAGGCTCGTGTGGCATATCTCGCTCTACAGAAATAACGTATTTATTCGTGACGTCATCGCGAAACGTTCGACGGGTGCGATAGCAGCAGCAGCAACAGCGGCAGCAACAGCAGCAGCAGTGAGAGAGGCGACAAAGTGGAAGGCGCTCGCTCGTTCGTTTCGTATTTTCGAGGCCGGGATAGTCGAGACCGCGAGACCGGCGCAAAAGCATCGCCATCGTTGCCCGCGCAACGAATAAAAATAAAGACAAAAATTTAATTTAGCCGAAAAAAGAAAATTACGCAAAGAAATAAATTGAAGAAATCATAAATATCGAGTGAAAAAAATTAAAAGAATTAGAATTATTTAATACGAAGAGTTTAAATTGAATTATAGAATTGAGACGGTGGGGAAAATTTGTACGAAGTGGGTGTAAATTGTTTCAGTGTTTTCGGTGACGTGAAAAAGTTTACTCAGTGCATTTCTTCGCTGCGGGATTAAGAAAACGAGAAACGAAGAAATTGGGTAAATAATTTTTCTTGCCGTTTATTCAATTTTGGAATAATAATTAAATGTTTATCATTGGTAGGACGAATGATTTTTCGAAAAAAGGCGACGATCATACTTTTCTCAATTAGCTCGGATATAATTATTCTCAATCGATCAATTTTTCCACGATTAAAATGACATTTTTCAAACATTTCTCTTCATTTCTCGCGTGAAGAATAAAATTAATTTATCCTTTCATTATCGCAGATCGTAGAATTTGTATTTGTTTCCAAGATTTTTTTACGTACGAGTGGAGAATTTGTTTCGTTCGATGATCGAGAAAGTTTGGATTTAAGTCGAGGTTTGGCTATCGGCGAGCATTGGCTCGAGGTTTTACGTCTCGTGGCTTTACGTAAGATTTTAACACGCCTGCTGGCGCGACCGATATAACGTCTGACTGTTTTAAAACCCACCGCAAGGCGCGAGACGATGACTCCGTCTTTGCATTACCCCTTTCTTTTTGTCTTTATTTAATTTATTTTCTTCTCTTTCCCGGTCTTTTCCTTTCTTTCTTTCTCTCAGTCTTTATATTTCTTTTCTTCTTTTCTTCTTTTTCATTTATTTTCTTCCTCTTCTCGAGTCATCTTCGTCACTCCATCGTGTCTTGGAATGTTTCTTTTTTTTTCTTTGCTTTTTTTAAGGGGCACGCACTGCCCGAACGACGATAAAATTGCATCGGACGTATGAAACGATTTTATTGTTTTCCAACCAACAATCCCATTAAAAATCTTCTCATTAAACTCTCCGTATTTTTAATCCCCCAATTGTTATCAATTAATATCCGTTATTATCAAATTGTCTAATTAAAATTTACATTTTTTAATTTCACAATTGATTCTTCCGTCGTCTCAAAGTATTTTAATCGAGCGATGTAAAAAAAGAATCGACGAAAAATGAAAGAAGAAAGATAATACGTAAATCGAAAGTTTTTCTTATCGTTATCGTTTCCAACTAACGACGATCGTTTCGTTTGCGAATGCCACTTGTTTATTCTTTCTACGTTACGTTCGAACGACTGTTAGAATTATGGATCGAACTTTGTTCGTGAACGAAACACGTCTGAATAAATAAATCAAGGAGTTTGAGTCAATGAATCATCCGACATTTTTACGAATCTCGTAATTATCCGTCGATTCGTATCTGCATAGCAAACAAAAGATATATTCGTCGTCGTGATTTCGACGTCGATGACCAAATTACAATTTAAAAATGTCAACAATAAAAAATTAATAAATAAACAAAAAAAAATAATAATCTATAAAAATGTTTTTATTTTGATAAAAAAAATTTTTAAAATTCGAATAAAAATAATTTAATTCAATTCCTTCTCCAGAAAATTTGAAAAATGTTTATCGTTGTTTTATAAAATTGATTGTTCGGCGTGAGATGAATTCTGTTCGTACAATCGCGACGTTTGCCCGGAGGTGAAATAAATAACACGAGTAGTCTTCGATCGTCGGATCGATCGATTGTCGGATAGCACAACGGCCTTGGGAGAATTAAAACGCATACGAGTGAAACGCGGGTAAGAACGACAAGCTTACGGTCGACACGTGAAACAAAATCTTCTCCGCGACGTCGTCGACGTCGTCGTCGCGCGTTGTCGTGGCAATTAAATTTTTCCGTGGACATCAGCAGCTCGTTGGAGAGTTTCGACTTGTGACTGAGAAGAATAATTGTGAAGAACGACGTGAGAACGAGAGAGAGAGAGAGAGAAAGAGACATTAAAATAAATTGCGAGTGAGGAAAAATGAAAAAAAATGTTGAAGAACTGGATTCGATGACTCGTGAGTTTGTTTCACAAGTAAGGGAAAGACGGATTTAAAGCGTGACAAAACGTTGTTACGAATCGTGAGATCGTACGTTTTATCTGCACGAGACGTTTGGATTTTAGATAGAATTTTAATGATTTTTCATTTGAAATTACATGACAAATAATTTCATGTACTTATAATATTATTTCATGTAATTGCAATATTATTTTATGTAATTATAATAATATTTCATGTAATTATAATATTATTTCATGTAATTATAATATTATTTCATGTAATTATAATATTATTCCATGTAATTATAATATTATTTCATGTAATTATAATATTATATCATGTAATTATAATATTATTTCATGTAATTATAATATTATTTCATGTAATTATAATATTATATCATGTAATTATAATATTATTTCATGTAATTATAATATTATAATTTCATTGTAATATGATTATTATTATTATTATTCTTGTTATTATTATTGTCAAGAATAATAATAATAATAATAATATTTATAATGAAATTATAATATTATAATTACAAGAAATAATATTATAATTTCATTATAAATATTATTATTATTATTGTTATTCTTGTTATTATTATTGTCGCACCTAATTGGAATTACTTTGGCTTTTTTGTTGCACTTCGCACTTGTGAGGCACACAAGTGGGGCATAATGGGACGTTCGGTTCCCAAAATATCGTCGAAAATGGAGCGCGACGTGTCGCACATTATCTCGCCCTCGACTGATTCCCATCGGCTACACTCGGCTTTTTTGGAATCAATCCAAACGAGATAGCAGAAATTTCGGAACCTCGGTCAAGACGACAAAAAACAATTGAAACGAACGAGAAACAAAATGAACTGGAATAAATAACAATAGCATTTTTTTCTATTTAATTTTTTTATATCCAAAAGAGGGAAGTAAAAAAAATATCCTTCTCTCTCTCTCTCTTTCTCTCTCTCTCTCTTTCTCTCTCTCTCTATTTTTATTCTTAGCCCAATCAGGATCAAATCATGACACCTTAAAGAATACAAAAATTCTCCTCCACTGAAAAGAAAAAAGTAGAAGCCGCGAAATAAAAAATCGAAGCTACTTTGGGAGTCCAACTTTTGATTAAATCGTTTTATTTCTTCTTATTGCCCTCGCGAAAGATTCTTCATTGCTCGTCGTGGACTCCACGTATTCGACCGGGGTTTCTGCTATTTATAGCGAAACGTAGGAAGAAATGCCTGTGGCACCCGGATACCCCGTGACGCGGTTCCCCCTTCGTACCCCCCCCCGGTCCGAAGTACATCGCGTGTGTGTTTATCCATCCAAACTTTTGAACACTTTTTTTATTTACCCCAGCTTTATTGCCCACGGATTGTTATCAGCTGCCGAATAACGCGCTACCGCGGATCGATAAACGTTTACTGTGCACCGGTCGACCGGATTTATTGCTCTGGGAATCAAAAAATGAAGAAATAAATAGATTGAATTGAAAAAAACATTTTTACATTTTTTTAATTTAAAAAAAATCTTCGAAAATTAAAAAAAAATGATTTGCATCGTCAAAAGTTCAAGAATTATGTATTTTTGACATTTCTTTGACTGCAGTGACTAGAAACGTCTTCTGGATTTTATCGATCGAATTAATTTAGGTGAAAAAAAAATTTGTTCGATGGAAAAATCAACGAGACATCGTTTTGGATTGCACTCGATTGGTTTCAATGAACGTCGTTGCGGATTAAGAGTGTTATTATCGACGTTAAAACGAATTAACGAATCGTGACGGTGGTTAAGAGCCTCGAACGGAATTCCCCGAGACGCGTAACTAAATACATGAGCGTGTAACAACCCGATGAAACATTGCGGAGCCTCCACGAGACGTGGTTGTGCTGATTGGAGTAATTGCGTTTGTTGGCCGATTAAAGCGAGATAAACGATGCACGTGAATAGTCCATACGCTGATGTTGCTCGTAGAAAATTTGGAGTCTAAGAAGAAAGTCAAAGACGATTCAACGAAAAACGGGAATAAATAATATTTCACTAAAATTCGATCAATTTGGTTGATAAAATAATTTTATTATTATTATTATTATTATTGTAATAGTTATTATTATTATTATTTTTATTATTATTATTACTATGATTATAATAGTTACTATTATTATTATTATTATTATTATTATTACTATGATTATAATAGTTATTATTATCATTATTAATCAAATAATTTATTATAAATAATAATAATTAATATTGATAAATATAATATTATTATAATAACGGTAGCGGTATTTATTATTAATAATAATTATTATTATTATTCTCATTATAATAAAAATAATAATTATAATAATTATTATTTTGATAATAATAATAATAATTATTATTATTATTTTGATAATAATAATTATAATAATAATAATTATTATTATTATTATTATATAATAAAAATAATAATTATTATTATTTTTATAATAGTAATAATAATTATTATTATTTTTAAAAAAATTTGAAACAGAAAAAAATGATAAAAAATTACGCAAAATATTGTTAATATAACCCAAACCACCGTAGACAAATTTTTCCGTGTTCCACTCGACCAAATCCACGATTGGTATGCACCAGTGACTATCCGGTCCCGACTATCATCGTGCTTTCTCGTAACGCTTCGTCGAATCGACAATAATCTCGATTTATCAATTTATCACACTCCGACATTTTCGTTGTTTCAGACTGACACGCGAATAAATCTTTTTCGAGTTCAATCCACGCTCGTCCAACCTTCTTCCTTCGTCGTCCTCCTCGTCGCAATCCGCGAGGCACCGCGATAACGCGCAAGATGGGACGAAATTGCGGATG
Source organism: Sussaba pulchella (assembly GCA_963971145.1). NCBI lineage: Eukaryota > Metazoa > Arthropoda > Insecta > Hymenoptera > Ichneumonidae > Sussaba > Sussaba pulchella. The sequence goes on from OZ020172.1 coordinate 12,980,107, forward strand.
AAACGTGATCGAGGCTTGAAATTATCGCGACGACTCGGAAACGGCGAGAAACTGATTTGACTGATGCACCAAAATTGCGAATCAACGTCGACGATCTACAGGACGTTTCGGTTTTATTTATTATAGACCGTCACTTTTATTTCTTCTTTTTTTTTGGGGGGGGTTTTTGGTGAATCAATAATGTCGCGACGACCGAGTGTTTCGATTTACAATTATCCGGAGGCCCTTAATCCGTTCAACGACGATGAACCGGTGCAAACGACGGCCAGTCGAGTCAACGGAGAGACGAAGAATTATGGAAAAGAATCGAAAAACAAATTTTGGACTTTTGGACGTAGCAAGAAGAAGCAAAGATCCAACAGTTTTTCCATCAAATCTACATGGTGAGCTTATTTCCTTAACGCGAGAATCACAATAGCGATTTTTCTTATCAATGAAAACGAAATTTGACAAGAGTTCATAATTTAATCCTAAATATTAATAATTATCAATAATATAATGGTACAAAAATTATTTATAGAATAATTTTTCATTTCCAATTATCGATAATATTATTAATTATTATTTTAGCACGATTTATTAATAATTCCGGCGAATAATTTATTTTTATCTAATTTTTATTTCCCATCGAATGTGTTTGAAAAAATGATTTTACAAAAAACCGAAAGAACTGATACAGCATAATATTAAGAATATACGCGATAATTCCGTGACAATGGTGAGATTAAATTTTTATTAATCGTGAGTTCGATGAACTTGAACTTCCGGTTACTTTTGAACGGCCGTCGGATCAGCGATTCGGTTGACGTCACCTGAGACTGGCAGACGTCCAGACACGATGGGCATAAGTCACTGACAGATTTTTTTTCGTGCTCTACCTCCTTCGCGTCGTTCGTTGAAAATAGATTCGAACTTCGTTGAGATTGGAATTTTCAGGTCGTTCTGTTCTCGAGAATTATTTCTTCTTTTTTTCATCGCCGCCATTTTGTTGACTGTCGTAAATAGATACATCTCAAAAATTGAATAGAATGTAAACAAACCAATGAATAAATCCAAATAAATAATAATTAATATTATACAATGTATCCTAATGATAGAATATACATAATATATGTATCAAATTATTATATTACAGTCTATTGATACCATAATTGTCAATATATATGAAGATAATAATATATATACGTTGAAAAAAATATTTCGAGGCTCGAATTGTTGGTACATACGACCTTAAATCATTCGCATTGTGTCTCGCTGTATGCGTACTATAATGTCAGATGGAGATCATCATCTCGAGAATCGGTGAGGCTGGGCTTTGAAATAATCTTGAGCCTATTACACGATGTGTTGCAATGAAAGCGAGGTTATTTCCGACCCTGGACTCGTCCCGACGACGCACGAATGCCCGCACCGACTATCCAATCGAAACTTTTCAACTTCCGTCGTAAACATATCTTAGCATCTTCGTCTCTTCGTTCACAATCGCGTTATCATTGTGTTCTCGATTCTCACGATAAATTTACGATAATTAGTTTGTTTCTTTCTGCGACATTTATATACGTTCGCATGAATGGAGACGTCGATTGGGAAGAGAATTACGTCTCAAACATTGTAGAAAGTGGTTTAGATCGTATATTGGGACGTTTAAGGGCACACGGCGAAGGGAAGGACTCGTTGATGCGATTTTGGGCGTTAGGGACCGCTGGTTCGCTTGCGAGAGAGACCAGGCGCCGGTAGCCACCTAACGGTCATCGCCGGTAGTACACTCTACGCCGCGATACCTTTCTTAAATAAATCTTCTCTCATTTGACGATGAATTAAATTTAATATCAATTTAGATAAATTATAAATAAATAAAATCCATCTTGAAATGTCTTAAAAAGAAGGAATATTATCTATAAATTGCCATTTTGTTCTACTTCCCAATTAATAAATCATCAAATCAGCCTCGAAGAGTGGAATTTACCCGAGCAATAAACGCTTCCCGTCGTATTATCGAAAGTTTTCTAAGCCCCTCCCAAAAAAAAAGTCATGCCGTATTTGCGACGAGTCTTATCTATCGTTACGGAGCTTATCTCGAAGATACGTTCCAGTTTTGTACGTCACATAACCTCGAAACGATAATACATCGACTCGCAAATTAAATACAGAACGTATTGAGATGCTTCTTCGGCGTTGCATGAAAGCTGAATTCAACGACCAACGTGATCGTGGAAAATATGATTCTAATGCATTTTCAGTTGAATTTCATGCCAAGGATCTTATCGCGAGCGATAGGTTATGTCCATGTTTACGAAATAAAATGTTATCGTCGATATGTAAACCGTGAGATCTCGTTCGATGTGAAAAAAAGAAGAAGAAGAAAAAAAGAAGAAACATTTCGAAACAGTCGCAACGATTGATTAGAAGTTGAACGTCGCCGTTGAAAGATTATCGACGATTGATTAGCAATACCGAGATATATAATCGGCCATTTTGTTTGCTCAACGATAATCCACTCGGCGAATTGCGTTTTAGGTTTCTAGAAAATCAAAGCAGATATGAAATATTATTTTATTATATTTTTCGTAGATTTAAATTGAAGAAAAAAATTGTTTACTTTTGTAAAAAAATTATGCAAAACGTAATTGGGTCGACGATTGAAGAAAGCCAGGCTGTCGGGGTTTCGTAACATCGCGAAGATACGTATGTTGGATCGTTCGGAGTGATCTATGCCACGTGTGAGACTGAAATAATATTTTTGTTGTTTTTTTTTGGCCTAGTTTTTATGGATTAGCGCAGACGTTGCTGTCTGTTACATTGAAAAGCCAAAGAAGTCAGTCTTGAACGAATCACTTGTATCAATAAATCGTCAATTTGCTTTCATTAAAATCCATTGTTGCCGTTCACATTTCAATTGGCATCCGAACAGACGGAATATCAATTTTATCCCTAACCATAAATTTATTGCAGAATCTTTTTTTTTCCATGTTTATTGGATTAAAACATTTTCTTTCTCTTCAGGAACGGATTATTTGGCAAACGCAAAGATGCCGACGAGGTGGAGATCAGAAAGCCGACGATTGCAACAGGTTTGTACGGAATAATGATAACGTGAATTATTTATTCAATAAATCGAAGGAATTCAATACCGGAATTTGTATTTTTAATAAATTGAATAAATACGAAAATAAAATTTATTAATTTAATTGATTGAAGAAATAAAATAACGAAATTTGTCTGTTCTATCTTCTAATTGAAGAAATACAGTAAGGAAATTCAATCATTAATCAAATTGAAGAAATATAATCACAAAGATTTTCTAACTAAAAAATACGTTTGACTAATTTGAATTAAAAAAAATTGATTGTGCAATTAATTCAACGTACGTCGAATGTATTCAGTCTCGTCAACGTACAAAAGAGGAACGTACAACGGTTATCCCCATACTCCCGTGGCAACGATGTCGTCGGATCAGCGTGAATTCGACGAAGCTCTCGGAACATTGGCGAGACGAAGAAAATACACTTTGGACAATTCGTCGTCTCGTTACAGCTCGAGCCTGACCGTGAACGGCGATCCCGGAAGAATATACGAAGGAACACCGCAAGACACAACAGCTTCCATCATGGGAGATCTAACTCCCAAAGCACCGGCCAGAAGGTAAAAAAAAATCTTTGAAATTAAATATTTGAAAAATTATAAATATACCAAATTATTATGATCTATTTTTATTTATAAAATTGAAGATTGTCATTCAATTTTTATTTTTGCAATCTTTTTGGATTTACGATAGCTCGTATTTTGTTAATTATTTAGTCAATTATTTATTTGTTTAGTTGCAATGGTTGAAATAATTATTTAAAATTTATTAGATTTGGTCAAGTGAGCCCAAATCCGACGGATAAAATTCCACCTCTCGATTTTCGCAAGGAACGAACGAGCAACGGAAACGTCGTTTACGAGGAAAATGGACCCGATGGAACCCCCGTAGCACCGAAGTAAATAAACATTTTCTTAAGGGGATACATCTGTGTGGATTGCCGGAAAAGTAGGTTAATTTTGGCAATTATTATCTCAAAAACTATTCGTCCGATTGTATCCAAATTGATTTTATTCGAAAGTATATACATTGAGGTGTGTTGACGATTTTTTATATAAATATATAGTGAATGCTACCGCAAACCGTGCCGACGACAAAGTTGTTTTACGCCGGCCACAATAACAGCGCTCCCATTCACTATATATTTATATAAAAAATCGTCAACATACCTCAATGTATATACTTTCAAATAAAACCAACTTGAATTCAATCGGACGAATAGTTTTTTAGATAATAATTCCCAAAATTCATCTACTTTTCCGGCAATCTACACAGATGTACCCGCTTATAAATCAAATGTTTCTGAATAATTTTTTTTAATTTGATTCCTCAGACGCGGTGGACGCAGATCTTCTCAAAGATCCATCGCCATGAGCCCGTTCAGCGACGACGACGCGACGAGATCGGCCGACGTTACGTTGAGAGACGAGAATGAAAATGTTCCGGACGATTACGTATTCAAAAGATTCAATCGTGACGTGACGAGACAATCAAATTTGTCGATAAACAGTTGCGTCTCGATAGGAAGCACCGTGAGCGCTTATGGAAGAAAAAAACGCCGTGCGCCTCAACCTCCGAAATTCCGAGAACCTTTGGAATCGCCCAAGGTGAATTATTTTTTTCTTAAATCTAAAAAAAATTCGATTCAAAGGTTTCCTTTAGTATTTTTTTTCAACATTTTTGCTTCAATATAATTCGATTATCGGATTTGAATTAAATATTTACACATATTTTTATTTCTTTTGAATAGATTTTGCTTATTTATTTAGGTTATTTAGGTTATTTTCAACGTTAAATTAATTTTTTATTGCCAGAATTTGTATTTTTATTCTTGAAAAATATTTATTATTTCAGGAGATCGATGTTAGACCGCCGGAAGCCAACGAGCCAAAGATAGAACTGCAAATAATCGAACCCATAGACATAGCCAGAGTGACGGAAAACATCGAGGAAATGACGAGAAAAAGTGAAGAAACGAATTATCCAACCGAAAAACCCGAAAAATCCACGAAAGAAGAAACATCGGAACTTAATTCGTCCACATCTTCCTCCCACGAGATTTCCAAAGTCAATTCCGTCGATTCCTCCTTCGAAATCACGCAAACTCGTCGACCGTCCGACGAAGAAATAAAAAATTCAACATCCAAAATGGCCGACGACGAAAAAATTGAAATTTCTTCGAAAACTTCGCCGATTCACGTGGAAACGGAAGTTGAGGTAGAATTGCGGAGAAAATCGGAAGACGATAAAATCACGATAATCAAAGACGTGCGTTCGGACGGTGAAGAGATGGCGCCACTGGCGCGACACGAATCTTCCGGAAATTTGTCGAGAAGCGACAGTTTTTCCGTTAAAGAAGTTATCGACAATATCGAGCGTAAGATAAAATATCTCGAGGCAAAAAAAGCTCGAGACGATAAAGAAGAAACGAATAATGAAATTTTTGAACGTTGCGGAAATCGAAGATCGCTTCGAGAAACGAGAAAAATTTTTTTTCGCAACATGGTCGATGAAAATGGCGTCAAAGTCGAGATAAAAGAATTGCCGAGAGAACAGAACGATATTAAAATCGTGAGGATCGAAGATCCGCCGATCGAAAACGTTGGATCGACGGAAACGATAAAAATAATCGAACTTCATATTTCCGAACCGATCAGAACTAAATCGACGAGCGTTGGCGATCGTGAAGTCAATCCCATTCCAAAACCTCGAAGACACAGCAATTTGAGTCTTGATTGCAAGGAAACGAAAGTTCGGGAAAGCAATGACGAAGATGATCACGAAAAAAGAGGAAATTCTTTGTAAACGAATTTTTTTATAGATCATTTTTTTCTTCTTCTTTTCTTTATTTATTTATTTTTTCTTCGGCAATTGATTTACGAGCGAGTGAAGAAATATGGCGGACTTTTTGGGTCATGAAGAGAAAGATTATTGCTTCTGAGAAGATGCAACGAAATTCACAAAAATTATTATTATTATTTTTTTTTTTAATTGGAAAGAAGAAATATAAAATAAAACCAGATCGTGATTATTTTTTTTTCGCCGATTTTCTTTATCTTGTGATAGCGTTACACGAGTGATGCATGTTATTGCGTACGCGGCTGTTTCGTTTGGATTTGCATGAAAGGATTTTAACGAATAAATGCAGTCGTGCCATTTTTTAATTTTTTTTTTTTTTTTAAATTGATTAAATTCTGTTTTCATGCGATTTATCGCGAGATCCGCGTTGACGACGTTTGGAAATCACGGGTACGATATTGTATCGCGAATATTGAATGAATGTATCACTTAAAATTTTTCGTTATTTATTTATAGGAATTATTAAATATTGACAAGAATATATATAAATATATATATATATATAATAAAGTCGTACAAGTGAATTTATGTGAATTACTAACTTTTTTAGCCCTCGTTTTCATCCCATTTCCGGTACAAGAAGAAGCAAACAATTGCCCCTAAGATATTATTACAGAGAAATAATTTTCCAATATCAATTAATTATTTCCGTAATAATGTTTGTAATCAAAATTGATTTGGTTTCTTCGGCTATTTCATTCATTTGTTTCTAATGAATAAAGACGATATTTCTTCTTCTTTTTTTTTGTTGTATTTCATAACCTCCGCGAATTTTTTTAACGAAAGTTCGTCAGAATTTTTATTTTATTTTTTTTCCCCTTAATTCTGGCGAAAAATCGTGAGAAAGGGGACGTTTACGGTCCTCTGAGAGGAAGCCTGGCCAGGCACTCGTGCGAATTGCCACAAACTTCGAACAGCTGTTTGCCAAGATTGCCGCCAAACGCTAGAAACGTCGCGCGATTGAAACGAAAGTTTCAAAAATTAATTCTCGTATCGGACAAACATCCATTGACGAAATTTCTCTTGCGCAGCCGAGCTGCGATCGCGCTCGAGAAAAAGAGACACGGAAGATTGTCCAATTGGTGGGTCATTCATCCCTGCAGCAATTTCAGGCAAGATCCCATTGAATCGACGATAAAATCATCATTTTTTTATCTAAATAAATTTAATTTACTAGAAAAAATATCTAAAACAAATATTTCAATTTATTTATTTATTATTTGATTATTTTGAAAATGTAAAGAGCTATGTATGTTACAGATTTGCTTGGGAAATCTTAATGACCGTGAATTTTCTCTATCTCTTCGTCGTTGTGCCTTACATCAACGCTTTTTATCGCATATGCAGCAAAGGAGACGACAATGAGCTCTACATTGTTTATCCCGCTTACGCAATGTGCATAATCGATATTTTTATTAATTTTACGACGGGTTTCGTCTCCGAAGACGGTCACGAAATTATTCTCGGCTCTGAACGCATAATCAGGTAATTCATGGGGACACAAATCAACGAGAATAATATTAATTTAAGAAAGAAGAATATTCTTCTTTTAAAAAAACCACAAAAAAGTCCCGCTTAAATATTTCTTCTCCAACTGTAATTATTGTAGACGAAAACTAGACTCTAAAATGTCTTCTCATTGACCTGTTTCAACCTCCTCACCCTACAGTAGGTCCGAGAAAAAAAAAACCACCGAAAATATCATTGATTAAAAAAGGAAGAATATTCTTCATCGTAAAAAAATCATAAAAATGACGATTAAAAATACTTTTCTTCAATTGCATCGATCTTCGACAGACACTACAGTCAAGGATACTTCCTGATCGATTTATTGACCTCCGTGCCGTACACTTGGTTCACATCCGGTGCTCTAAAGCCTCCCGGACCGGAAACCAATTTTCCCGCGGTAATAGCCGAATCTCTTCCGCTCTTAAAGCTCCTACGAATGTGCACGCTTCGAAATTATCTCAAGAAAATCAGCAGGGTTCGCCAAAATAAAAATATCTTCCCCAATTCGGCTCGCAATATTTTTTTATCACGAAAAAAAATCAATTGAAATAATTAAAACGATTGATAAAAAATAGGTTTTCGAATTATCGGACATTTCGGATGTCGGATTGTGGTTGTGCCTGCTGACTTGTCTCATATTTCACTGGAGCGCGTGTGTCACTTACGCTTTTCCTTTTTTCGTGCTCCACGCAACTCGCACGACCATTAAGGTGAGTTAAAAAATTTTTTTTCAGTTAAATAAATAATCATTTCTTCTTTTAAAAAAAAAAATTTAATAAATGGTGATGAATTCAACGAGGATTCAGAAGCTTACGTCGTGAAGAGCGGATTGTACGACGAGCCAGGCTGGAGAATTTATCTGATGAGTCTTCACATGGGAGTAAGCAATCTTGTCGGCTCGAGTTTCATCGAATTCGAGAAGACATCGATTGCCGATAAAACGATTCGTTGTTTGCTTCTTCTTTTTGGTTCTGGTTACATGATTTATCTCGTCGGTTCGTAAAAAAAATATATATATATATATTTTAACTACGCAAAGAATAAATGGAAGAAAAATAATTTATATTAATTATATTTTTTTTCGAATGTTTAAATATGAATTGATGAAAAATCTTTTGGATTGAAGTGATCGTTCTGCAGTTGGTCGAGAGCTCGGCAAAACCGGAAATCAAGTATCAAGAAATTATACATCAGGTTGACGAATATATTCGTGAAAAAAAATTGCCAAAACGTTTGGAACGAAGACTCAAGGATTATTACGAGTATCGTTTTCAGGGCAGTTTTTTCAAGGAAAACGTCATATCACATACTTTATCGAGTAGGCATCTAGGGAAAAAAATATAATTAATCAAACAAAAATAATCGATGAGTAAAAAAAATAATTTTGAGATTTAAAATATTTTTTTTACGTTTGCAGATCATCTTAAGCAAGAGATAAATGTGCGTTCGAGTCGTGGCTTGCTGGAAACTGCCACAGTTTTTCACAGCTTGTCCAGAAGCCACTTGGGAAGTCTCATGTGTGAGCAAAAATTCATAGATTCCATTTATTTTCACGTGAAATAATTTTATCGGTTTATCGATCGATTAATTTATGAATTCAATTAATTTCTGATAGCTTCAGTCAAACCAGTGATTTATCTACGTTACGATGTAATTTTTAAATGCCACACCGATGGCGATTGCATGTATTTCATCGGAAGTGGGACAGTCGCTGTTATCAGTTACGCCGGTAAAGAGGTTAGAATGCACAAATATAATTTTTATCTAATCAATTCTTTCTCAAAAACAATAAAACGAATATACTCAAAAATATTGAAGAGAAAAGAAATTCTTTGTGAAGATAAAATGCTTGTGGTTGTTTCGACAGATTTGTCATTTGGAGGATGGCAATTACTTCGGTGAAATAAGTATGATTTATCCGGAACGTCGAAGAGACGTTTCAGTGATTGCTCTCGAAGCTTGCGAGCTTTTGCGTCTCGATCGTCGTGATTTCAAGCGTCTGATACCGAGAAAAACCGAGCTTTACGAGCGTCTCGAGCGAGTAGCCAATGAGCGCATGGCTCGTACCCTAAGCGTCAACAAAATGGCCGAACGCGACGCCGAAATGAAGAAGAAACGCGTCGAAGATTATCGCAGAACCTTAATAAACGTCAATAAAACTGCAAACGTCTCTAAAAACGTCAAAATATGAACACTGTACTCAAATAAAAAATAGAACAAACAAATATCAACGTCAAATAAATATAAATAAATGTATAATCAATTTTCTATATATTTTTTTTCAATTGATTCAACAATAATCGATCTTTTTATAGATCATCAGGTAAAAAAACGACAAATTCTCGAGGTGTCAAACGAACAGAACGAAAATGAAAAATAATAACAACGTCAAACGTTACACAGGTTGGATTTTTTTTTTTCATTTTTTTTTCTTTGTTAAACACGAATTACAGACCCATTATCCTTAATAACCTTAAAAGTCGAATATAGATTTACGAATTAATCTATATCGCGCGTATGCGTTGATCATTCTGACGTTTCGTTACCTTTTTATTTCAAATTTTTTTATTCGTCATCGTCGATATCATCTTTAATCTCTTTTCTTCTCTTCTCTCGTTTCTCCCACATTTCTCATTCCTTCAGCCTCGTTCTCCCGATAGTCTGTTTTCTTTTTCCTTTTTTTTCTTCTTCGCAATCATATATATCAATATATGCATACATATATCGTACGTAATATGTGTATATATATACTTATATATACAATATATATTATAATCCACGGTAAATGTTGGGTACAATAATTTATCGTCTTATACAAGTGTATTTATAATCGTTAATAGTGATTTTTCGTGTGGTTATGCGTGTGTGTATTGTTTCGTGTGTTCTCGTGTTCGTGTTTTTTTTTTTTTTTCATTGTTATCATCAATTTTTCCATCATTACCGAATTCTTCGCACTCGTTCATTCACAATCGTAATCGTAATAATCAATCGTTTAACATTTTAGCCGTTTCTTCCTCTCTTCTTTATTTCTTCTAATTTTTTTTTCTTCCCCGAATTATTCCCAATAATTCGGGAAACTTCGATTTCATCATCGTCTCGTCATCGACTTCGCGAAAAAATAACGCGAAAGTAAATAAATAATTAATCGAGAAAACAAAATAAATAAACGAATCAATAAAATAAATGAAGAAAGGAAGAAATAACTCTTAGATTCTACGTACTATTCTACATTCTCTAGGCGCTCTTCGTCAATCATTCCGATGCACTTTTCACTCATTCCAGCACTTCTTCGATTATTGTTTTATTTTTTCATTATTTTTTTTATTTTTTTCCCCGATTTTTTAAATTATTATTCGTCGCACTTTTTTTTTTTTTATCGTCGCTTTAAAATTATGTATAGGTTTGTGTGTAATGTTATTTGTTCTTATTTTTTTTTTCTTCTTCTTACTCCTTCGTTCTTCATTATTTTTACGTCACAAAACTTATATCAAAGTATACAGAGTTGGCATATAAAAATTACAAGGACAATTTATTTTTAACGGTAAATCGTATGTTATTTTTTTTTTTTTATTCTTCCTCGTCTTCTTCTGATTTTTTTTTTCGTCAGGCGCGAAGTTTATTTTCTTCGTACGTTCGTCGATCTAAGCTTCTCGTATTGATTAAAATTTCATCGCGGCTTCTCGATGCCCTGACATTATAATAATTATAAATGCGCGTTATACAATTTTATCATTTTTTTTTTTTCGCTATTTTTTTTTCACGCCGTCTTCGCATTTCTTCCTTTATTCAGTTATTGTTTTTTTTCTTTCGTTTCAATTGATTTAATTATAAATGTTTATCGCTATGTTCTCGACAACGTCTCGCGCTTACGTTAAATTCTTCGACAATTCGCGTTCGTCGTCCCCCAAAATTCAGGATTGCAAAAAAAAAAAAAATGGCGATTCTTTAATTTCGCGGCAGCGAGAAAGGGAAGCTTTATGGTAATTTTCTTCATTACTTCAATTATTGATTTCTTCAACTTACAAATTTTTTTCTCTTTCGCGTTTGGTCACTTCTTGTTTTTTTTCTTTTTTAAAGTAAAATCACAAACCCACGACTCGAGTTAATATTTTTTTTCTGTTTCTTTTTTCGTTTTTGCTGCAGAAAAAAATCACGCATACGCACACACGCACACACACACGATATTAATCAGGCACACACGATCCATTCACTGATATGGCCATACGAATATCGAAGGAATCATTGCATTTCGTTTCTACAGTTTCCATAATCAATATCATCCTTTTTTCTTCGTCTTTCTCCTCGTTTCCGATCGAATATATGTTTTTTATATATCAATCGTTCATCGGTTTTATGTATTTTTTTTTAATAATTCTTTTCATTGTTTCTTCTTCAATCTTGAATTCTTCACGATTTTTTTCTTTCTTTATATATATTTTTTTTTAATCTCTCGTGGAAATTCGCAAAGTTCTATATTACATTCAAGCAACGTTTTATATTGATAAGTTTACATGATTTCGTTATCTTCAGACTTTTTTTCACGTCGTTCTCGGCGATTTACAATTTTCGCTGAGTTTCTTCCTTTGGGGATTTCTTAATTTTTATTTTTTTATTTTTTTTGGTTCCTTCGTTCGATTTGTTCGGGCGATTTATCATTATCGAAGGTAAACAAATCTTTGTTCTAGCTCTCAATCGTACGGCAGACGTATTCGCAAGCACACAGAGACGTACATGAATTTTTTTTTAAATCAATTTTTTTTTTTTTCAGTCTAGAAATAAAAACACTAACGTGTCTTCGATCTTTTCAGGATAGACGCCATTTTGTTTACGAATTGTGAAACAAAATCATCGAAATACAGCGTAGGATGTAGAATCATCATATTTTCCAACAATCTTCCGTTTCAGTGATAAATTAATTGATAAATGGAATGAAAAAATCGTCGATTCGCAGGTTAAAATATTTAATATTTTTCTTATCAATGTTTAATGGTCTTTATTTTTATTTCTGTTAGTCGATAACTTTCGTTTTCATTCGTAAAATGCGTATGAAAGCATAATAACTACAATGATACAATAATAATAATAATAATAATAATAATAATAATAATAATAATAATAATAATAATAATAATAATAATAATAATAATAATAATAATAATAATAAAACGAAGAAAAAAAATATTTTAATTCATATCGGCGATGAGACTGGCAATTGTAAAAATTGCTCGATGATAATACTGCAATAAATGTCGACTGATATATATATCTATCATGTATATATCTATTATTATTTTTTCTTCTTCAATATATTTACAACTTTTGTTCGGTTGATTATAATTATGAATTTATTCTATACACGAAAACAATCGTTTGAATAATAACGAAATTATCCGGTTCCCGATTTGGTTAACGCGAAAGTAATGAGAAAAAAATGATGAAGAAAATTACAAGAAAAATATGTTTGAAAAAATTAAATAAATAAACGTGAATATTGTTGGTAATTATTATTTTTTTTTTTTTCGTGTTCTCGGCGATGATTACGCTGAATTAAGTCGTCCTTATGCTTTGGAATCCGTTCGAAATTCTCTATATGCGCTCGATACAGAGATTTTATCTTTTATTTATTTCATCCTTTTTCGTTATTTCATTTTTTTTATTTTTGCATCTAGAAAATAAGCCTAGCCGATGATTCTACGCCCTCTTTCCCTTTTTTTTCTCTCTCTCTCTATCGCTCTCTCGCTTCCCCCTCGCGCGAAAAAAAAATTAAACTACAATTTTTATTGTTCATTCGTTTCTTCGCCTCCGTTATTAAATTCCTCGCTTCGCCGTCGATCATTATTATATCATCTAAATTCTTATTCGTAGCATGGCGTGTTACATTCGTCGTTTTACCTTCGAAAATTCGCGTTTCTTCGTCGTACGGATAATTCGACGTTCCACTTTTTTTTTTTTTTCGCTCTAAGAAAAAAAATTATAAAATTACAAACGAAAAAAAAAATTATTTTGTTCGATCTAAAATCATGCGAGTTTGATTCGGTACGACGAATCGGCGACGTACAACTTCTCTCTCTCTCTCTCTCTCTTTCTCTGTCTCGCTCTCTCCTCACGAGTTATAATTAAAGCTCTTATTTAATTCTTTTATCTTCATTTTCCATTTTTTTTTCGCTCTCGTGCTGTCTTTTTTTTATATATTTATTTATTTATTTTTTTTTTCATTTTTATTTACTTTTATGAAAACATTTGCGCGGGGATTAGAGTACTTGAATAGCTGGGGGATTTTTGGACTAGACGTGATGGGGTTGTTGACGCGTTGGCCTGCCGGAAGTTGATCCGACGATTCGTTCGTTTCTATCGGACGCCTCGGATCAGGATTTGATGCTGTTCGGTTCGTCGGCTCGCCTCTCAGTTCCCAGATTCAAAAGATTCGAAAATTCCATTTCCAACACTTGTCTCGCCTGTTTTTGAACATTAAATTTTCATCATTTATTTTTTTTTAATTACTCTCCATCGTTTTTTTTTTTTATGAATGATTGACTGATTAATCTTAATTTGTTGAGGAATTGTGACCGACCTGCGTGTTCTGCATCGGTATTTGCAACGTCAGAGCGAAACTACTGTGATCGAAGCTTTCGTCGAGAGCCACGAGCGCCCCGTGAACTCCGGATTCGAGAAGATGGTTCCCATATTCCTGAAAAAAAAACGAAATTTAATTCGTTTAATTATTATTACATCAATTTTGATAATTTCGTTATTAATTTAATAACAAAAATAGTTCCAAAGGCGGAAATAATAATTATTATTATTATTATTACTATTATTATTATTTCTCTCGTCTGAGATAATAATAATAATAATAATATAATAATAATAAGAATGATAATTATTATTATCTCAGGCGATAGAAATAATAATAATAATTATTATTATAATAACCATTATTATTATTAATATCGTTTGAGATAATAATAATAATAATAATTATTATTATTATCATTATTATTATTATTATTATCTCAAACGATATTAATAATAATAATGATATAATAATAATAATAATGGTTATAATAATAATAATAATAATAATGGTTATTATAATAATTATTATTATTATTAATAATAATAATAATAATAATAATTGTTAATAATAATAATGATATTATAATAATAATAATGGTTATTATAATAATAATTATTATTATTATTTCTATCTCCTGAGATAATAATAATTATCATTCTTATTATTATTATATTATTATTAATAATAATAATAATAATAATAATTATTATTATTATTATTATTAATAATAATTATAATAATAATAATATAATAATAATAATAATAATAATAATAATAATTATTATTATTCATTAAATAAAAATTAATAACTAAATGTTAATCAAAAAATAAAATACATATATTTTTATTACTTTGAGGCCGATAGACTGGACCCATCTTATAACCCGATCGTTGCTCCAAACCAGAACATCGACATTCGCGGCTTCGGCCATTCGTCTGCGATCCTCGAGCTGTTGTCTGTCGTAATTCAGTCGCTTCAGACAAGCGATTCCATACTGCAAGCTCGTTCTGCAAAATTAAAACTCCAATAAATAAAACCCACGATAAAAATTGGGAGAAATAAAATATCTAAACACAATAAAAGAATGTAAAATAGGCCGAGTAATTTTTGTTTTTTACCTGTGAAAGCTGTCGACCATCCTGAGCTGACCGCGAAGATCCTTCTTCGTCAGATGATCGAGCATTCGGGCGTCTACAAGGCACTCCATGAAAGTCGAACGATATTGCGGCAATCCGAGACTGGGCAGCCAAACGTTGCCGATCCATTCGTGATTCATGTCCCCGAAAGCGAGCGTAGTTCGCGACGTCTTTGGTGCCGATGGGCTCGTCAACGATACCATTTCTTGTATCGCCAGGCGCAACTTCAATCGGTGCAATGGATTGCTATAAAAAAAATATATATAAAGCCCCACATTAATTTTTTTAAATTAATAAACATTTTTAAGAATGTTAAACGATCGTATTTAATTCGAAACATGTAAAATTCCATTTTTTAAAATAATTTCACTGAACTTTTGTGAAGTGAGATTCGATTCAATGGCATTTTAAAATAAATTAGATTTCAGTACGATAAAATTTTCTAATTTTCATAATTTCTGTAATTTTTTTTCTAAAATAAAATAAATTGCCGGAATTTCTAAGAAAATTAAACTTTGAGGGAGTTTTAAATAATTTTATTTTTGTTAGATTCTATTGAATCGCGTATCTTGATTAATTTTATTTGTGTAGGATTTGATTCAATTCAATTTCGAATGCAATTTTAATTTTTGTAAAATAATTTTTTTTTTTAATTAAACTTACCTAATTCCTATTTCACGTTGTATTTCCGTGTCGCTTAACGCGCTCATTATCGCTCCGCTTTTGACGTTGGCGCGACAAGCGGCGACGTACCAAGCGGGCATTCCCACCCACAATTCGAGCCAAGCCACTATCGTCGGTCCGTTCCACAGAGCAAAAGGCGTGCCGGCTTTCATCGCTTCACCGAGCAATTCGTGCCTCGACGAATCCAACATGCTGCACAAATTTAAATAATTCATCAAAATCCCTTCCTTACACTTCAAAGACAATTTTTTATTCAAAGAATTATCGTCGCATTGTTTTACAACTCGAAATACTATTTTTCGTCTCAATCTTCGAATCTTTGAAACCAAAATATTAAAGGTTTTGATGTTTTTTTTTATTTAACTATTTTTCATTTAATTATTGCATCATTTGGTATTTTTTTAATGATCGTAGAAATTTTAATTTAAGGTTTTTTCGATAGCTGATATTTTTTAAAATTATTTTGTTTAGAGTGAAAATTTGTTGAAATGATTTTAATTACCTTTTCTTTTTCCTTCGGTCAAAATCGCTTTTGCCACCGAGAGTGCCGGCCACGGACACGTTGTCACCGTAATCGGGATCCGCTGGGGTCATCGAACCGCCCATTCCCATCACGTCTCCGGGCATCATCGTGTCTTTGCCTTTTATCTGTAAAATCACCGATAAAAGGATAATTGAAAACCAAGAAAATTATTTAAATCACCAGAAAATGCCAAGATTTGAACTAAAAAATTATAATTACAATAAACGCACCGACAATTGAAATATGTGTTATCCTAAATAACAAAAATAATTCAAAAAATAATTATCGATTTTTAATTCAATTAAATCATAATATATAAATAAAATAATCAAATATTATTCAATCAAATTTTAATAAATCAAATAATAAATATAATAAAAATAATAATATAATATAATAATAATATAATATAATAATAATATAATAATAATAATAATATAATATAATAATAATAATAATAATAATAATATAATAAAAATAATAATATAATTATAATATAATATAATTATAATATAATAATAATAATAATATAATTATAATATAATAATAATAATAATAATATAATTATAATATAATAAAAATAATAATATAATATAATTATAATATAATAATAATAATAATAATAATGATATAATTATAATATAATAAAAATAATAATATAATATAATTATAATATAATAATAATAATAATAATAATATAATTATAATATAATAATAATAATAATAATAATAATAATATAATTATAATATAATTTATAATATTGTAAAAAATATATATCTTTAATTCAATTTCAATTTCAATAATAAAAATTTTCATATAATAAATTAAAAAAATTCTACATCTTTTACAAATTATTTAATTTTTTGTTATCCCGAGATAAATTACCTTTTCTTTTTTACTGAAGAATCTTCCTAAGCTGCTCTTGATGCCTTTTTTCTTCTGTGCAGCGGCGACCGCCGCAGCCGTGGCCGGGCTCATGTTCATGTTGGCTTGCATGTGTTGCAAGTGCGACGCTGACAATTGTCCGATTTGCAAACCGCTCAACTGTCCGGCCAAGTTGTTCTTGTGCAAACTGTCCTGGCTACTATGGCGTGAAGATAATGGTGAAGGGGGAGTTCCAGAATTGTGGGTGCCGTTGTTATGCTGACCATGCCTGCTTGCACGGATTTTCTAATCTATTTTCTAGTTCTATGTCTACCGACTAGCTCGTAAAAATATTAACTAATAAGCTAACGTCATTTATATTTTGAAAAAAAATCGTTTTTCTGGCTTTTTACGATCCAAGCGTATTTTTACGGGTCCAATGTCATCCGCTGAGACTCGGAACTGCGACGAAGAACATCGAGAAAATTTTATTTCATTTTTTTCTTCAATTAGAAAATTTTTTAAAGACGATAAATAATTTATTTATTATTATTTATTTTTATTTATTTATTTATTTATTTACTCTTTAATTTAAAAAATAATGTTTCAGAATAAAGAATCCAGTGGATAAATATTTGTTGTATTTTTGTTATTGTTTTGCAAGCTTTAATTAACGATTATAAGAAATTATAAGAATTAAGTTTAATTTATTATTAAACTTAAGAAATTTCAATAATTTAATTTAATTAAAATAAATTATTAAAATTAAGAATAAGATTGTGAGAAAACAATCGAATCAATTTTAATTCGTTTCGTTATTTTTTTTGTGACGTGAAAATCGCAGTTCCGAAAGTTTCGAACGTGAATTTGATGAAATGTGAAAAGCGGATGATCGTCATGAGATGGAAAGTAAGCGGAGTGACGTTAATTCGAATGCGACTCGGCCGTTTTATGCTTGTGAATCCTCCGATAGCTCTACTTACTCGGTGCTAGTCCGATAAAATTACTCAGCCTTTCTCGAATGATGGTAAAAAGAAATAGAAAAAAAAAAAAAAAAATTACACGCAAGCTCGTGATCGTCGTGGCGAGATGAAACGTCGACGAGACGCACGAGTGAATCGTGGGGGGATGCGATGACGAAGGCTTACGCGATTCAAAATTACATTAGAATTTTTTTTATAATTTTTAAGTCTTGTAATTTGTTTTAAAAATTTTTTTAAAATTTTTTGATGATATTTATGGACGATTTTTTATTTTAGCATTTTACTGTCTTAGCGGTTGCGACATTCACAAAATTCTCAAAATCTAACGAAGAAAGCTGGGTAAGATGACGAAAAATTTTATCTGACGAATTTGAAAGATTCGTTTTTCAACGATTAATCGATAAAATACGTACTCGGAAAAACACACGAGACAGAATAACCTGGAAATAAATCTGATTATCGGTTCGACATCCGAAATCTTTCGAGGCCTCGAAGGAAAAAAAAAATATCGATTACAAAAATACGGAAATTTTAAATATTTTTCCCAAAAATAAAAAAAAATGCCAAAAAATATGCCTAAAAAAAATTAATTAAAATATGAACAATTAGAAATTAGAGAAAATATCGACCGGATAGTTAAAAAAAAAATCCTGTGTTGCTATCTTGGCGTGTGAAAAAGCTATGCATCATAAAAAATCCCATATTTCTGTAACCGATCGTACGTAAAATTGATTTTAATTAATATATTCGTCGAGTCACCTTGATCGTGACGTTTTTCTTTGATTTCCAATTTTTTCTCTCGCAACGACGAATTCCCTCGATTGTCGGAGACGACGATGTCGGTCTTGAACCGCACAAACAGCTCCGACGCACCAAGAATCGTCGTACGACGAATTTTCAATAGCTTCCGAGGATTCATAGAGCATAGAAAAGGTTTCGTCGTCGCCCATGCCGCTGCGATCGACTTCGAAGACTGTGGGCATGTTTTTTTCTCACCATTTTTCTCCTCATCATCATTTTTATTCGACAATATTAATTATTCTTCGAACAAAAATAATTTCTAATTCTTTTCTACGAAGAAAATTTCAAGAATTTCGATTAAAATTCTAAATTACGATATTCGAAGAACCAAAACCGACCGAACTTTAATTTTTCATTACACAATTTCATTTTTTCATTGTATAATTAATTTACCGAATTGATCTCCGAGCAATAAAAAATTCGAATTTAATTTTAATAATCAAAAATTCAA
This sequence comes from Sussaba pulchella, assembly GCA_963971145.1. Taxonomy (NCBI): domain Eukaryota; kingdom Metazoa; phylum Arthropoda; class Insecta; order Hymenoptera; family Ichneumonidae; genus Sussaba; species Sussaba pulchella. Next base: position 12,999,578 of record OZ020172.1, read on the forward strand.
TTTCTAATCAACCTCTCTAATTTTTTTCTTACAACCTCTTCCTCCACTTTGAACAAAGCACCCTGCTTCGATGACCAAATTGCAAAACCAAAACGAGAAAAAAAATCCCTTCGAAAAATGATAATTTCGAAAATTATAAAAAAAATTTATATTTCTCTCATTTATTAAATGAAATTTTATTTCTCGTTTGTTCGTTATCATTTACCCTGGGGCTCGCTTCTCGTTCGCCACAGATTCCCGTACCTTCCATGCCCACGTTCCTCGTCGACGGTCAAAAATCGTCGTCGTAAAAATCGACTCGTCGACCACAGCGGCACGACGTCGTCGTCGTCGTCGTCGTAAAATTTTTTCATCGGTTCAATAATAATCGTATCGTCGCATGCGTTCGCGTTTATCATTTTATTGTTAGAAACGTTCATTAACCTGTGCGTGGAGTAGCCTGCGCTAGGAAATCCGGACTGTCCTGTACGTCTGCGATGAAGCATTTTTCCGAAAATGAGATTTTTTTTTGTTTTTGCGGTGTTGGTTAATTTCGAGTTGCGAGGAGAAGAAACGAAAGCAAAATAGATGAGGTTAATTTGGGTTAGGATATTTTTTTTTAACATTGTTATTCGGTGATTTGTTGGATCGTTGAGTCGTTGATTGAATTATTTGATGAGTGATGAAATAATCCATCGATTTACTCAATTATTTATTGTTTGGCTTGATTATTTATCCGTTGACTCGATAGTTTATACGTTGACTCGATAATTCATCGACTGGAACAATAATTGTTAATTGATTGACTCATTGACTCGATAATTCAACAATTGACTCAATAATTCAACGATTGATTCAATAATTCGATAATTGACTCAATGATTCGACAATTGACTTAATAATTCAACAATTAACTCAATAATTCAACAATTGACTCAATGATTCAACGGTTGACTGAGTAATTGACTCAATGATTTAACGATTGATTCAATAATTCAATAATTCAATAATTCACTGAATAATTTAACAATCGACTCAATGATCCGACAATTGACTTAATAATTCAACAATTGACTCAATAATTTAACAATTCACTCAATAATTCATCAATTCACCCAATAATTCAACAATTGACTCAATAATCAACAATGGACTTAATAATTCAACAATTGACTCAATGATTCAACGATTAACTCAATAATTCAACAATTAAGTCAATAAATCAACAATTGATTCAATGATTCAACGGTTGACTGAGTAATTGACTCAATGATTTAACGATTGATTCAATAATTCAATAATTCAATAATTGACTGAATAATTTAACAATCGACTCAATGATCCGACAATTGACTTAATAATTCAACAATTGACTCAATAATTTAACAATTCACTCAATAACTCAACAATTCACCCAATAATTCAACAATTGACTCAACAATTCAACAATTAACTCAATAATTCAACAATTAACTCAATAATTCAACAATTGACTCAATGATTCAACGGTTGACTGAGTAATTGACTCAATAATTCAACGACTGTTTCAATAATTCAATCATTGACTCAATAAATCCAGCAAATCGGCACGCTAACTCAATAATTCGATCTTGGAAGCATTAAATTGACCCAGAAAAAAAGCAATTCAATTCAATTCCGCCTCAAAGACGAATAATTATCGTTATTATTCGTTAACGATACTTCGCAATCGTACCTTCTCAATTCTTCCTGACTGTGAGCCAATGCCTGTACGACGCGTTCGAGCCTCAAGGATCTCGCTGTCAGAGGACAAGCGGCTTCGCTTCCACCGCTTCCACCCTCGCTGTCCCTCTCGCTGACGGAATTCAATTCCTCCCCCGATAACTGCAACTGCCACAGGCAGAAATAATTATAAATACGTAAATCACGGATAAAAATTCGTCAAAATTCTCTGAAATGATGAATGAAAAAATGAATATTGTAATATTTTCGGATTGTTTTTCCTTTTTTTTTTTTTTCGTTGCTGTGTGCTTCAAATATGCCATGCAGATTCGAATTTGTCGAAATTTTAAGCTCATGCGCAGTTTTAAATGTTCCAGGCGCGTCGTTCGTTGTTTTTTCGTTTTGAAAATTGCATTCTTGGCAAGAATCAACGTTCGGTGACTAAATAGAACGAAACAATAAATATTTCTGGTTTTAGCGAATCAATGGAAATAAAAATTTTTGTTTTTCATTTCAAATATTTCATGCAAATTCGGTTTGAAGTTCAATCGAGCTCAGCGTATCGCACTAAAAAGCCTTGAATAATGCAATTGTATCGTAAAAATTATTTTCCTTGGGAATGATTAATTTTTAATTACATTATGTACACGTATATATAAATTTTTATACGACATGCAGATACGATATTTATTCCGTTGCGACCGAATTATCGAATATTTTTGTCCTTTACGATGTTCGGTCAATTTTTGCGAAGGTTTTTCTTTGCTCTGGACGAGGAGAAAAAATTTGAATGATTTTGGGGTGATGAGGAGGATTTTTAAAATTTTATTTCGGTTTGCTAATTTTTTTTTTTTTTTTTTTTTTTTAAGCGAGGTTTTAATTTGGGTGGATGAAAAAATGTGGAGAAATTTTTTTTGAGAGGAGAGGATGATGAAGGATGATTTAGCATGGACCTACATGAGTGCCGGAGGACGAACGAACCTGGCTCGCAGGCAGAGATTCGGATAGCTGTCCGGGACTAGCTAACGAGGCTGCGTACTGGTGAAGGTGCGCTGGTGACATTGAGGCCGGTGCCTGCAATACCCAAATTGAAACAACACACCGACATCCCAAAGACACTACAGAACTATTGTTCGATCGATGGTTTTAAAACAAAAAATTCAGAAAGCGAAATGTAAATTAAATTCTCGAATTGTTTTTATGAAAAAAAGAAGATAAATAAATCAAATAAATATTGAGAAGATCGTGAGAGTGGAAGAATTTTAGACTGAAACGAATTGAAACAAACACCGACATCCCAAAGAGACAACAGAACTGTTGTTCGATCGATGGTTTTGAAAAAAAAAATTCCAAAGCGAAACGTTAATTAAATTCTCGAATTATTTTCATTGAAAATAAATAAATAAAATGGGAAAAAATCGTAATATTCTTAGAATATTGAGAAAATTGTGAGAGTGCAGGAATTTTGATCTGAAACGAATTGAAACAAGGACCCCAAAATAGATACGAAATTATTGACGATTAAAAAAAAAAAGAAATTTTTATTACGCGGATTTTTTTTTTCTAAGCGAGATAAATTTAATTGTCGATTAATTTGTATGGAAAACTAAATGAAAATCAAGTAGAATGTAAGGACGAATGTTTGTAGAAATATGAATAAAATCGTGGAGGAATTTTAAGACTAGATTTTTCAATGCAGAGAATTCTAAATTCTAATGAAAGCAGGATGAATTTTTTTTTTAATTTCTCAATTTCGCGAGCGAAATTAGTAGAAAGGAAAAATTGAGGAAAACATTGTGGAAAAATTAGGATGTAATTCGTGTAATTCGAGGAAACGATAATCAAACAACCGAAATTCGCAAACCACAGAGATATTTCGACGAAATAATTTCGAAAACCAATATTTCAAACAATATAAAAAAAAAAAATATCTTTGAAACAACGAGAAAAAAAAAATTGTAAAGCAACTGACCGTGTGATACTTGTGAAGATAGTCCCGATTGGGACTGTGATGTGATTTCGGGGTCGATCGACCGCTCAAAGGAGGCGAGGCTCGTTCCAAACTTCGTCCTCTAGCCAAAAGATTCATGTGTTCCAAACTACCGACCCGAGATTCCAATTCTTCCGCTCGTGCTTCGGTGCTCTGTTTTTCTTCCTATTTTTCAAACGAAATAAACAAATAAATAAGAAAAAGAATAATAAAATTTCAAAAATTCATAAAGAAATAATTAAATAATATCGTATACATTTTTTTTTCTCAATATAAGAAAGAAAAAAAAACGTATACGTCAATACCAGAAATATCTTTCGATACTATTATTAACTAGACAAATATAATTAATAGAAACGTATTTAAAATCGATAATTCTATCACAGAAGAAGAGAAAAAATTCCTCGACTTCGTGAATGTTCATTTTTTCTTCGTAAATTGTAGGATAAAAATTAAACGAATAATTTTTGTTTATGAATGATTTATCGAACCTGAATGAGACGAATCTCGTTGTTGATTGCGTCGAGCTGTTCCTGAAGCATTAGGGCGAGGGTTTGAGCATCCGTGTGACCCGTTGGACTGATAACGTCAGCGGCCGAGCTGAATATGCTCTCGTTGTCGCCGTCGCCTTCGGCATCGCTCGATACGTCGAAAGCTTGCTGCACGTTGGCGAGCACGTGAGCCTGTTGAAGCTTTTCCCACTCCTGCTCGGCAAGGGTACGAGCCACGTAACCCTGAAACACGAGATTGAAAAATAAATCATTGAAGAACAAAATTTTTTCGATTTTTTTAAAAATAGAAATATCAAATGTTATTCAATCATTTTTATGTGAGAAAAATTGATGTTTCATCGGAACCACAATTTTTCAAATCGCTCTGTTTGTATTTTCGAACAGAAATATTTGAATCTTATTTTCTTATTTATTTTTATTCAATGAAAAATTAATTTTTTATTTTTCGTATATTTTTTATTTTCGTATTATACGAACCCAGAATTTATTAAAAATATTTCTCAAATATTAAACAAAAACTCAAATTCTGCACCATTTTTCTTTCAAAAAAACAATCCCAAAGACAACCAAAAAATTGAAAAGAAAATTCTTTCGATTCTTTAAATCAAAAACATTTCATGATATTTAATTATTTTTATTCAATTAATTAATTTTATTAAATAAAGTATTGAGTTAAAGTTTTATTGGAACCACAATTTTTTAAATCGCTCTGTTCGTATTTCCGAACAGAAATATTCGAATCTCATTTCCTTATTTATTTTTATTCAACGAAAAATTAATTTTTCATTCGAACCCAGAATTTATTAAAAACATTTCGATCGATTCTTTCAGCACAAATATTTATCACAGATATTCTCTTCAAAATTTCGATCCAAACTCAAATTCTGCACCATTTTTCTCTCAAAAAAACAACCCCAAAGACAATCAAAAAATTTATAATCCAATTTTCTTTATTCTTTTCAAATAAAAATGTGTAAAAAAAAATTTCTCTCAATGGTTAATCGATTGATTAATAAAATTTTTATCAGTAGAATATTGCGTGTCAATCGTTCGTTTTATTTACCAAACAAACCTTGGCCGAATCGTCCTCGATGCTGCGTTTGACAGCTCGTCTGGGCAACGAGTGAGTGTCGAAGCTGCTGTGACTAGCGCTTCTGGAAAATGTTCCCGGATCAACGGCGTTGGGTGACAAACTTCTCGTCAACGCGTCGGTTTGTTGTATATTGAAGGCAATCTCTTGCTGCAACATCTGACGTTTAACGTTGTCGATTTCCAAACGTGCTTTTCCCAATTCCTTCATTATCTCGCTCTTCTCGTTTTGCAAATCCTCGGCGATCTTACGAGTCTTTTCCAATTCTTGGGTCAACGCGTTTTTCTCCTCCAACGCGTGCATTCTTTCTTTCAAATGCACCTGTAACCTCTCGTTTGATTCTGGCGAAGAAAAATGTACAAATTTATTATAACGAGGAAAAAATTTTATTGAATAATTTTATTGGAAATATGAAGAAAAAAAAATCTCAAGGAATTTTTTATTGATTTAATTTTTTCTTGACAGTAGATTTTGTGTATTTGCTATATTTTCGTAGGAGATTAGATAGGATTTAGATGGCAAATTTATTGATAAATTAATTATATTCATTCCAAATATTTGAAAAAATTTAAATATATAATAATATTGTATTATTATATCATTATTAATTAATATTAATTATTAATAATAATATAATAATGATATAATAATGATTATTATCATATCATTATTAATTAATTTGATTGTATTATTATACTAATTTGATAGGATTTGGATGGTAAATTTATTGGTAAATTAATTATATTCATTCTAAATATTAAAAAAAATTAAAAAATATAATAATATTGTATTATTGGCCATATCATTATTAATTAATTTGATTGTATTATCATATTAATTCGATAGGATTTGGATGGTAAATTTATTAGTAAATTAATTATATTCATTCCAAATATTTGCAAAAATTAAAAAACATAATAATATTGTATTATTGGCCATATCATTATTAATTAATTTGATTGTATTATCATATTAATTCGATAGGATTTGGATGGCAAATTTATTAGTAAATTAATTATATTCATTCTAAATATTTGAAAAAATTAAAAAAATATAATAATATTGTATTATTGGCTATATAATTATTAATTTATTTGATTGTATTATTATATTAATCCAATAGGATTTGGATGGCAAATTTATTGATAGATTAATCATATTCATTCCAAATATTACAAAAAATTGAAGAAAACATAATAAAATTGTATTATTGACGATACAATTATTAATCAATTTGATTGTATTATTATATTATTCGAAAAAATGTTTGGATTTTAATTACCGGACAAGAGTTTATCGACAGTTGTACTAAGGCGAGTGTTGTGTTCCTCGTTCATCTTCAGACGTTGATTGAGTCTCATCACTTCGGCGTTCTTTTCCTCGAGCTGCGTTTCCAGTCTTTGAATTCTATCCTCGGAACTTCCGTGTCGCTCCTGGGCCTGCTTGTTTGAAAAATATGGAACACCGAACGATTAATATTCGCGAATCAACGAAACCACGAACGCCCCTTCTTGCTGCTGTTTTTTTCTCCGCTTCTTTCTATATATATATATATTTTTTTTTCCACGGCTCCGATCGACTTTTCCACTCTTGCATTATCATCACGACGGAAAAAACTTACCAGTCGCGTTTCCTCTGTGAATTTTCTATCGATTCATTCGCTCTGTTATTTTTTTTTTCATTTCAATTTACGAAATTTTTTATTTATTATTTAATTTTGACGAATCGCGAAATTATTAATTTTTATTTCGATAACGGTTTTGATTTATTCATCGCGAATGCATTGATGTTGAAGAATTGGTTAATATTGAACGCACGGCGGCCACAGATATTGATTTTATATTTATTTATGCCATTGAAATATATTTTTTTTTTAATTGTTCTTGATTTATTTATTTATTCGTTTATTTTTTCGGTGGAAAAATCGTATTTGTGACCACAGATTGTTCGAAATTTATGTACAATCGTAACCCAGAGACGAGTGAAACATCTTCGAAGCAACGATTCGTATTTCACAATTTTTCAAATCAGCGAAATTTACCAATCAAATTTTTTTCTTTTTTTCTTCATCGCAAAAGCTGGAGAATTTTTATTCCAGTCGCCTCTGAGGCTTCGAATACAGAACATTAGCAATAAAAATAAAGCAAAATCAAAAGTTTCAGTCGAAGCAGCAGCATACAAAGACAATGAACGAGAAAAAAAAAACAAAAAAAAAAAGAAGATAATCAAAGTGGAAAATAATTCGAAAAATTATGAAAAAAAAATGTTAGATCGGTCAATTAATTATAATTAAGGCGTTAGAATTAATAAAAATATACAGGCTCAGGCTCATACCACATTCGAGTTAACGGGAATATCGAAAAGTGAAGAAGTAATGACATTGGAAAAAAATTAAATTAATGAAAAATAAAAATTACTTATAAAAAAATAAATAATAAATAAATTAATGGAACTTGAGGGTTAATAAAATATTATTGAAGGATAAATTAAAGGGGAGCAAAGATAGATAGAGTGAGTTATATACGGAAGGAAGACAGACAGACATTAAGGCGGACGGAAATAAATAAATAATAATGATAGTAATAATAATAATAATAATAATAATAATAATAATAATAATAATAATAATAATAATAAGGAAAAGATCGATGATGTGGCGATATGATTCCCCTGCGTACCTGGTTGGGCCTCCTCACCTGGGTCAGAGCCTCCATCCTCTGCTTAAGCTGTTCTTCCATTTCCGGCATTTTTGCATATTGCGCAAGCTTTTGTTCGGCAAGCTCCAATTTTTCTTGTATAGCTGCGATCTTCTCCTCTTGCAGCTGTCGAAAAAAAATATTCAAACTCGTAAACTCATCGAAAAAATTATTTATTCACGTTCACGAACAAAAATAAGAAAGTTAATGAATTAAAATAAAATACGATAGTTAATAAAACCACATCATTTTTGTAATTATTCATCTAATACGAAGAATGTGATTTAATTTGTTATTTTTAAATTTTACCTTGAGCTGTGCCTCTTTGTGTTGCAATTCCTGCTCCAATTTTTCGTTAAGATCGTGCAAACTCGTGGATTCGCGTTGGGCATTGAGATAACGTTTTTCAAGAGTTGCTATCCTCTCCTCCTGATCCTCTTTTTGCGCCACGTTTTCTCGCAAATCCCTCTGGAGTTTAAGATTATTTTCCTGGGTTTTGAGAAGATCTTTTTGCGCTTTCGACAAATTTTCCTCTAGCTCGGCCACTCTACCGCCCATTTCACCGACTCGTCGCTGCCACGTGCTCAATTCCGAGCTCTGAAATTTATTCACAAAATTTATAACTCAAAAAAACTTTTCTTAAAAATTTATCGATGAATAAAAAATAATTCAATTGATAAAATGAAAATTTGTGTTTTGCCGGAGATTTTTTTTTGTTGTTTTGTTTGAAAAAAAAGGTGAATAAAATATGAGTGGAGGGTGGATCGTGTATCGTTGTAATTTTGTGGTAATTGGGTCACATTTTTGTCCGTCCCATTTTTTTCTTTCTTTCATTTTCAAAATCAATTAATTACTTCATCAATACTTTAATCAAATTTCGAGCTACGACAGAAATACATAGATTCCATGCCTTCAGAGACGATAAAAAAAGAAAAGTAACACACGAATTGTTTACACACATAATCATAATCATTCCATATCATGCTTAAATCCAAAAAAAAAATAACCGCCACGAAAAAATAACAATTTAATTCGGAATAAATTACCGATAAATTAAAACCAAATTTTGCAACAAAATTGTCCCTTCCCGCCCCCCAATTTTATCATCAATCGCTTCTCATTCTCTCGTCCTCCGAGGATTTTCAAAATTCGAACTGTCAAAATATCAAAAATTCTAATTTTCGCTTCTTCATTCAATTTTATCACAATTAACCAAAAGACTTTTTCTTCTTTCTTTTAATGCATACCTTCCGAATTCCAGGGTAGAATATCACAATGTCGATAATTCTAATTTCTATTTATCTATCATTTTTATATCAATAAAATTTTTTTCTATTTTTAAAGAACTTTTTTCTTTTTTGTTTTTTTTTTTGTTTTTTTTTTTAATTGCATACCTGCTTGTCGAGAGTAGCTCGCAAATCTACGACACGTGCGGCCGAGGTCTGGTCGACGTGATCGAACGCCCCGTTGTTGAGTCTAACGTTTCCTATCGAATCCGTGATCGTCTCGGAACCGGAAATCTCCGATTTATTTTGTTTTAACGACGAATCCTCGTTCTCGGCTCCGTCCTCGCGATTTTTTCCATCTTTCTGCACGTTCACGGATCACAATACCAACATTTTTCAAACATCCATCGTGACTTACACCCAAAACCTACCATTTTCAATCACCAAAACCCTTTCGCAACCCTTCGTACCTTCAAATTTCAAATTTATCGACGTTTAGTCGCGCCACGATTTTGTTTCATTTTTTTTTTTTTTAATATTCTATTCTTTTATATTTATAATTTTTTTTTTATATTGATTTTTTCTTAAACTAGCGATGCATTATCGAAGGAATCTACGAAGCGTGCACTAAACAATGATTCATCACAAAATCCGGTGAGCTCGTGATTTTATCGGACCAACGAAAATGGAGAAAAAAATTGATTTTTGGGGGGTTTTTTTTTTTAATTGGGGGAAAAAAAATTATATATAAGGGATTGATCGATGAGATAATGGAATGCATGAGCGTTGAGGATGAATTCTAACGACGTTCAACACGAAACACATGCAAGAGATTTTTTTTTTTCACAAAAAAAAATCGATGTAGATGCAGGAAAAAAAATTTCGATCAAGTATGGAACGATAATATATATCTATATATATTTTTTTAGGGTTTCAAGTGTGTCGACGTATTTGATTCGGTGTGAGTGACTTTTTTTTGCGTATGAATGAGTATATACAGATCGATAATTCGTGTGTAATCGTGAATAATGATGAGATAAAATTGATTTTAAATAAATAAAAATGAGAAAAAAAAAAATTTCAAACGTTTTCTTACTTTGTTCTGTTGCTGGCCTTCGTCGTTCTGGCCATTTTCTTTGGGTCTGTCTTCTATTGTCTTCGGCTGGTGCCCGCTTGCCTTGTACTGTTGGAGCTACGACGAGAAAAATAATTCGTTCGAATCGAACAGCGACAATAATTTTATTCGCATTTTTTTTTCAACGCGAAAAATTAACGTTTTATTGTTACAAAAATAAAATTTCAAACTCACCTCTTCTTTGGTATGTGCAAGTTCCTCCTCCAAACTCGTGTTCTTCTCGAGTGCAACGCGCAAACGTTCCCTCACCTGCCGAATCAACAAATATTTGGGTCAATAAACCCAATTTCATTATGATCCATCTAATTTCCCCGGGAAAAAAAATTCCCACGACAGAATCGCACAGTTTAGCCTTTCAACATTGCTTCCCCAAACAATAACGCCTCAAATTCATCGTTAAAAAAAATACCTTGCAAGAAAAACAATCCAAAAAAATTGGCAAAGATTAAAAATAAAAAAATAGATAGCAAAAATAAATAAAATATGGGAGAGGAAAAGAAGATGCATAATGATGGAAAAAAAAAATTTGTGGTGGAGTAAAATCAGCTAGAGATAGTTCACCTTCTCGTCCAGAGCCTTGTGGTGCTCGAAGAGGCTCTTCAAAGCTTTGAGAACTTCGACCTCCGACGAAACACCGGATTGTGCAGCGGCTTGTCGTTTGACCACGGTCATCCTCAGGGACCTCTCGTGTCTCGATACCAGACATTCCAGATGCTCGAGCAATAACTGTTGTCGAACCAACGTTCACACAAGTCCGATTAGAAAATTTTAAACAAAAAAAAAACGAGGAAAAATCGTCGACAAGATAAACCAAGACCCAAAGTTTCTTTCAGCGAAGTTCAAAACGTTTTATAAAATGATTCGCAACACAAATAATTATTTTCAAATTTTTTTAAATACGATAAATTATCCAAAAAAATTAATTTCGTTGATAATTCGATAGATTAATGATAGAATTGTGTTAAAATAATACGATTGTTATTTTCTTGTATTTTATTTCGATAAAATTGCGAAGATGAGAGAATTATTAATTCTCACCCTGGTGTTGTTACGTTCGGCCTTCAATTCCGCAATTTCTTCCTCGCGTTCTAAAATATTTTCACGAGCTGCCGAAAGTTCCTTCGTTATTTGGGAAAATTCCTGAAACGTTCAAGAAAAAAAAATCCATGTAACGTCATGAATCTCAATAAATTTTTAATATCGATACATCTCGATTCCACCAAAACTCTCGATAATAATCAAAACAAAATTCTTTAAAAATACATCGCGGACATTATTTTATTGTCGCGAGTCGAGGGTGGTTTTGGAAACTTTCAGATGGCTCTTTAGACGACATTCGCGAAGCCCACAAGGGTTCAACGCAGTCTCCGGGGCGGGGCAAAGTTTTTTCAATGATTTTTCTTTGGGGGAGGTCGTTGTGTATGAAGGGTTGTTGTTCTTTTGAGAATCGCCAATGGGGGGGGGGCGGGGGTCGGTAGGGTCGTGGAGCACTTCGCGAACTTACGCGGATATAGACATACGTTCGGGAAAGAAACAAAGAGTCTGGAGACTCGCTAGCACCCCCACGACAATGCGTTGAAGTGGCCAGACTCACTTTGTGCCACTTCGAAGGCAACGTGCATCGGTCTTTATGTGTGTTAGGGCGTGGGTGGATGCTGTGTGACGGTATAAAACACAATGCAACCTGTCGGTTTCATCCCTTAGGGTCGCCGGTTCTCGTTGCAACCCTTTGCCCCGATCTCGAACGACCTTGCGCTCACCTTAAGCCACGATTCAACTTTGAACTTGAAGCGAGGAATCTGGCAGGCTCGATTGGGAAGGTTCGGATTTTTACGAAATTTTAAGAGTGAGACCTTTCCGAGGATCTTAGCGGATTTCTTCAGTCATTTGAATAAATGAAATGAAGAGAATAAATTAAATTGCAATGATCGATGAATATATAAATTAAGAAAATTATTGAATTGAATTGGAAAATAAATTGGGGATGAAATTTTCAGAAAGATTAATTGATCATTATATATTATATAAGGAAATTTATTGAAATAAATGAAATGAATAACCTAAATAAATTGAATCACAGAATAAATCAATCAATTAATAAAGAAATGAATCAACAATGTGATTAAATTAAATAATATATGAATGATAATATTCTCCTTCACTGATTTACAAATTTATCAATTCAAAAAAAATTTAATCGACCATTCGAGTAATTAGCAGAAGACGTTTGTAATTTTTTCTTCAATTTTTTTTCTTCGAACGCAACGTTTCTGCTTCTCACGTCCTTTCACCGACAACAGGCGTATCGATTATAAGCACACTCATCTCCTTGAACCATTACCGCATAAGATATTACGAGACATGACGACTCAGACACGTATCGTTGCATGGAAAATTTACATTCCAAAGTACTCGGCTGACAAATGCCATTTCAAACAGCCTTACTTCGACAATTATGACGTTGTTTCTCAACGCATATCGCTACTTAATTACACAATTATACAAAATCTTTATCAAGTTAAATTTAAAAAGATGTCTGAATAATTTATAAAGTTTAAATTAAACTAAAAAATAAAATTTCTGCACTTCTTTAGAATTAAAAACGGAAATACGTGAGTTTATTGTGAATTCCGGTAAAATTTTAGAACGCATACGTAATAATAGTTGCGGCAATATCCGGAGTAGTAACCCGAGTGTGGGAATCGAGTCTCGCAGTATTTCTTCATTGAAGCACAAGCGATAAGCGTGTCCCGGCCTCGGTTATTGCTCGTGTGTTCGTATCGTAACGCACGAAATGTGTGCGATCGTAGGAACGTGCGTTAATGGTCGACGAAGATCAGTGAACCGCTCGGTGCGGATCAGAAATCGCGCAGGGACGTGACGAAGAGATATATCTAAATTTAGAAACGACCGAGAAGACGAATACCCAAATTAAGTCGGCATTGTCAATCGAAGGACCGTATTATTGAAAATAAATACGTAATTAGAATAATATTTATTTCTTTGACGACAAAAATGTCATAAAATTCGTTTTGGTTGATTAAAAACTTAAATAAATTAATTGAAATTGAGAAAAAAATTCGATGAATTAATTTAAATTAATAAAAATATTCAATAAAATAAATTTTTTTATTATAATTAGATTTCGGAGGATATAAATACAGAACGATGAATCGTTGATTCAGAAAAATCAAGAATCAACGAATTTCGAGATGTAAGACGGTGCGAAAGTTTGCGGTTTTCGTCGTGTGCCAAGAAATAGCTCGATAAAGCGTTTAATGAAAGGGTAAGAGTCGGATATAACACACAACCGGCTTCATTCATACGTGGTACATGACGTAAATATGCACTTTAAGGCTGTGCACACACACGCACGAGGGGCCCCCCCGAGTGGCAGTAGGCGTCGAGCGAGTGGGTGAAGAAACAGGGACACTGAACTCGGACCACCTGTGATAACTGATCGTTAGTGGGTCGACGCGAATAAACGTCTACAATGCTCGACACGATTGTACAACGACTTAACGTCGTTCCCATTCACCTATCGAATGTCAGTGCAGCAGTTTTTCTACTCAAACATGTTTTTATAAATAAAAAAAACGAAGCGAAGTGATTCCTTCCACGGAGAAACACATTGGGGACAAGCGAATTGATTCGGAGGGTCGTTGATATCCGTGACATTGTTATCTGTGACGGAATCGTGTTACATCGGGAGGAAGGATGGAGAACGTGGAGGTGGTGGGAAGGGTTGGAGGGTGCGAAGCATGGTCGTTGGTGGCCTCGTTGCGGTGTACGCGGGTCGCGCTGCAGCCGGAGGGTTGGAGCATGGGGGTTGCCCGACGGAATACCCGGTCGTCCGCGGCACGTTAATCCCATCAACGGGAACGTCGGCGCGTAAACGATCTGACGTATTTCCCAGCTACGGGAGATCCAGAGAAACCCGAAGCCCACCACCGTGGGAGATAACCCAGTGGCGCTCTTTGGAATCCGTCGATCGATATACACGCGTCAGACGGACGACCGAAATTCCGTAATCCTGGAAAATCGTATCCCCGATTTCCCATCGGAATAACCGGAATGGTGCCAACTGTCTTCTCCAAAATCGGCAACTGTGCCGAATGCCGGGCGCAGCTCTGGACAATCCCAACCGTCGCGTCGGGCGAGTGTCGTAAGTTTCGATTCCAGCCCGAAGCCAGATCCGTGGATTTCAATTCGCATCGATGAGGACCCTTCGAGGTCTTCGGGGCCCTCATCGGTGTGTTTCTTATCGGCTTCAGCGCCAGGCGCGAATTGGAATCGTCAGGACAGTTGGGCTAGTCCAAAGCCGCGTGCGGAAGTCACCGATCGGAAGGACGACGCTTGGCAGCATCCCGGCTTATCGAATTTAACGATGACCTGGACGATTCAAGGATTTTACGTGCCCAACTTGGCTAACAAACAAGGGCGCCCGCATCTCCGCTATTGGCGCTACAAACACAGCATGCAGTGCGAAACAATTACACCGGCGTAACCCCTGCGGCTTTTATAGCGCCGGAGGTACTAAAAATGAAAAAAAAAAAATGAAAATAAAAAGGTTGCACCCTTTTTAGCGGTGGCGCGGGAGTAGGACGAACGGTCGAACGAGCCCGCGGTCGCACGGTAGTATAAGGTGAGGTTCATTCATGCGCCGGCAGTGAGTAGGTAGCTATTGATCGGTCGCGCGTACTCCCAGCTCGCTTCACGATCCTTGCCCACCCTTACGCCCTCGCTACGTGAACGCCCCCGTGCCGAAGCTACGGGCTGCCGTTTCGTGCATCCAGCTTTCTTTTTCTCCGGATGCTTTGCTTCGGGCACAACCGGGCCAGTCCGATAAAGCAATGGGAATAGATCCGTCGGATTATCGCGGTGACCATCCGGAAATCGTGAATTACGATGCGGCGAACGTACCAATCGCGACAGGATGCTCTGTTTCACTGGCCTCGGTACGGAAAAGCACGTAACGATTCTCACAGTACCAGCAGAATCTATAGACGATAGCGAACTATCGATGCTATGTGTATCGGAGTCGGATTACCGAACTGTACGACTTGCGACTCACGTGCTCGCGTATATCCGCGTTCAGGATCGATTATATTGGATGGTATCTCACGCGAATCACAATATGGCTATCGGGATTCGATCAAATTTATATTCGTCGACGGTTGATCCAGAATCGGATCGCTATTCGATTTAAATCGAATGGTCTTCAACGTAACCATCTTCACGAGGTGGAACTATACCACTATACCTATTTATACGTTTTCGAGATTTTGATCCGTCAAGGTATTGTCATTTGAGGCTCTGTCGATTAGGTATATTTATTTTCTCTGTATTTTATTTAATTTATTGACCCGTCAAAACTTCGATCAGTCAGAATTTCGATTTCCACCCCTTCATTCAATCCCAGATCACATCGTTTACATGGAAAACCATTTCAGGAGGTTGCAACGGACATCACGATGGGAACGCGTGGCTTGATAAATCTTCGAGTGAATCGCGAGGCAGTCCGTAACGCCCCGGCGACCATGAACCGCCATCAACCGTGATAGCCTTGATCCATGAACCATAGAAATGCCACCCTCGACCGGCGTTACTTCCGCGGACCATCGACACTTCGACGGCGAAGCAACCTTCCAAGTGTTATTGCGAATTACCACCTCGAATGAAACGGACTGTAGCAGTGGCAATTGGCCACTAAGCACCAGGGGTTTCTTCGAACAGTTCCACAATGGTCGTAAAGTTCACCCCCTCGGTCCTAATATCATCGAGTTACACGTTCGTCCGATAGGATTGACCGAAGTCCAAAGCACTTGGTTGAAGTCGTCCACTTCTGAGCCCGGAGTTAAGTGATAACCCCGTCGTGGTTAGTGACCTTCATTAATTCGATCGTACAGACGTATCGCGAAAAATTATTCGATAACTTGCGTTGATT
The DNA here is from genome assembly GCA_963971145.1 of Sussaba pulchella. Lineage (NCBI taxonomy): Eukaryota > Metazoa > Arthropoda > Insecta > Hymenoptera > Ichneumonidae > Sussaba > Sussaba pulchella. Next base: position 13,015,854 of record OZ020172.1, read on the forward strand.
CCTTTCGACCCGGATATGAGATATTTCGTTTCTGCCACACCGTTTCTTCGGATCTGAGCCAGCGGAGCTGGGAAAAATCCAGTTGCAATGCAGCCGAGCCAAGTCCGAAGCTTGTCGCTGTATTCGTAACTCAATATTTCCGTTGATTCGCGTTACGCAATCACGATACATCCACCGCTGGCTCGGACGTGGCATAATACCGAATGTGCTTCTTGGATTTCCGTTTGGCAAAAAAAAAAAATCAACGCCATTCATGCTTTACCGAACACGCGCAACCGCTGTTCGATGCTGTTACGAGAGTCACAGTAGAGTTCGGAGCCTCGGAATAGAGCGGAGGATAAAAATTTCAGCCGGAAAGTTAGCCGGTTGATAGGATTTTTATCAGTTTCGATGGAATGCGAACGATGGGTGGATAACGAAAGAGGATTTTCGGGCGATTCAATGAAGACTCGGATTTTCGTTGGATCGGAGATCCAATTATGAAGGGCTAAGGCAATTTTTGTTGTCCTTTTGGTTCGACAAATGGCGAAATGTATATGCGAGTGCTGCTAATTGGTGGCGACGGAACGTCGGCGAAACAAAAAGGCATTCTCGAGGACTCAGGATTTTACTTAGCAGACGCCTTAACACCTGGGGTCCAAGCTGTTGTTTTGTTTCGACGCGGAAGAATATTTAAGGCGCAAATTACGTTGCTCTTCTAAGATTCTAATTTCGATATACAGCAAATTGTTTTCTCAGACTTTTCTCCGCTATCTCAACAAGGGTCCACTCCCGACGAGTCTTTGATGCATATTGGAGACCTTTTGCCGTACAAATTTTCAATGAATCACGGCTTATCGCGTGATTAGCGATCTACGACGGAAACCTTGGCTCCTTCGAGACTTTCATATTTTTTTTTATCTTCTCGAACGCACATTTCGGTATTATCGATCGAATAATTTTATCTATCGCCATTGTCGGTCGAACCATTTTACGATCCTGCAGCTACTGGCTCGAACGTTCAGCTTACCCTCGAAAAAAACGTGAACACATGTAGCTACAATCAACACAAAATGGCTTATCTATCGCTCTTCTCCCACGGAGCCGTATCTGATAAGAGCATAGAATCATCGCTTGGAACGATCGCCTCGACGATTTGGCTCGACTCCGACGTTCCATTTGAAAAATAATCATTAGTCAAAGAAAATTTGTGCTTGAAATTTGTATATCTACAATTTTATCTTTGAACATATTTCAACCAGAGCTTCGTCATCGTCATTTTTAAACTTCGACATTTTTTCGAGTCTCATTTACGATGTATTCTCAAATTTGTCGCTATTGCCACCCGATTAAATCAAAAACAAATAAAATTCAGAAAATATCTCGTGAATTCTTCCGCATTTTCGATTATTTCCCATAATTTCATTGAAAGCTACAAGAAAAAAACGATATTCTCACGGAGGAAGCTTTTTTAGGACCATTGTAGCAACGAAAAAAACACGTAAGCAGAATTCGATCGAAATTCGAACCCTCGAAAGATTTTAAATCAGTCGCCGATAAAACCTGGAATAAAAATGTCTTCTTCATTAATTAACCATCGAATCAAAGGCTTGGGGCAATGAATTTTTAATTTTTCCGAGGTAATGGAGCTGCATTTTGTCGTCCTACCTGAGGAATGTGTGCATTGATCTGCCTGTTGAGAGCGTCTCGCTCCTTCTCGACCTCCCGAAGCCGGGATTCGGATTCCTGAAGCCGTTCTTGACTCTCCCGCAACGAATCCATGAGTTTGTCCCGCTCGTCGAGCATCGAAACCATCAGCTGCTCGAAGTTCGCGTCCTCCCCAGAGAACTGCGAACTTCGCTGGCTGATGCTGTCCTCGGCTATCGTCGGCATCACGTCGCACATCATATTCCACATTTTTGTCTTGTCAGACGCGTTTTTTCACGCCTCTGTGCACTTCAAACTATCCCACGCCCTCTCACCCCTGTCTTGCAACGTAAAATCTCGTTTCTTTCGCGTCCAAATTGCCACGAAAGCTTGAGTACAGAGATCCGATATGGAGCACAATTCCTTCAGCGCTCCATTTTTTTTCTAGAGTCCCAAATCTCTCTATCCGAAGCAAAATTCAATCCGCAGAAGCCAATCATTCGTACAATCATCAAAGATACAAATAGTTAACATAAAATTTGCTTTTCAAATGCCCTTTATTGACCTCAAAAATGTTTGTCATATTTTTTTCTGAGGTTATTTCTCTGCGATTTGCGAATCTTCTCTTGGAACTGAAAAAGATTCGAGCCTTCCAGCTCGCTCTTCTTGCGGTCCTTGACGATTCCAGAACCACACGCGGGTTCTTATCCCACGCTGCGATGTTTTCGCAGGTTCCAAAGCCCGTGCTAGCTTCTTCTTCTGTCTTCGCTCATCGTCTCTCACGCCGGTCCAACCTTGTCGTCCCTTTTGCCAGAACAAAACTTCTTTCCTTGCCAAGCTTTCTTCACGCTACGCACTTCCATTCTTCTTCCTTCGGTCTTCTTAATCTTCGAATCCACAGAAACAACAAAAAAATAACTAAAACGAACAAACTCTTCGACTCGTATGCCGAGTCAGCGCAGCGATTCCTGAGTCCTTTGAATCTTTGCGCCGCAACCGAACAACATTACAAAAATGTTTTAACAAATAAAAATGTTGCTATCTTGCCTTCCGCATGTTTCTCAGGATTGCCATCGACGCTTCACAAGTCAAATTGCAAAAGAATTTTCCAAACTCGAAAATTCTTGGACAAAAAAATAAATTTCTCTGTCGTGTAAATTGCGATGGAAAAAAATCTTTCTTCACGAGATCGATTCCTCCAATCCAAAAGTTCGTTGGCGATTTTCGAAAACAACCGAGAAACAAACGAGCCAACGGAAAAAAAAATTTCTTCTTCTGTCGTTGTATCGCAAATCCTCGAGATTCCAAAATCGAGAAGAAAACCACCTTAATACCGACTCGTGCGACAATTTTCGAGGTTCTAGCCGGTCCAAATAGTTTCCCAAACGACGTTTTCAACCTTCCCAATCAAATCGAATCCATCTCATCGCCCAAACGACCTTCGAACGTTCTTTTCGTTGCTTCCGAAAATCTCAACTCGGCCCGACTTTTATTATTCCGTGTATCCTTCATTCCCAAACAAACAAATTCACCTTCGAAAACGTTCGGTCACGAATTTCACACATTTCCCGGAATTCCCGAGATGCTTGGTTCGTCCAACTGGCGGGTCGAAGAGCCGCGGGGCGGGCGGTTATCGGCAGGAGAGGGGGGAGGGGGAGCGCGTTCGAACGGGCGGCGAGGGGGAAAACCGTTTGACGAGAGGGGAGGGAAAAGAAAAATAATTATATTTTTTCTCGATAGGCGCTGCGGCGAAGTTCAATTTTGTTGATCTCTTCTTTTCTTCCTTTATTATCTTCTTCTCTCCTTTCGTTTCTTCGCGGAAGTTTGACCACGCGAACTGTCACTCACTAAAACGAACACACACGCACTCGTCCACACTTGCAGCACACACACACACGAGACTATCCCACGGGCGAAACGTCCGTTGCGATAATAAAATACACGAGTTAGGCTGAGCGGCACCCTTTTTTTTTTTTGTTGTTTTGCCGTCGTCGTTCGGTGCCCAATCGACGCGCGCGAATTAATTTCGTTCCGGCTATCGTCGAAAAGAAAAAAAAAAAACGATGTCCACGTTAAAAGGAAAACGAAGAAAAAAAAACGTAAGAAACGTGCGATGCGGGAAAACAACCGACTTACCGGGTTCGCGACACACCTACGACGACGGGTGTTATATATCGGCCCTACCGCCCAGTCTCTAAGCTACTTCACGGTTTTCCCGATAACCGTCGGCCATCTTGCCGTCCCGTCGTGCCTCGGCCGGGCTCGGATCCCGTCGGTTCTGGGTTCGCAGAATCTTCCCCCACTTCGCCACGGGATTCGACGGATCGGGGGGAGGATTTGCACCAATCGCGAGAACGGACTTCCCCGAGGACTCGGGGAATCGGGGTGGGGGATGAAGGAGCGTTTTCATGAGAGGTGGGATTTTGGGAATGAATTTTTTTCGGGGGGTTTGGTGTAGATTTTTGGTTTTTGGCTTGCTGGAGAGATGTTTATGGATGTGGGGGTGGGTCGGTGATGGGGGGATTCTGGAGGAGAGTGGGGAGAAGGTAGAACAGCGGAGGGAGGCCACGACCAATCGGAGAGATGGCGGTGCGAGTGAGAAGCGATCTTATTGGTCGAAATGTGTATTCGAACGTATCTCCATGAGATTCGAATTTTTGAATGCTCATGGCGGGAAACGATAAATCATTGTGATGAAAATTTATACTTTTGATGCAATCTCGAGAGACAATTGATTATGGATAAAGGAAGATAATGATGAAAAATGGAAGAATCATTGTTTCTTCGGTGGTTAAAACTTTTCTCGTGGATTATCGGGCCCATGGTTGGGACGGATGGAAGGCGAGCAAGGGAAAATGGCGTTATGGCTGTTTAAGGGGCTCGCACGGGTACGGAAGACGGCTGATCGAAGTTTCCTCCCCTGACGTTCGGGGAGAAAAACCCCCTCGCAGCTTGCAGACAGAAACGTCGGGATTCTGCGCCGTTCGAGGGTCTCCAGCCGCCCTCGGATGCTGATGATCAATAACGTTCTTAGCGGCCTTAACGCGTACCCGTATATCGTATTTTAGCTATAGACACGGAAACACGAGAGAATCTGGACCAGTCTTGCGACAGAACGTAACGGCGATAATATGACGTCGCACACTTGCATACCCGAAACAGCAGGCAAGTGGAGTAAATATTTACTCAAAAAAATAAACGATATAAAAATATTTTTACGATATATATTTTTTATAAATTCGGGGATTTTTCTGATATTAATGATTGAATTCACTGTGCGTCATATATATATATAATTGATAAGAATACATCATAATATGAATATTCATACATTCGTTCATATTATAAATAAGCCGTAACGATTGTGGAAAAATATTAGATAGGATTATTTGGCGCAATTGTGGTGTCGTTTTTTATTCGATTCGAATATAATTAATTGTTATATTATTTTGTGAGTGGAAATAAAATTTCAGAGCGATAATCGGACGCAAGCATCGATAAGAAATTAACTAAAGTTGAATATTTCGAAAATACGATTAGACCGAAAATATTTTTTTTGCTGAATAAAAAATTAACAAATAATTGTTTTTTTTTGTACAATCAGCTTTTGGCGATCTCCACGGTGAAGAATCGATCGAAGATTTGTCGGAATCAGTGGACGAGCTGCGTGTAAAACTCGCCAATATGAAGAGAATGATGGAGGAACGAAAAGGTGCGACTTTGGGTGATCTTAGTACGGCCCGAAAACGCAAAGAAACCTCGAACATAATTGACGGTAATTTTTTATCGTGGATCTTCGTTTCTGCCCTCATCGTCATACTCAGCGTCAGTTTTTACGCTTTTTACAATTTGTATCACGCTGTACTCAAAAAATTTCCGTCTCATCATACAGAATTGTAATTTTTTTCCAAATTTATTCGAAGAAAAGAAAAAATTGTTTTGGTCATTGGAAAGCGTGAGAAAATGATTTATTTTGTTGTACTTTTGTTTCGAACAAAAGAAATGAACAAGATCGAAAGAACGAATGACGAAAAAAAATATTTTTCATCACTTGTCATTATATAAACATAATCATTCGTGATTATATATAAAATGTTATTGTACACAATATATCTGATAAGATATATGAACATATATTACGAGGTACCTCGGACCTGCCTTATGACAATCATAGCACGGAGGTCTCGAGGTCGTTGCAGGCTCATTGAAATTAAGAAAAAAAATTTAACAAGAATTTACGTCGAGCGATCTAAATTCTAAAAAAAACAAAAAATTGCAATAAAAAAATCGTTATATCGGAGAAAAGATTTATAAAAATACACGACAAATATTTCGATCGAATAATTTTGCAAAGAAAATGAAAAACACGTGGGGAAAAATCGAACAAAATTGTTTTAATGATAATGACGATTCTCAGAAGACCGAAGTCATAAAAATTGAACGAATCGCACACGTTTGATTGTTGTAACAAAACTCAAATCGCCGAAACGGTGTTGAAAAAAGAAAAAACGTCTTCCTACGAAGTTTGTAATGTTGAAAAACGCAATATCCTATGCGAACTGAACAGAGAAGTCTAATTAATAAGAATTGAACATGTAAAAGTCTTTCAAATATACAAATAAAAGTTGATTAGAATTAATTCCTTTATTCAAAATGTAAAAAAAAAACATTTCTTTCGATACGATTGCGAGAAAGGAGGCCATTTCGCGTTTTCAACGCTGATGCTGCTCTCGCATTGGTCGGCTCGGCTCGTTCGGCCATCCAATGGGTTCTCAGCGTCGATTCTCAATCAGTGATCCAATGAAAACCCGGCATTAACCCTCGAATCATCGGAAAACGACGGAAAAAACAAACAAAAAAAAAACCGGCGTCCCGAACGCATATATAGCGATGGCACTGTTTGCGAATTACTTTTTTTAGGTTATGTTATGCGCCAACAATCCCGCTTATTAGTAATATTACGTTTGACACAATCGTCGATGAAAAATTGAAAAAAAAAAAAAACAAACAATATTATCGATTTTTTACGTTGAAACCTCAGGCAGTAAGTAAATTTTTTATAAACATTCTTTTTTCCTTCTTTCTAAGAATAACAATTAGCGTCGCGTTAAATGAATGTACAGAAGCGGCTTCTTGTGTTACTTTTCGATCGTTTTTAACCTATGCAACATCTTTTTCGATCGAGTTTGATGTTAATTGTTGGATAAAAGTTCATAAATCTAACGATTCTTGTAACATAACCTCAAATTAGTCGTTCAAATTTCATTTATTTCCATCGTAGATTTTTTTAATTCATTATCACTTTCATTAGAAGTTGCAATGAGCGATATTAAAGGCACTGCATTGACTCAGGATACTTTTTTGGTCTCATTTTTTATTTTCAAATCTATTTATCGATTCATTTGATTATTAATTAACTTATTTTTTTAAGGAGCTTGAAAATGTCGGGTGGAATGTTGTACGGCGGCGACGAGATCGGAGCTCTCGTCTTCGATCTCGGTCATCATTCGCTGCGAGTCGGTTACGCCCAGGAAGATACTCCAAAGGCTGAAATCCCAGCTGTCGTCGGCGTCACCGACGACGGCAACGGCACGGCCACGAAGGCCGAACCCATGGACGTGGACGACAAAAAACAGGACAGCAACATAACCCAATCGAAGAACAAGTACTTCATCGACACGACGATACTTCACGTTCCCCGACCGGGAATGGAAGTCAGCAGTTACATGAAGGACGGAATGGTCGAGGACTGGGATCACTTTGAAAAAGTATGAAAAAATGGCTTTCCATCGAATTTTCAACTTTCACATTCAATCTTGGACCGATTTCTTCAATCTCACTGATAAAATCTAGGTTTTGGACTACACGTACTCAAAAGTGATACAGTCGGACGCCGAATATCATCCCGTGCTTTTTTCCGAATCGCCTTGGAACGTTCGAACCAGACGCGAAAAGCTCACGGAGCTGATGTTCGAAAAATACAACGTCCCGGCATATTTTCTGGTCAAGAACGCTGTTCTCGCAGCATTCGCCAATGGCCGAGCGACTGGAATCGTCGTCGACAGCGGTGCGACTCACACATCAGCGGTTCCAGTTCAGGACGGCTTCGTACTCACCCAAGCGATCGTCAAATCTCCCCTGGGCGGCGACTACATAAGCATGCAGTGCAGACAATTTTTACAGGTACTTAAAGTCATCAAAAAAAAAAAATCTACACCTTATTTTTTAAGTTACAAATTAAAAAAAAAAAAAAAAAAATCTAATTTATTTTTTAATAATTTTGCTTTGTTTTCTCGTTTTGCAAAAAAGGACAACGACATTGATTTGTCACCTTCGTACATGGTTGGCAGCAAGGAAGTCGTAAAGGATCACGAAAAACCTCGATGGGTCAAGAAAAAAAATATTCCGGACGTTACGAAATCTTGGCACAATTATATGGTTAAAAAATTGGTACAAGATTTTCAATCGACGACGCTGCAGATTTCGGAAACTCCTTACGACGAGAAAATTGTTTGTTCGGTACCGGCGGTGCAGTACGAATTTCCAACGGGTTATCATCAAGTCAGTTACCCGAAAAATCCGTCAATTAATTAATTACGTCCTTTTTTTTCCCTTGGTTCAATTATTATTGGCGACAATTTCATGCTTAAAAATTATTTAATTCTATTCAATGCTTGTTAATCATTCAATTATTATTATTATTTAATGCTTATGAATTATTTATGCATTTTTGATGGATTATTTAATGAATGGATTTATATTTCTTTTCTCTAAAATCAGGATTTTGCTCTGGAAAGGTTTCGCATACCTGAGGCGCTCTTCGATCCGTCGATGGTCCAAATGCGAGGCGGCATGGTCGGCAATACCATGCTCGGGGTTGGTCACATTGTCACGACGAGCGTTGGTATGTGCGACGTCGATGTCAGACCAGCTCTTTACGGCAGCGTTGTCGTAACCGGTGGAAATTCCTTCATTCAGGTTATTTTCAATCATTCAATTATTTCCAACGATAAATTGATAAAAATATCGGGACGGTTTCAGTTTGCCTCGTTTCAGTTTGACCCGGCTCAGTTTGACTTCGCGAGTTTGACAGATGAGATTCGCTCTTTTTTTTACATTTGACACTTTCTAAATTTGACAGAGAAGAGCGACTCACATCTGTCAAACTCGCGGAGTCAAACTGCGTCGGGTCAAACTGAAACCCTTCCAAAATTGTCAATCAAATATAAAATTAAAAAAAAATATATATATATTTCTCCCATTGATTCTGATCCTTTATTTTCACATTTTCTATTTTATTAAGGCCGAAAACGTTGGCTCAAAAAATTGGTGGGGAAAAAAAAGCAGAAAGAAATGAAAAATCGTGAGTTTGAATATTTTTTGTATAATTTTTTTTTTTTTTTAGGGATTTCCCGAGCGACTGAACAGAGATCTGTCGATGAGGATACCGTCGAGCATGCGTTTGAAGCTGATAAGCGCGAACGGTTGCGCGGAACGCAGATTCGGCGCGTGGATCGGCGGTTCGATTTTGGCGTCGATCGGAACGTTTCAACAAATGTGGATTTCGAGCCAGGAATACGAGGAGAGCGGGAAGAGCCAGGTCGAAAGAAAATGCCCGTGATTTTATTTATTTATTTCTTTACCTATCGGCCCAACCAATTTATCACAATCTTTGGTATTTGAGAATTTTTTCAAGCAAAAAAAAAATCACCCAACGATCGGCGATTAGAAAAAAAAAAAAAAAATGGAAAAGATCGTTGAAAAAAAAACAAATTTTCTTACGACTTAGAGGAAACGATTGTGTCATTGATTCCACAATTTTTTCCACCCTCGATTTATTTTTCTCTCCCTTTTAATACTTGAAATTGTATTTTTTTCTTTTTTTTTGCGAAATAATTAGCGATTTTTATTCCGATAATTTCACAATTAGGCGAGAACGATTTATTTTCTTTCGTTGACAAATCCGTATGTTCTCTGTGTTGACGAATTTTTTTTTGTACAATAGACTGTGCGTGATGCAAAAAGATTTTCGTAAAATTGTGTGTGTATTTATTTCACTCACGTGTTTTTTAATTGTTTCAAGTCCTATCGTCAACAAATTTTATTTTAGCGATTTTTGGATCACGATTATTTCGTCATTGTGATCGAATGATCGACGTTGACACGAGAACGAGTGTCCGAGAACTATTTTGACGTGGAGAAAATGCAGATAGAAAACAGGAAAGTTCGGAATATTCGATCGAAGACTGCGAAGAAAATTTACAAATTATTTTCCTCGATTCAATAAATTGACTATCGTAGAATTCTTCATTCCCTTTTCAACTCCGACATCGTTGAAGGGAGAAAGAAAATTATAAAGATGGAAAATTGTGGACTAAGTGGAAGAAGAAATGGAAAATAATGAGCAAAACCTCTTAAACTTCCGAATAATAAATAATTCACTTCAACGCAATTTGCGAAGGTTCATTAAAAAAAGGGCGTGCATGGGAAATGTAGTGAACGATCGATTTTACGAGCTCGCCCTATCATCGTGAAATAATAATGAAGCCATGGACTATCATGGAATTTCATACACTTGAAAGAAAAACAATTTTCTAACAATTTGCTCGTCTCGATTCGAATAAAAATTTTACTGGGATCAAATATTCCAATTATCAGCAATTTTCTCTACCGACGATCAATTTGCCTTAATAGCCGCAAATTGTCGGAGTACTTCGAAGCTATTTTATCGCTTCCACGCTCGTACGACGTTTAACCATCGATTTATTTTTGCTGGCTTTTCTAGTCGAGAGAAATAAATCAAGAAATTTCCGTATCACTCGTTTCTATATTTTCCTACCACTCGGATACTTCAGTCGTTCGATTGACGACGTGAAAAGTCGAAGAAAATTATCTTACAAACTTCAAAATTTCATTTTTGTTTAAGTAGTAAATTTGATTTTTAATTTTTCAATTATTTATGCGAAATTTCATTTGGTTTATATTTTTTTTCTATTATTTCTCCTTCGAAGAATAATCAAGAGTTTGGTTGTTTATAATCGAAGGATCGATTATGGACGAAAAAAAATTAATAAACGATATAAATTATTACGTCGAAGTGAATAAAAAAATTTTGAAAATCGTCGGTTTGTATCCCGTTAATTTGTTGCGTTATGGAACGTGTTTTTTCGTAATGTTGGTGATCGTAGTGCCGCAAATTTTTCAACTTTATTTTGTCAGAAAAGATTTTTCATTGATCATTGAAACTTGGTGAGAATAATTTTTTAAGTAATTATTTTATTAATTTGATATAAACGTGAAAATGAATGTATATAATTTTTCAAAATTAATTAGCAGTTTTGTTTCGTCGATTCTGTAATATTTGCGAAAAATTATGAAGCATTGATTTCGTTTATATTTTTTTATTCGTATTTTTAATTTGGATTTTGGAATGTTTTTTTTTCATTTTTTTAATGCAGTTCTGTGTTGTCGACGATAATTCTCGCAATATTAAAATCATTGATTTGGTTGTGGAATTCAAAAACTTCGAAAATCGTCGGATTCATGATGAGCGATTATTGGCGAGTCGCCGAAGCCTTCGACACGAACAATTTGATGCAACAATACGCCAAGTAAGATCACAAATTTAATCCATTTATTTATCGAAGTAAAAAAAAAAAAAAAAAAAAAAATTAATTTCGAAAAAATTTAATAATTAATTTTAGATCCGGAAGAGATGTGACTCGAGGCTATTGTTTTTTAATAATCAATGCGTTGTTCGTATTCTTCGCTATTAAGCCTCTTCAAAGTGTATTTTTGAAATATGGTGGAAAATATTCCGAAAACAGCAAAAGTTTTCCATTTTTAGCGTTGTATCCGAAATTTTGCTACGAATCACCGTTCTACGAGGTAATTGACATGAAAAATAGATCGATTGAACAGGATTTTGATAAATTAGCTGAAGAAAATAATTTTATTGATTTTTTTTCCATACTTATTTGATCATTTATTTAATTAACTAATTTAATTTTTGATCAGATGGCTTACGCATCTCAAATTTTAGCGTCAGGCGTATGCGGTCTAATTATCCTCGCCACGGATACAATTATCGCCACTGGGTTGTTACACACTTCCGGTCATTTCAATATTCTCCGTGATAATTTATCGCGCCTCGACTTTTATTTCGATCAAGTATATTTATTTATTCATTTACTTATTTATTTATTCATTTACTTATTTATTTATTCATTTACTTATTTATTTATTCGTTTCCAATTTACATGATAAATATATGTACATTTCTTAAGACTGTTATTACTATTTTTCATGATTTTCTTTAAGATTGAGCTCCTGGAAGGAGTCAAAGATGAGATTTTTAATTCCAACAGAATCGAAACGACGTACGAAAAAACGGCGGAATTGAAAAACTTATCGATGAGTCTACGAAATCGAATGGCGACTTTAGTGCAGCATCATCAACTCGTTATAAGGTTTTTTGAAAAAAACTATTCGTTCGAACGTAAAAAAATATTACAAAGGAATTAATAATAATTTTTAAAGAATAAAAAAATTGAATTAATCAAAGAAAATTCATTCAAAAAAAAAAAAAGAAAAAAGAGAATTCATTTTGAATTCGTGTTTATTTTTAAGGATTCTCTTGAAATATTTTTGTTTCCAAATGTTTTCGACGTTATTTCAAAATCGTCGAATTAAATACGAATTTGTGATCTGTCAGATTTTCCGATGACATGGATGAAGCTTTTAATCCGATAATGTTGATGCAAGTATTGGCCAGCAGTTTAATAATATGCTTCGTTGGTTTTCAAGTCACTGCGGTGAGTGAAGATAATTTTTATTTCGTCCAGAAAAAAAATATATATATAATTGTATATTACATCAATTTCAAGGCAATATCGGAATATGAAAAATTGTTAGAATATTCTTCGTATCTCGTGATGGCGATGTTTCAAATTTTGTTATTCTGTTGGCCGGGCGAAGAATTGATATTTCAGGTACCAATTACATCTAATATATCCAACAAAAACTAAAATACAATTAAATATAAATTATTGAAATAATATAAATTCCTTCGAGGTAAAAAAAAATATTTTTTTTTCACCATTATAATAATTTTAATTTTATTTTAATCATCGAAAACATATTTTTATGTTCAATAATTTTTCCATTAGAAGCCAGAAATCATTTAATTTTGTTAAAAAAAATTAGATATTTGTTTAAATCAGAGTTCAATGATCGCACACGCTGTATTTTCAACAAATTGGTACAAAGCATCGAAAGTAATAAAAACCGAAATTTCTCTGATGATTCTACGAAGCCAGAAACCGAGCCATCTGACGGCAGGCAAATTTTACGTTATGTGCATGGAAAATTTCAATGCGGTAGTTATTATTATGAGTATTATTTTTTTTTTCAAAATATTTTATCGGTTGAAAAAAGATTCTAAAAATGTTAAGACCGTTTGTTTCTATTGTTATCAGATACTCAGCACTTCCATGTCGTATTTCACGCTGGTTCGAAGCGCCAACTTGGACTAATCGTAACATTACCGAAGAAAAAAATAATAATTAATTTTAGAAATTAAAAAATAAATTTTATTCGTTATCGTTGAATTTCTCATTATTTCATTTATTAATGTACAGATAAAAATATACGAGAATGCAAGTAGTGAAATTTATTTCAACAAGGACCATTTGAGTTGCTCCTTGGCAGATTGTAACACCTGGAAAAAAGAAGAAAAAAAAAAGTTCATTCGAGGAAAAGAGATAATTGAGATCTTTGAAAAGTGGTTTTTTTCGCCATCGTTAAATTGTGGAGGAAAATATGAGAACGGTTGACTGCAGAATTTTGGGACGCAGTCAATCGTTCTCATTTTTTATTCGAGAGATCAACAACTGTCGAGAAAAATGCTTTACAATTTTCATTACCGACCTAGTAATATCACATTTTGAGAAGAGAGAAATATTTAAATATTTACCTGCGCTACCGTTTGTTCGCCCAATGGAATGTCGTCTGTTCTCAAAGCTACTCTCTGTACCACGCTTATTGCGTCTGCATCGAGAATTATTCTGAATCAATCGAAAGAAAAAAAAATTAAATACAATTTTTCTTCTTCGACACAATTAAGAGTAAAATAATTGTAGGAAATTATTAAATTTTACCCTCCGTCGCAAATTTCGTCCATCGCGAGCATAACAATGTCCAGACTGTCTAAAACCGCACGTTTTTCCACGTTCCGTCTCAAAATTTGGCTCACCGAGTCGTACAAACAATTTAAAACGCTCATCAATATAAGCTGCGGAAAGGAAACAACAACGAACGAACAGAGATTAATACTTTAAATCGAATCGTCGCCAAGCGAATCTGAATGCGTTTACTCGACCAACCTCGTTCTCGTGCGAACTGCCCATGACGTAGAAATAAAGATCGACGTTGCTGCGATAGACGCAGGTTAGTCCGTCCAACATTATTATCTCCGTGTTCGATCGATGCGTCTTGCTGAACAAATTTCTTTCGAAAGTTTTTTGTTCCTTCGCCGTCGGAAATACATTTTTGTCGTAATATTTGGCCAATATTCTATTGCCGTCGTTGTCCAATATCGCCATGCCCTTGACGGTGTACAAGGTTGGCTCCTGAAGTACAAAAATAAAACAAATATCATGAAATTAGTCGCATCGATGGAGTTTGACCTCGTAAGATTATTCCCTAAAAATCTAAAGACCGCAAACATCCAAAAATTTAAGGTTATGTCGCTAAAAAAAACATCCTCGACGCAATTTCAAACCCAAAACAATTCCATTTCCTTACAAAAACGTTCCAACAACCCAAAAATCGAATTCACAACCCAAAATTCCAAATCCTGCCCCGAACGATCCAAAAAAAAAATTCAAAATAATTCTCAAAAATTCATCGTCTCCAAATCTTTCCCCCAAAATCAAATAATCATCGAAAATACTTCAATCATTGTCGTTAAAACCTCATAATTTAAAAATTTATCGTACGAATGGTTTTTCATCGTTGTCGGAATTAAAATTTTGCAAGTTAGCGAGGTTATGTTCGCCACTAGTCGACGAAACGGAACGATTCATGATTTTTTGAATATCCGGTTGAACCGTGAGAGCATACTGAAGCGAAAATCGCTCATACGTCTTGAACACGTTTCGTTTGAAATCTAAAATTGGCACTTTCGCGTCGTTGACGTTCGGTTTCGCGCGTAAACGACCTTTGTAAGATTCGCGAAGACCGAAAAAAAATGATAATAACAACAACGTGGACGAAAAAAAAAGTTTATGATATACTTACGAGTAATTGGCCGTCCATCGTGTCTCGATGTTTATGAGGGATTGAACGATTGAAGCTTGAGAGAGCTGCTTGGTTGTGCTTTCGACGTGTCAGTGCGACAGCTCACAGCTGATTGTCTGCTTTCGATGTATACAAGTATAACTGTATCTGTGTATACGTGTGGATGTGGATAAGCTGGAACTTTACAGCTGTACAATGTATATGTGGAACTTATGGAGACACTGTCCTGCGCGTTCAGCGCTTATCGAATTTTTTTTATCGCACCAAAAAAATAAAATAATCGAAGCTAAATGTATTTTTGCTTATTAAATAATATTTTCCTGAATTGTGTGTTTTTGGTTTTTATTTTTTTTCTATTTAAACGACGATAAATTTTCCATTCCCATTGAATATCAATTATTTTTGGAAGATTAATTTTTTTTTTTTTGTAAGATTTTTTAAAAATTTTTTTAGATTTTTGGATGTTTATTGGGATTTTTGGGAGGATTCTCAAAATAATTCGCATCTTTTCGATGTTTAAAAAACGTTTTTTTAACGAATAAATGTAATTAAAAATCATGAATCTTTATTTTATTAAAATAATTATTTATAATCTTAACAACAATAATTATGCAGGTTCGATGACTAAATCGCGATACTCGATCGACGAACGGAGTAAAATTATCATTAGACGAATTCGTCTATTCTTCCACATCCTATAAAAATCATTTTTTTTACAACAGAATTTTCCTTTGTTTGTTAATAAAATTTAAATATGTAAAAATGATCTGGCGAATGTAAAAATTTCGCGAGTAAATTAACAATATTTATATATCAATATATAACGTATTATATTTTTATATACTATATCGGTACCGCACGTAATTATTAAAACTACGATATGCTATATTATTTTTCTTCTGACGAGAGTTTTATCACCGGTTCTGCCCCATTCGTTTCCACAACTTTTTCTTTCAATTTTTCAATTTTTGTTTCAATTTTTCAATTTTTGTTTCAATTTTTTTTTTTTAAGGAAGAGGAATTCTTTTTCTCAATCATTCTTGCGCGAAAAGAGCGTGAGATACTTTCTCACGAATTCAGGACCGTTCCAGTAGCCTCTGCAAAAAAATAATTGCATTTATCAAAAAATTTGGCAACGTCGAAGAAAGAAAATATAATCAAAATTACGTGAATATTTGGATACAATATTTTTTTACACTGACTTGAGCATGAAATTCCAGTAGAGAAATGGAAAGAAATATTTCTTCATCATATACATTATCCACATTTCGCGTTTCTGATCCACCGGAAATGTTTCAGTTGGCTGTAGATTGTAATCAAATTCCGCTAGAATGCATTTTCCTGGACCAGTCACTAAAGGACAAGACGCGTAACCTTTGTAAAATTCTGTACAATCCTTCCCAGACAAATTTTTCATTATATTCGCGTGAAGAACTTTCGACTGAGAGGCTGTGAAAAATAATTATTCAAAAAAAATTAAAATTCGTTGATAGATAATAAATAATAAATAATCGATTATAAATAATTAATTAATGGATAACCGTTGGATATTTGTGTTTAAAATTAATATACCTATCGCAGCCATTGTTTTTGAATTGGGAGTATTCGTGCAATCGCCAATTCCGTATATATTGTCGTAGGTCGTGTGACGAAGAGTTCCTGGATCGACGGACAAAAAACCCGCCTCGTTCGTCAACACCCCGTGACGCTTCAACACTTCCGGTGGACCCATCGGTGGACAAACGTGCAAGAACGAATACTGCAAATATTTTAATTTTTTTTTTTAAATTTTATTTTCATTTTATTATAATTTTTTTCAAATTTACTTTTTATTTTTGTATTATTCTATTTATTTATTTATTATTTTATTTATTTATTTATTTATTTATTTATTTATTTATTTATTCATTTATATATTTATTTATTTATTTATTTATTTATTTATTTATTTATTTATTTATTTATTTATTTATTTATTTATTTATTTATTTATTTATTTATTTATTTATTTATTTATTTATTTATTTATTTATTTATTTATTTATTTATTTATTTATTTATTTATTTATTTATTTATTTATTTATTTATTTATTTATTTATTTATTTATTTATTTATTTATTTATTTATTTATTTACTTATTTATTTATTTATTTACTTATTTATTTATTTATTTACTTATTTATTTATTTATTTACTTATTTATTTATTTATTTACTTATTTATTTATTTATTTACTTATTTATTTATTTATTTATTTATTTATTTATTTATTTATTTATTTATTTATTTATTTATTTATTTATTTACTTATTTATTTATTGAGGTGATCTATTTTATACAGATACAAGAATTTTATAATAGCGTTTGGAATCATTTTTGAAGATCGTCCAAAATTTGAAATAATATTTCAAATTAAATTAATTTAACAATAAAATTATTTTTTTAACGAAATAAATTTGAACGATTTTTAAAAGATTTGAAGATATATTTCACGAATCCAACGATTTGAATTTTCGACGAACTTACAATGCTTCTGATTCAACAGAAAAATACCTTTTGCACGATAATTTCTTCAGGATTCTTCAAATTTTGAAACACGGCTTCCTTCTTATCGTCCCGAATTTCCACGAGGCTTCTCTGCAGATTTACCTCGATTCCACGATTTTTGCAGACTCCCCACAAAGCATCCGCGTATTTTTTCACGCCAAAAATAACCGGAAGCGATGTATTGTAAACAACGTCCACCTTGTCTCTCAGATTATTCTGCAATCGTCGAGAATTAACAACCTACGATCGCAAAATTGCCTGCAATTGCGCTACTATTTTTTTTCCACCACGATTTTGAGTAGAAAAAAAATTAAAAACAATCAAACTAATCATAAAAAATGATTCTAATTGATTAATCAATTATGATTGATAATGATTGATTGATTATTTACTCGTCTCCAATAGTCCTCGGCTATGTAGCAAATTTTTTGCGGAGCTCCTGGACATTTTACCGGAGTATTTGGAAATGTGAATATTCCAAGACCTTCACGAGTATTTTTTATCTTATCGAAGACTTCGGTCACAGTTTCCGGGCTGTAGATCGAGCACACTTGAGATTCTCGATCTTTCAGAGCCTCCGACAAACCTGGAATCTTCAATTAAAAATTCCCAATTTAAATAAAGATATTAAAAATAAAATATTAATATAATATTAATAATATAGTAATATAAGAAATATTAATAATAATAATATAATAATATAACGAATATTAATAATAATAATATTAATAAATAACAACATAAAAATAATATAAATATCAGTAATAATAAATAAAAATATTAATATTAATATTTTTATTTATTATTATATTTATATTATTTTTATTTTGTTATTTATTAATATTATTATTATTATTATTATTATTAATATTAATATTAATTAATATTAATATTTTTCGAAACAATTTTTTTTTTCGATTTAAATAAAATTTCTCTGCTGTAATTTTTGCGATTATTTCGGTCGAGTTATTAACCTTGTTCCAAAGTAGATCGAGCCCCATTGCGACGATCATAATTTCGTATTCGACGACGTCGCCTTTGTCGGTCACGATCCTGTTGGCATTTGGTTCGAACGTCGCGACTTTGTCCCTGATCCATTGAGCATTTTTCGGCAAAACGTCCTTCATTCGCCTCCTCGACGATTCGAAATCGTTCAGTCCACCGCCGACCAGCGTAAAAATCGGCTGATAATAATGAACCTGACCACAAAAATAAAATAGATAAATAAAAAAGGGAACGACGTGAAGTCTGGAATTTTTCAGGACGATTCTTGGATTCTTTCGTCGAATCTTCGAGGAATTAAATTGTTTTTCCAACCTCGCTCGGTTCCAACACTATGACGTGCTTCGGCGAATCCTTGAAACTCCTCGACATCTTTGCGGCCATCGCGCAGCCTCCGGTTCCGCCTCCGACGACCAAAACTTTGCAGCTGCGGAAGAAAAAAATTAAAATTAAATTCAACCGAGGATAAAAAAATTTTCGAGGGAAATCTGCGGGTGAATTTTGCCCGCTGCGATACCATGTAGAAAGTATCGAACCTCAAATCTTTCCATATCTGGATGCGCAATGTCCTCAAAAATTAAAATTAAAAAATAGGAAAATTAATTAATTTTATTGACGCTTTAATAATTAAAAAAAAATACCTATGATGCGCATCTCGACAAAATTGTGGTCTGGCAAGCTTCGAGAAGGATAAAAGTCCTCGTTTACTCACAGCGGTCATCTTATAATCGAAGCTGCAAAAAAAAAAAAAAAAAAATTGTAATTGTCTAAATTTTTATTATTATTATCATTAATATTATTATTATTATTGTTAATATTGGATCGATAAGTTTAATGAATTCTAATTGAGCGACACAATTGTCACCGTATGCTTACGACACCGTATGCAAGCCGCGGCGAAATTTCAATGATTTATTCGGCCAAAAATACAAAGTACTAGATATTGATAACCCAACGTTATCTCCATAATAATGTTTATCATTGTCGCGTGACAATTATTTGTCGCGTATTACGTTTATTCGTCTCGTTCCATTTGTTTTCCTTTTTTTTTGTTTTTAATAATTTTTTAGTCTTTTTTTTCTGTAATTCGATGTGTAAAATTTTTGTGATTTTTAGGTTAGGTAAGAGCGAAAAGTTCCCAGAATGGTGGAAAAACTCTCCCACTCCGGAAATGTTTTCTGGATTGGGTTTTTTTTTCATTTTTATCTTCTTTTGAAGGTTATGATTGCGGTGAGAATATAAATGAGAAGCTGTAAATCATTCGTTTTCAGTGAACGATTGTCGGTTGCGAACAATGTAATCATGTTTGTCGTAATTTCAGAGAGAAATTTAAATTTCGTTACGAATTTTTTGCTTGGGATACGAACGAGACATCGATTCTCGCCAACTTCAAGTTAGTAGAAATTTGCAAACTTGCAATTCGTTGCGTTTGCTCGAAAATTGGATTAATTCGAAATAAAACGACTCTTAAATATGTTTTACATTTACACAGAATTATAAATTAATTAGCTCGTAGCACCCGAGCGTGTAATTAAGGCGATCCCTTGAAATAACCCAAAGCATTCCAAAAGTACTTTCTTGAGTCATTGTTTATTTTTTTAATAAAACTTAAAAACGATCAACTGTATTTTACCATTTTGCAGTCATTCGTTCTCATTTTTTATCTAAAAAATTAATTATCCAGAAGAAAAGCGCTTTACAGTTTTTTTATTACCGATTGAGCATCGTTAAGATAATCTCAAAAGATCATTTCACAGCCTCCGATTCCCTGCAACAGCCAGCTTCACGCTGTACTTGTTGCACCGCCGAATGCTTCTCTCGTTGCAAACAAAATAAAATCCCCATTCATTGCAACACGATATCGCGTTTGCATCTTTCGAACGAGACTCGTTTTAATTAATTCGTTCATACGTGACGTCGTCGAATCCTCGCATCGCATACCACATTCCACAAATTCTCATAATCAATGTCTTTGATTTTTTTATCTCCACGAAAAACCGAAAAGTTGCTAAAAAAATTGTCAGCAATCGAATAAAAAATTGAAA
Source organism: Sussaba pulchella (assembly GCA_963971145.1). Lineage (NCBI taxonomy): Eukaryota > Metazoa > Arthropoda > Insecta > Hymenoptera > Ichneumonidae > Sussaba > Sussaba pulchella. The sequence goes on from OZ020172.1 coordinate 13,036,375, forward strand.
ATTCAAACATGCTCGACGCATACACGCAATAAAATATCTTAAGCTAGAAATAATCAATATTGAAATTAATTAAATGTGAAAGAAGATAAAAAAAACAAAATGAATGAATAAAATACAAGAAAATTTTTTTTCAAAGAATTAAAATCATCGTTAAAATAATCCATGGGTCCAAAAAGTCCTAATAATATGAATTAAATCTATTGATTAATATAAATAAATAAATTTTAAGACAATAAATAAATTAATTAATAAAATTAATAATAATAATAATAATTTAAATAATAATAATAATTAATAATTTAATAATGAATAAATAATAAATAAATAATGAATAAATAATAATAATAATAGTAATGACAATATTATTATTATTACTAATAATAATAATAATAATAATAATAATAATAATAATAATAATAATAATAATAATAATAATAATAATAATAATAATAATAATAATAATAATAATAATAATAATAATAATAATAATAATAATAATAATAATAATAATAATAATAATAATAAAAATAATAATAATAATAAATTTAATAATAATGATAAATGTAATAATTTAATTTGGTATTAATAAATTTAATAATTTAATTTAGTATTAATAATTTTAATTATTAATTTATAAATTAATAATTAAATAAATAAATTTAATATGAATTAAAGTAAAATAAAATAAAATAAAACAAATTAATCCAAACAAAATAAATAAAATCCGAAGCTAAAGGACGCCAGTCGATGGCTCTATAGAAGGCAATATAAAATCCCCTCCATTTTCATTTCAAATATTACATCAAAATCTAAAATCCTTCGAACATTGTCAACAAATAACTCGCTTCATCCTGCCGATACTTTTATTTCTTCATCAAAATAGCGTTTCTCACACGCTCGACCGGTCTAACGGCGACGATAGTCTTAATAGAGAGACGGCAGGAGATTGCCCAGGGCCGGAGGAGGGGGGGGATCAAAAGCACAGTCGCGTGCAGCAGTATTGCTCGTCTCGTCGTCGGCTACAGTCGAGTTCTATATAACTGGACACGCGTTTCCAACGGAAAGCCGGTCGCTCTCACATTCGTAAACACCGTTAAAAAAATAAATAAAAATCCATCTCAATCATAAACCTCTAAACAATTTGCTCGACATAACCTGAAAAAAAAAATAAACCGAAAAAAAGCACAAATCAACGACGAGATTGACCTCAGTGTGTCCAAACGTATTGGCAGCCAATCTGAAAGAAAAGAATAAGAAAAAAAAAAAAAAGACGAACCAACGACAGGTAAACTTCGACAATTTTTCTTTTTTTCATCGAATAACAAAGATCGAAAGCAATAAATAATGAACAATCAATAAAAAATCGTTCTCGCTTGTGTCTCGAGATGCGTCTCGTGATAATTCAATTTTTTTAATTCAATTTTACTCGTGGTTGAAGTTTATATTTATTTTCTTTCTTATTTATATTCGTTAGAATTTCCTAACCTAAAAAATTTGGGAATTCGCGGTTTTGGCGGGGAGTGGGGGGTAGAAAAAAAAAATAATAATTCGTGGGCGTCTTGATGCTGTATTGTCTTTGTTCCTTTCTCTCTTTCTCACACACGCAATTATGCACGCGATATATATATATAACGAACACATACACGCATGATATATATATATATATACATGGCTGTCTCGTGCTGCCATAGCGGCACACACCGACACCTAAAAATACGCGAGAATTTTTTTTTTTTTTTTCGTCTTTTTTAAATTATTTTCTCAGAAGGATCGCCGAAACCTGACCGAAAGTTGTTTCCCCGCCGCATAACCGGACTCTCTCGGTCCCTCCGTCTAATTTCGGATTTCCGGCGTCCCAATATGCCGTCTCCTCCTTCTCCTCCTCCTCATCCTCCTCCCCCCGACCTTCTCTTCACTTCGCAACGATGCATTCGCTACCCACGCAATCCGCGATTCCGGTCCTGGATTCTCTATTCTCACAGATTTCTCATCATCTCGTTCTAAACAATTACCGAAATTCCATCGTTTGATTCCACGAAAATGGGAAAATCGAACAAAATGAAACAATGTAGATGGAACGAGATGAAATCGAAATCTGGACCGTTAATTCGGATGTTACGAAAAACATTTATTTTTATGTTTTTTGGGTTTCTTTATTTTTTTTTATTTTGTATTTATGGATTTCAGGGTGGGAATATTTTTGACGCTAAATCACGAATGACCTTAATTTTGAAATCTCGAGTTATTTATGATATTTGTGACACTTTTATTTATTTATTCATTTATTTATTTATTTATTTATTTATTTATTTATTTTTGTTTTTTTCATTGTATTTAATTTTTTGCACTCGGCACGACAGCAGACGACGCAACGTTCACGAGCTTTATTTATTCGTAGACGATTTAATTGCATATTTCATTGTGTTTTATCAATCGAGTAATTTTTTGTTGACTCTTTGACTTTATTGCACTTGAATGAGAGTCGCATAATTGGACGGAGACTGCGTTGCTCTGTTTTTCTCACCTTACCGCCTACTCGAAGTGGCGGAGACTGCGTTTAACTCGAACTTGACCAATCGAGCCCCTCGATCGGTGACGAGCGTAGATCTCGACTAAGGATTAGACTTCCCACGGGAGAGATAAAATTTCTCACCGTCGATTTGCACGATGCGTCACAGATGAGACGCTTCTGTTGATTATTGACACATCTCGCGCCCCCGCCCCCAAAAGCCATCGATATCGAATTGTTAACAAAGTTTCATGAATCTAATCTCTTATCGAAGTTCTTACCGCCAAATTTTTTTGATAGAGATTTATTTCTCCCTAACGAAACGCAGGGAATAAAATAGAAGAAATTTTGCCTCGTCGCAGGTGTCGAGGAAGGCTCGTTGTCTTTTATCGCTGTTACGCAGGAAAATAATTTCTTTTAGAACAAATGAAATTTAATAATTTTTTCTCCGCAGATCGTAAAATCTTGGCCATGTCGTCGCATCACTTCGTAACCGTGTGCGTAGTTTGCGTCCTGTGCGCAGCTCGTACTCCCTGTTCGGCTCACACTTCGGTGTCTTCGAGTTCGTCCGCCAAAACACCTTCCTGGACTTCCTCCGCCTCTTCCGAGTCTACAAATTTGCCTCCGCGCTCTTGGAACCAAGAAAGATCGAACGCAAGTCCTGATTCCACGGGTGGAACGAAACCCATAGACTACATAGCTTCGGAGGTTCCACAAAAAACCAAGGAAACGAAGAAATCCATGACAAAAAAATACGTTCACTCGTATTCCGAGGAAAAAGCCTCGAGAAAATCCGTTAAACTCGAAATTGACGAAATTTCGACGATGGAAAATCCGGAAATTCTTGAGAGATTGGGACAAGTTACGAGGAAACGTGAAAATTCGGATTATTCGCGAAAAAACGTTGATAAAAAATTGCGTTATCGTCGAAACGCGGATTACGATGATAAATATTTTATGAAAAAATTGTTTGAAATTTATGGTGACGGTACGAGTTTGAGCATCGACGGTTTCGAAAGATTGTTGAAGAAACTTGGATTGTTCAGATTGTTGGAGAATATTGAGAAATTCGACGAGGCCAAAGTACAAAAGAATCGTGGAAATTTGGGAATAGGTGAGAAAATTGAATTTTTTGTGTCGATTTATTTTTTGTATAATTATTTTCTCAATTATTTCATTTTACAATTGATTGAAAATTTAAAATCAATCATTTTTGATGGAATCATTAATTCGAAGTCACCGATTCGTTGATTGTATCAATTGGCTTTGGATTAATCAGAATCAATTGAACTCGTCGAAAATTTAAAATCAATTCATGGAAATCGAATTATTAATTCTCATACGATCAATAAATTCATTTAATTGTTTCATCAAAATCAATTAAATTAAATCGAAGAATTAAAATCCAATTTTATTGTCGAATTAATTTCACATAATTTAATTAATCATTAAAAAAATATTTTAAAGAATAAAGCGACGTATTTTATTTTTATTAATATTATTGTTATTATTATCGTTATCCCAAGAATCGTTGAATCACAGTTTTGACAGATTTATCCTTCGTTCAAGGCTTAGTTAAGATCTATTATTGCTCAACGAGTTTAAATATTATCGTCACAGATTCGTTTTCATCGAAATCGTTGGTTTCCATCTTTAAATTGACTCTTGACGAGTAAATACTCGCGACAATATTAATTTCGATTAGTCGTCTCCTCGCCATTGAGTCGTAACACACAAACACACGCACACAAACGTTGTGTGTCATTAATTTTTCTTTTCTTTTCTTTTTTTTTTTTTTCGTTCATTTATCTCAAGTGCTAAATACGAAAATATTTTCACGTTATTCCTTGAAACAATGATAACGAATAGCGTACGAGATTCTCGTGGGAATGTTGAGGGAGATAAGAAGAACGTCGATAGATCTTGATTTTGGGGTTTGCTCGTTGACCGTCAATTGAGAAATTAATCTACGACCGAATTCGTGGACCAATTGACCCACCGAAATAGTCAATTAATTCGACGATCGCGGTTCAACATTCCAATTGCAACCAATGCGACTAATTCGAATAATTTATCGAAGACTTTGTGGGTCTCTGAATTATTTTATTAATATTTTTTTATAGTTTTTTTATTCTCAATTTTTTGATTAATTTCTGGACGATTCAAAAATTGAATTATTATTATTATTATTTATTTATTATACGTTATTATTTTTTATATTATTATTTTATTATTATTGTAGCGATAATTGTAAGAACTTCAGAATAATAATAATAATAATAATTCAATTTTCGAGTAGGGGAAAAAATAAATTCAAAATTGAGAATAAAAATAATAATTAATCAATAATTAATAATAAGTATCAATAATAATAATAATATCAATAATAATTATCGATAATTATTATTAATAATCAATAATTAATATTAATAATTGAGAATAATAATAATTATTATTTTTGCTAGGAACAAAATTGTAATTTTAACAAAAAAATATTCGCTTTGTTTATACTCTGCGGTTTCCTTGCATCGCTGCAGACGGGATCATGCAAAATTTAATCGTAAAAAATGACAGAAGAATTGCAAGTAAAATTCTTTTAAAAAAAAAAAAATTCCAACTACAGCAGAAGCAATATTGCGTTATCAGAGGTGTCACTATCGCTTTCTCGTTTTTTTTCGCCACTCGGCCATGTGGAAAGCCGTTTCGTTCACCTCGCAGTTATATCCACAACGCGTCAAACCTACGGGTTTTAATGCTTCCAACTTATTTTATCTTATTTTTCTATTTTATTAAGTTTTTTTTTTTTTTTTGTCGTATCGAGTGTCGGTAATCGCTGATCGTGTCTTGGTCACGGAATTCGTATCGTTTACTTCCTCGTGTTTACCCGAACCGTCGATCCGTGTAATTCATCGCGCGGTGTAGATTTCCGAGGGCTCGAGCCAGTTGTGGAATTTGATGAGAATCTTGTTTTCTTATCGAATATATGTGTATTATTATTTTATTGTTTCTATTCAATTTTTTTTCGAATTTACGTCCATCGAATTGAAGTCAACTATTTTATTTTACATTTCGATAATAAATTATATAGATTTTTGGAGAATAATAATAATAATAATAATAGTAATAATAATAATGATAATATTATTATTATTACTAATTATTATTATAGTGATAATAATAATATTATTAATAATAATAGTAACAATATTAATAATAATAATAGTAATGACAATATTATTATTATTACTAATAATAATAATAATAATAATAGTAATAATAATAATGACAATATTATTATTATTACCAATAATAATAATGACAATATTACTATTATTACTAATAATAATAATGACAATATTATTATTATTACTAATAATAATAATGACAATATTATTATTATTACTAATAATAATAATGACAATATTACTATTATTACTAATAATAATAATGATAATAATGATAATAATAATAATAATAATAATAATGACAATATTATTATTATTACTAATAATAATAATGACAATATTATTATTATTACTAATAATAATAATGACAATATTACTATTATTACTAATAATAATAATGATAATAATAATAATAATAATGACAATATTACTATTATTACTAATAATAATAATGATAATAATAATATCACTAATAGCAATATTATAATAATAATATGTAGGACATTTCTTCTCGCTGCTGGCGAAACAACGAGAATAATAATAGTTGCAACATTAATTTATCAATTTTTTATAATAATAATAAATTATTAATTCCATAATTTTTTTTATTGAAAAAATTCTTTAAAAAAATAAGATATTGTATTGACGGAAATTTGCTGCATCCCGTATGACGAAAGATACGGGTATGAGTTCGTGTCCCCGACCGAGATAAAAATAAAAAGCGAAGGAGGAAAAAAAAAAGAATCAACGAGATTCGTTCGTTCTTTGGCGAAAAATAAAAATAGTGGGAGGGAGAGAGATAGTGTGGGTCGGTGTTCGTAAAGACAACCTGCGGAACGAATGATACGGTGGATTTTTTCACTATCAGTGAGGAAACGTTCGAGGGAAAAAGCGTGGAATCGTGTCGCACCTTCGATCGCGAGTTCTCTCGTTTCGAAACCTTTTCTGAGTTTCTGTGTTTAATTTTTAATTTTTTTTGAGGAAGGATTTGAAATATTGGAAGTGTTCAATTTTTTTTCAGACGGACAGAACTACTCCCAGGAATTGTCCAAGGATCCTAGTGGCGTTGGTTCCCAACAGAAAGTAAGATATTTCGAAATTGAACAGTAAAATCTAAATTTCTGACACAATTTGAGATACATAAAAATTCTTTAAACATTTTTTCCCCAATAATAAGATCAATCACTGAAATTGTGAATAAATAGAGTTTGAAATAGTTTAAATTAAAGCTTTCTTAGGATAATTCAAAGTCTTGAAACATTTTTATTGCAATCATTACAAATTCGTAAAATAATTAATAAAAATTCGAATCCTGTAAATTTATTTCAATAAATATATTTTCTTAAGAATAAAATTATCTTCATCATAGAATTTAATTACGACGTTGTTTTTTCTCTCACAATCGTTCTCCCACTTAAATTTATCTCATTATTTCCAATTTTTAATTCAAAATGAAAAAAAAAAAAATGTTATTTTAAAAATTTATAAATTTATTTCGCAATTGTTTATTTTTTATCACGACAAAATGATTTAATTTCAGTGTTTGAGCAGCAGAGAATTATTGAACACGGTTTCTCGTGAAACCGAAGCCTCCACGAATTTTACAAAATTGTCGAACGAAACTGTGGAAAATTCGGGAGATAATTTGCCGGATTGGTTGTTCACGAGAGTTTGTCCGGTTTTGATTTATCATTTGGCCGGAAACACGAGTTCGGAACGCGAGGGATGCATAGTTCCTTTGAACGCTTATTCCCCAGCTATGACCGGAACCATGGACGAGATTTTTCTCGTTTCCAGCAGCACAAACGACGATGACGAAAAATTTCGAAACATCGTTCAAGGTACGAAAAAAAAAAAAAAATCCATCAAATTAAAGAATTACTGGATGGTTACTAATAAATGTCAGAAATTCTTAAAAATTTGAGGAATGATAGTTTTTTATTGAATAATGATACATGAATTATTTCAGATTTTTTCACCAAATGGTTTAGGAGTTATAAATTTGTGAATTTAACAAGGTTTCTTATGGGAAAAACGCTTCTGCAAACGTTAATGACTGCAAAACGAATTGAATTAAATGTCAGAAAATTCTGAAAATATTATATCATCAAGATTTAGGATCGACAGATCGATTATGCTTAGTTTAAAATTAATCGACTGAGTAATTGTCGAGAAATTAATTAGAGTAATGAGAAAAATCGCCTGAAAAAGTTGAAACATTAGTCAGAAAACGTTTATGTAAATATAACGGTGTTGCTCGTTGTATCGCGTGAAGATGGTTAATTTCCGTTGTACAGTCCGTGACAAAACGTCGGTCAACCACACGCCAATATCGTCGAATTTGACTTTGATTCTCATTAAAAATAGATAATTAATATTTCTAAGTGTTAATTTAATATTACTTTAGCTATTTGTGAGGCCAAACATGTTACGGCATGATCTAGAATTGTCGATCCACTATTCGCCGGTTTTGTACTAACTTTTTGCCCGATTATCCGTCCAGTAAGACCTTGAATCAATCGAAAATTATAGCTATAAAAATAAATTTTTAATCATTAAAAAAAATTGAACCAACTCGGACTTGTTTCCTAAAATAAAATAATTGTCAAAGAAATTAAATAAAATTTTCAATATTTAGTTATAATATTTGATTTTGTTGTATCATAGTCGAAATAAATATAAAATTCAGAGTCCATGAAATTCTCAGAACTATAATAAAATTTATTTATTATTAATTTGTTTTTTTTTTTTCAATTTCAGTTTGGGTTTATTCGACGTTGAGCATCATTATAATAAGTTTGTGCGGCCTATTGGGAGTCCTCGTTATTCCGGTTATGGGCAAAAGTTATTACCACCAATTGCTACAATTTCTCGTTGCTCTGGCAATCGGTACGCTTTGCGGTGACGCCCTCATACATTTGTTGCCTCACGTGAGTAAACCAAAACAAACGGAAAAAAAAAAAAAAAAATAGAATTTCTCAATCGTGTAAAAATCAGAGAAAATAAAATAAATGATTAAAAATTTTTTTTTGTCTCTCAGGCGATGATGGCTCCACATTCCCACAGTCACGACGTCACGGCGGCTTTTCACACGGAGATGGACGTCGAATCTGAGCACAATCGGAACATGTGGAAGGGATTGACCGCGATGATGGGATTGATAACTTTTTTCTTTGCCGAAAAAGCTTTGGCGATGATCGCAGAATGGCGAAAACATCGTCAACGTAAAAACAAAGTGAGTTTACATATGATTTCTTTTTTCTTCTATTATTCTTCTCTTTGAATTTTGTTTTTTATCAACAGAATGCGTTATTTCTATTTTTGATTTATTTATTTTTATTTATTTTCTCCTCGATTGTATTTTTTTTTAGCTGCCATCGAGAGTGAGAGTAATGCGAGAAACCGACGGTGCTAATAGCAACAACGTGGGTGAGAAATTGTGCAAACACAAATATTCTTCGTATCCATATTGTTACGGCGAAATAACGACGGAAACGCGAGGTAAGAATTTAAAAAAAAAAAAAAATTATTCCTCCAAACTTCCCCGAATTATTAATTAAATTCGAAAATAATAAATTTTTAATATAAAATAGTTATAAAAAAAATTAATAAAAATTCTCTAACTCGACCCTGAAATAAGCCTTCGTCGTATCATCATTGCGAGATTAAATTCATCGTCGATTAAATTTTTAAAAACCATCGGAAAAATTTAATTTATTCAATTTAATTTAATTTTTGTCATTTAAAAAAAAAAAATTAAAAATTTTTCATTATCTTCCAACAATTTTTCGGCAGACAATCATCACGATCGTCAGCACAACGATCGCGAACGTCCAACGACGATCGACGAGGAAAAACCTCTGACTTCGAACACAAACATAACGAAAAAAATAATTCGTCCCAACGATCTCGAAGAATCCAAAAACGATTTGAAAAACAAAATTTCGGACGACGATTGGCGAATCGACGGTGACGAATCGTTAAAAAATGACGACAAAACACTCAACGATCATCGTCACAATCACAATCACAATAAAAATCGTATTCGAGGAGATCAAACGTCGATAATCGGACCGGCTGGTGAAAATATCGACGTTCCGCTCAACGAAACCGAAAGTTATACCGTGATTATTCGCGAACACGAGAACAAACATCACGGACATTCGCATTCTCACGGACACGTTCACGCAGCACCGGATTCCATGTCAAGCGTAGCTTGGATGGTCGTAATGGGCGATGGTTTACACAATTTTACCGATGGCATGGCGATAGGAGCAGCTTTCGCGGCAAACGTCGCAGGTGGTTTTTCCACCGCCATTGCCGTGTTTTGTCACGAATTGCCCCACGAACTCGGCGATTTTGCGGTTCTTCTCAAAGCCGGGATGAGCTGGAGACAAGCGCTTTTTTATAATTTGTTGTCGTCGGTTTTGTGTCTTTTTGGAATGATCATTGGCGTGCTTCTGGGAGCCGCACCGGCTGCGACGAGCTGGATATTCGCCGCTGCCGCTGGAATGTTTATCTACATCGCTCTCGTTGATATGGTTAGTGAGGGGAGATTTTGAGGGGTTTGGGGAGGATTTAGCTATTTATTTGTTTGTTTGTTTGTTTGTTTGTTTATTTATTTATTTATTCATTCATTTATTTCTTTATTTCTTTATTTATTTATCCATTTATTCCTTTATTCATTTATTTCTTTATTTATTTATTTATTTATCCATTTATTCATTTATTTATTTATTTATTTATTTATTTATTTATTTATTTATTTATTTATCCATTTATTCATTTATTTATTTATTTATTTATTTATTTATTCATTTATTCATTCATTTATTTATTTATTCATTTATTTATTTATTCATTTATTTATTTATTTATTTATTTATTTATTTATTCATTTTCTCATTTATTCATTTATTCATTTATTCATTTATTCATTTATTCATTTATTCATTTATTCATTTATTCATTTATTCATTTATTCATTTATTCATTTATTCATTTATTCATTTATTCATTTATTCATTTATTCATTTATTCATTTATTCATTTATTCATTTATTCATTTATTCATTTATTCATTTATTCATTTATTCATTTATTCATTTATTCATTTATTCATTTATTCATTTATTCATTTATTCATTTATTCATTTATTCATTTATTCATTTATTCATTTATTCATTTATTCATTTATTCATTTATTCATTTATTCATTTATTCATTTATTCATTTATTCATTTATTCATTTATTCATTTATTCATTTATTCATTTATTCATTTATTCATTTATTCATTTATTCATTTATTCATTTATTCATTTATTCATTTATTCATTTATTCATTTATTCATTTATTCATTTATTCATTTATTCATTTATTTAGATTATCATTTATTATTTATTGATTATTTTTTTTTAAATTAGAATTGACGGGAGAGATGAAAGGAAGAGAAATTGAGGCTGGAGAAGGAGATTTAAATGAGAAGGAGACTTATTATATTGGTTTTCTATTTTTATTTCATCTTTTAGTACCAAATTTTATTTATTTCATTTTCTTTGAGAATAATTATTATTTTGTTGGCGTCACGAGGTGAAATTTTATGGGAGTGATGGAAATTGGATGATAATATGATGGGTGAACTGAAGAATAATTCCTTCCTTATTTTCTCAAAATTCTTTGCTCTGCAAACGTTGAAGATTTCTTTTTTTTTTATTTCGACGATAGAAAAATAATTTTGATAGTTGAGTGAAATATTATTTTTTTCGTGCTAATTTTTTTTTGTTTCTTTTTCCCGCAGATTCCCGAATTATCGTCGAGCCACTCGGAGGAAGGAGGCTCCCGGTGGGAATGCGTTCTCCAGGCTCTGGGTTTGATCACCGGATTGGGAATAATGCTCATAATCGCTCTTTACGAGCACGATCTTAAGCACATATTCAGCGATTAAAACGTCGGTTTTAACAGCCGATAAAAGGCTCGTAAAAAATTCTGACTCGTTCGAGAAAATCCCAATCTCGCTCGAGAAGAATAAGGAGAAGAAGGAGAAGAAGAAAAAAAATTACTTTCCGTACTACGATGTATTTTGAGGAAGAAAAATAACGCTCGGTTGCGTTCCAATGATCGGTAATTTTTTTTTTCTCCACAAGAAAATAATTTCAAACGTAAATACGAGAAAAAAAATGGGAAAAAAAGGAAAACTGATAAAAAGAGGAGGAAGGACAATTGTTGACGGTCAATTGTTGACTCACCGGTGTTGATGTAATCTCGGTGCAATGATTAGGCTGGTCGGTACAAAATAATCGATCGGAATTGACGCAAATTCAACCTAAAACGAGAAGAAAAAAATCGATACTGATTTAAATCCTTTTTTTTTTTCGGTCAGTTAATTTTTTGCCGACAAAACTCAGACGTTCGATATTTATTGTAACGAATATACAGTGAGAATTCGATGATGTTCGTAACGATTTATAATTCCACGGATTATTCGTACGACGAAATAATTTTGTGGAGAAATTTCAATAATTGTTTATTTTTTTTTTATTTTTGTATATTTCGTTATTTCTGTTCGGGGATTTTTTTACTGTCGTGCGATTCGTTTTTTTTGGCCAAATGGACGTTGATGAGTGTGGAGAAACGACGATGGTTGGAATTGAGAGAACACGATGAGAATTTTCAGTCGGAATTGTGAAGCTCGAAGCGAGAAAAGCCGACGAAAATGCGTAATACGATCGCCTTAATTCGATATATCTTCCGAATCACCGGAAATGGTTCAAATTCGAGGTCGTGGACTTTCGAAGAATCTTTCTGCGAAGAATTTGAGCCATTGTGCGTCCAATTTGGTCGAGTTTTTCGGATCTTATGGCGTGGAAAGTAAAAAAAAAATAACGTGAGCTCGATAAAGAAATATTTTATTTTTTATTTTTTATTTTTTTTATTCTTCCGTTCGACCGGAAACTCCTCAGTCGATTCTCCGACAAACTGATACTAACTAAAAAAAACTCGGTGCTACTTCCAATACAACGCAAATATTCGTTACGAATATTTTTTTCTCTTTCATTAATTCGCCGAATAAATCGGATAAAACGCTAATAATTCATAGAAGCAAAAAAAAGGACAAAAAAAATATATATATACTTGCATAATCAATCGTGTACTATATTTCTCAATCGGAATAGCAAAATCTAAATTTCTAAAACGCAAAGAAAAAATAAAAATAAACGTTGCTAATTTTTACAAATTCCTTTATTCAATCCAGATTTTTTCCGAATTTAATTTTACGATATTAAAAATCAATGGAAAATTGTATTTTCAATTGTTTTAGAGAGATAGATTTTGCATGTTCCAAATTCTCATTAGTGTCTAGAGGGACGTTAAGGCGGACGAAATGTACAAGGAAGCGGGAGAAGAACATGACCCAACGATTAGTTAGAAATATTAATTGTATTCTTTTCCCTGCCCATTTTTTTCTTTTTCGTACATCCGGCGAGTGCATTTATTATACGATTTGTAGTTGAATAAGCGTTCTACGTATACATACATACATACATATTATATATGTATATGTTATTCCTCGATGTCTCGATTGTGAAGCGAAAAAAAAAAAAAAATCATACCCAGTTGGTAATAAAAATTGTAAATAATTTTTTTGGAGCGTGCCAAACGTTTTTGGACGAAAAAAAAGTCCTTTCACGATCGTTCTCATGATTCTGCAAATCGTGAAACTGTGTTTATCGAAAATTTGTCAGAATTTTTGGGTCAAAAAAATTATTTACGATTTTTTTTTATCGTCTGGGGGGTAAAATTTTGGGAAGATGGGTTTTGGGCATCGCCTTAAGGTTTACCTGATCACGAGCAGAGCTAAGAAATCTACTGGCTAACGATTTAACGATTTGACGATTTTCATCGGTGTCTGAGAGCTCTCGAGTTGAGACGATAAACCAATGCTCGGTCGGTAACGAAAACTGTAAAGTGGTTTTCCCGGTCAAGATCGATCTGGCGGATGAAAAACGAGAACGATCGACTGCGTCTCGATATTCAGCAGTCAATCGTTCTCGAATTTCGACCGAAGGATCAAAACCGGCGGAGATAAGTGCTTTTGGAGAGGGGAAAAAATTTACATCTTACCCATCATCCTAATTTTACAATATCACGAGAACTCGCCAAGGTAGCAACGTTGTATTTTTAAGCAACGAAAAATTTGAAAAATTTTAATGTAGTATTTTTCTCGCCGGGTCGTACAACATCCGCAAATTGAAACTTAACGAATCACTTAAAAAAAAAAACAAAAAAAAAGAGAAAAACGCATGAGTCGAAATGCGAACGTTAGACGTTAATTTAGATCTTAAGAATTTACTCGGTTTTTTCACATCGAAACGAAACCGAATCGATAAAAAAATCGAATCTTTTTTTGTTCCTTGTTTTTTTGTTTTGTTTTTTTTTTATGATGTAAGATGAAGAAAGAAAAATTGGTGTCGTTGATTAATCTTCGTACATAAAGTGTTGAATAATTTAAATCTTATTTAAAAAATATTGTGTTCGTTGAAATCGTGAAACTTTTGTTTAAAAATAATTCACGAGTTTAATTTCTTTATATTTTGTTTATTAATTGATTTGAAATTAAAAAAAAATTGTCTTTATTTTCTTCAAATGATAAAATCGCAGTATTTCTCGTAAATAATAATGATTAGTGGGTTAAGGATGTGAACGAAGTAAAAACATTGCGAACGATGTGAATCGAATAAGAACGGCGAAAAAAAATAATAAAATAATAATTATGCAAACTCTTTTGTGTAAGAAAAAAAATACAATAAAAAAATAATAACAATAATAACGAAATGGTATAAGAGAAATACGTAGTATCTTTTATTTCATCAACTTCTAATAGTTTTCTGTCCTTCAATATATTTTTTATTCCTTTCATTTATATTTTCAGCCTATAATCGATTTTTTTTTTTCACAAATATGTGCAAAATCGTCAAACATAATTTTATTAATTTTTTTTTCAACTTTTTAAATTTTTTATTTGATTTCCGGCACTGACGACAATGATAAATGACGAATAAATAAATTAGAAGCGATTTAAGTAGAAATGAAAGATGAATAACGACTTCCAGCCAAATATCACAATAAATGATTTTTTTTTCTTTGTTTTTTGTTTTTTTAAATCAAACCTGAGATAAAAAAAATGCGAAATATTGATCAGACTGAGACAAGATCGTCCTTGTCGCTCATCTGAGCCGTCAGACTGAACGCAGTGTCGGTGCTGGCTTCGCTGTTGAGACTTTCGTTGAAAATAGGTTTTTTCTGACTGACGTCGTTCATTTCACGCATCAAACCGGCCATGTCGTCGTCAGGATCGATTTCTTGGCTCGTCATCAACGCCTCGGACTTGACAGCCCCGCAATTACGCTTCTCCGACGGTTTTGGTTCTTCAAACTACACAAAAAAAATTTTTATCTACATTCGAAAACATTTTTTTTTAATTAAAAAAAATATATTTTCTTGTTAAAAATTTTTTTTCTGTTTTTCCATTGATTTTATTTGGTTAATAAATTTGTTTCCTTTTCGAAAAACGTTCGAGGATCGAGAAAAATTGATGAAACAACGAAATTTGCATTTGCTTCGTCGTAAAATAATATTTCGAACGATTTAGATTGAATTTTAAGGTGCGATGGAAGAAATATCTCACGATCATGGGCTCCAATTTACACGGTGCCGGTAAATCCATGTGAAATACGCAATTAGAGTCGAAAACAATGGGAACAGGCTCGTGGCATTCGATATCCGCTCGCATAGCTCCGCAAGCTTTGAACAAAACTTGATGCTGATCCTAAAATTCCAAAATCGATCGAAAAAATGTTGGTTAAAAAAAATTCTGGCTCCTCCAAGCGTCTAAGCATCGAAGGTAGGATTTACGTGGAAGTTCTGGTAGCAATTTATGTGGTTTTTACCTTGAGTATGTGTTTGCGACAGTGTTTTGCCGATGGCAAAGTTCTTTCGCCGCATTTAACGCCGCCCTCCGTAAAAATGCATTTTTGAACGCTCGGTGGTTTTTGGGCTGGACCTTCGGACGCCTGAAATCGTCGGGAACAAAATTTGGATTAAGGTTTCATTGGTTATTTAGGTTATTTTATTTTTAGGTTCAATTTTTTAAATTTATTTATTCATTTATTTTTATTTAGGTTGTATTTTTTTAAATTTATTCATGCATTTATTATTTATTTTTTATTGATTTATTTATTTATTCTATGTTTTTGTTTTATTCTTTTTGTCTATTTATTCATTTATTTCGATTCCATCAATTTTCTATCTATTTTTTTAGGGAAAAAATGAAAATCTCACTCTTGATCGTCTTTCCAGCGATTTTCTCCAAAGAATCGCTTATTCATTTATTTTTTATTTAGGTTCAATTTTTTAAATTTATTTATTCATTTATTTCTATTTAGGTTACATTTTTTTAAATTTATTTATGCATTTATTATTTATTTTTTATTGATTTATTTATTTATTCTATGTTTTTGTTTTATTATTTTTGTCTGTTGATTCATTTATTTCGATTCGATCAATTTTCTATCTATTTTTTTAGGGGAAAAAATGAAAATCTCACTCTTAATCGTCTTTTCAGCGATTTTCTCCAAAGTATCGCTTATTCATTTATTTTTTATTTAGGTTCAATTTTTTTAATTTATTTATTCATTTATTTTTATTTAGGTTACATTTTTTTAAATTTATTTATGCATTTATTATTTATTTATTTTTTATTGATTTATTTATTTATTCTATGTTTTTGTTTCATTCTTTTTGTCTGTTGATTCATTTATATCGATTCGATCAATTTTCTATCTATTTTTTTAGGGGAAAAAATGAAAATCTCACTCTTGATCGTCTTTACAGCGATTTTATCCAAAGTATCGCTTATTCATTTATTTTTTATTTAGGTTCAATTTTTTTAATTTATTTAATCATTTATTTTTATTTAGATTCCATTTTTTTAAATTTATTTTTTATTTATTTTTTATTGATTTATTTATTTATTCTATGTTTTCGTTTTATTCTTTTCGTCTATCAATTCATTTATTTCGATTCGATCATTTTTCTTTCTATTTTTTTAGGAAAAAAATAAAAATCTTCTCACTCTTGATCGTCTTTCCAGCGATTTTCTCCAAAGAATCGCTTCGTCACCGCTTCTGCGATGATAACTGTTCAATGCCTTTAATTTCTCGTAAAGCATCTTCTCCTTCATGGTTTCCCTCGGTTGATCGTGAATCCTGCCTGATCGAAACAACAAAACCCCCCCAAAAAAAATTAAACCAAATTTATTTACATTTTTCTTTCCTATTTTTTTTTTAAATTGAAAAAATAATGACCATATCAAAATTAATCGGACTTACATAGAGTTTCTTTTTCCTTCTTCAACGCTTGAAGATACTTTCGTCTTTTCTCTTTGAAATTGTACTGCAATCGACGAAACTGATCTATGTACAGCGCTTGCAGCCTTATCAATTTTTCACGAGCAATGTAAATAACTTCCTCGGCTGTGTAAATTCCGGCGTGCCTTAAAAAATTTATGCTTCAAATTTTAACGGGCGCGTAGAATCTTCTTCAACGTCATTCAATCATTGCGCAAGCGACTACGACAGGACAGACGTACAATTTTCACAAAGAAAAATAAAAATAATTAAACACGAAAATGAAGAAAAGATTTTTTTTTAAAAATCAATAGGAAACATCAGTGAGAAAAATTGGTGATAAAATTGCACAAGCCAAAGCATGCTAGCACAACTACTAATGAAATTTAACGAAGAAAAATTCTCAGCTACGAATTATAATTGCGATTACGAATTAATAAAAAAAAAAAGGTAGACGAAAAAATGTTGGATAGGAAGAAAATGAGGGAATAAAAAATTTGTGGGTGATATTGGGAAGATGAGGTTTTTCGGTCTCACTTTAAGGGATCGTCCTGAGCGCTGTGGAGGCTCTCGTTGTCGCTGTCGTCGAGAAAATTGCCTCTTAGGGTGTCGCTAACGAGAGTCGGCTCCACGTCGCTGTCGCTCGAACTCGCGTAATCCAAAATCTCACCGCCTTTCGCCGTATTAACGCTCTGAGCGTTGATATCGGCTGGAAAAAAAATATTTCATCAATTTTCTTTGAGTCATTTCTCTTTCTCTTTCATTTTCTTCACGAGGAAAATTCGGAATTTAAAGAAAATCGTTGATTAATCATTTATATCCATTTGAAATAAATGCATTCATTTTTTTAACGTTGAATAATAAATTCAAAACCTTTTAAAATAATAATAATAATGAGAGTTATAATATATAGTCCAGTGATTATTGATATGGTTTTGATTGAGGGAAATTAATGTTTGGGTTGTAATAATTTTTATTGGGAATAAGATCTATCGATCGATGAGATTATGGGGTTTATGTTTGAATTACCGAAAGGATCGAGACACTTTATTTGACCCTTGGACTCGTCGTCTTCGGTGTCATCCGAATCCTCTTCCTCCACGTAATGACCAAGTTTCAGCAAAAGCGTCTCCGGCGACTGAGGCAAAGAATGTTTCGACGTCGATCTTATTCTCGCAATCTGGGTTTTTCTTGTATGTTCCGCGCAGTACCTAATAAAAAAATTTTAAAACATAAATAAAAGTGAATCAAATTAAAATTGAAATAAATTACAGTGAAAATTGGATTTTACAAAATTAGCAACCTAAAAATAATTTTTTTTCAGCACAAAATCCATCAGAATAAATGGAATAAATGTAAAATTTATGAAAATTGCTTAATCGATGGATGATAAAAATTCCTAAGTTCATGAATTTAACGTTTATAAGTTTGCAGATTTAATTTTTCTCTTTCTATTTTTTAAACATAAACAGAAAGTGAATAAAAATAAAATAAAAATAAGTTACAGTGAAAATTGGATTTTACAAAATTAATAACCTAAAAATAATTTTTTTTCAGCACAAAATCCATCAAAATAAATGGAATAAATGTAAAATTTATGAAAACCGCTTCATCGATGGACGATAAAAATTCCTAAGTTCATGAATTTAAAGTTTATATAAGTTTGGAGATTTAATTTTTCTTTGTCTACTTACGACAAGTCGCGTTTGTCTAGTTTCGGGGCGGCGTTGTAACATTTTCGTCCGTTGGTGTTGTAAACGAAGCTGCAGGGTTTGTAAGGTGCGTTGGGATCCTCGAGAATGTGTCTCGCGCAATAGGCGTAATTTTCCAGACAAGCTTGCGAGCATTCGTAATTGGTGTAGCCGCATCTCGACGATTTCAACGGCTTCGTCGATGGAATTTGAACGGCGGCTGGCATCGACGTTCTCGGAATTCGAAACATTTTAATTTGCTGCGAGGGACAAAAAATATTCGCGATAAGAGAAAGAAGGAAAACTTTCATTATTTGTAGAAATAAAAGAAATAAAAAAAATATTACTATTAAAATAATAATAATAAAAATAATAATAATAATAATAATAATAATAATAATAATAATAATAATAATAATAATAATAATAATAATAATAATAATAATAGTATCTATAATAAAATACAATAATCACATATTTGCAAATTGCTCTCTCAGAGCTAAACGAAATAAATATTATTATTATTGTTATCATAAAAATGATTAATAAATTATTATTATTATTATTAATATCATCATTATTATTATTCTATCCACGTCAAAAAGAATTTGAGTGATTCAAGATCCCAATGTTATTTTCCACTACTTATATTTCACATCTATACGCATAAAAAAATTCAATTTTTCTTTCCCCCGCAATATTTCATAGAACAATACAATTAAAACCAACACGAATGTCATGACGCGATTTCTTCATCGTCCTCATAATTTCCTTTCGATCAAAAACCCGTCGCCAAAGCTTTCAAATCAAAGAGATTGAAACAAATTCCGATTCAAAAGAACAGCCGCGCTCTGTTTAAAAATGGCGTCCGCACGACGCTCGTCAAACGACGATCTACCGCAAAGAAAAAAAAGACAAAAAGAAAGAAAGAAATAAAACTAAAGCCAATACGCATTTCCCGATAAAGGAAAGAAAACAACAAAGCAAAAAAAAAAAAGAAAACCTCTCCCTTATCCCGATTGGTCCCCGAAAAACCCCCAAACCCAAACATCCACCCCCCAAAACTCAAAAACCCCAACAAATAAAAACACTCTCGCAATAACGGGTGTCGAAATAAAAAAAAAAACCCACGAAAAACAACGCGAAAAAAAAAAAAAGAAATTTCGTCACGCAAAAATGTGATTCACGAGTGACGCGCGATCGACTCGAGCGGTTGCGCAGTCGTCGTCGGCCATTACGGTTTCGCGTGGGTATGTTGCACACCTCAATAATAATCGTCGTCCAAAAACTTTGTTTAAATAAAAACGAAAAAAAAAAAAACCCGACCAAATTGCCGTTGCGCGAATCGCATAACGTATAAAAACAATCGTCACGAAAAAAAAAAAAACGAACGAACGAACGAACGAAGCTTGATAAAAAACGGAAACGACGACGCAAAAGAGAAACGAGAAAAGGAACGAAGTCGAGATCGAAGGCGATCCAAAAGAAAAAGCAGTAGATTGATTCTAAAAGAAAAAAATATCATTCGTACGAATTACGAGACGATCATACGCGAATTGCGCGTTAAAAAGCGAGAAATAACCCGCCCCCGCCCCTTAAAAAGAACGAAAAGTCTGCGTAAAGAGGAAAAGGAAAGAAAAAAAAAACGTTTGTTCTTTCGTTCGAGAAATAATGAATAAACGATGTGGTCACGAGGTGCGAGATCAGTACGTTGGTTTGCGTCGAGAATGTGCGAAATTATGTCGATGAGAGATAAATAAGCCGAAAAAGGGGAACGAGAAATTGTATAAACTGAGATTCTTCTTCGCATTTGTCCCCTCGCCCGCCCCCCGAACGACAATCTTCGGGGCCTTCGACGTCTTCGACGTTCCTCGTCAGCCGTTGTGAACACATTGGCGTCGGTGAGGCTCGACAAAAGAAAAATAAAAACTAAACTAAGATTTTATTTACAAAAAAATATGAAAACCAAAAAAAAAATATGATTCTAGCAGCTTTTCACGAAAACTCAGAAATTAATCGCAAAGAAAAATCAACGAATCTCAATTTCGAAGGAATAACAATAATTAAAAGAACGTAGATTAAAAAAAAAAAAAACAAAAACAAAAACTTGTATCTCGTTTGACTCACTTCCATCCATGAATTAGTATCCAGCGTGATAACACTTATCTCAGCGTCTGTGATGATTTTTCGAGTGCAGTTGAAATGGAAAAAAAAAACAAAAAAAATTTTTTTTCAAAAAAAATTTGAAAAAAAAAAAAAATTAATTTATCAAAAAAAACATTGAATTAACGAAGGATTAATTTCGTTGTTTCGTTAAAAATTACTTTCGTCGGCCGCGCAGGCTTCGGGCGACGGAACTTTGGCCGCCATCGACCTTTCTTCACTCTGTTTATCTCACGACTGAGCTTCGCGAACGCTTATTTTTTTTTCTTTATCTATTTCTATCTCGCTCTCTCTCTCTCTCTGTCTCTTTAACGCCGTCTCTGTATGTTTGCTCGCGAGTACGAGTAACCGTGAGTTGGGTTTGTACCAGAACCAGTGGCTCCAACACGATTTTAGTCTTCCATTTCTTCCCCCGTTCGTCGCGCCTGCGCGGTCGACGCCATTTTTCGTGATTGTTCCGCGGATTGCGCAACCTATTTGCGCAACTGTCATAGAATTTTTGGCGAAAATGATGGAAACGTTGGCAAGACGCGTTTTGAGATGCTAGTTTGGAACTAGTCCAACCCGCCGAAATTACAAAAACCATTTTAAAGTCTCGGTCGGTTTTAACCGTATTAATATCAAAATCCCGATAGCAAAATTTTTGTACCGGTGCAAAACTTTCTTCATGAGAAAGCAAGAATCGCCAAAATTCTGAAAAATTTGAGAAACGATAGTTTTTGATGGAATAATTGTACGTGAATTATTTCAGAATTGTTCACTGCACAATTTAGCAGTCATAAATTTATAAACTTGACACGGTCGCTTATGTCAAAACTTGGAATTGGTTTGGTTGGAAAAATAATGGAACTGAGTCGCCTTAAATTCTGAAAAAATCATTACTTAAATTTTCATTGAAAGATTTCCTCCACGAACAAGCAGAACGAATTAACAATGAAACTATTCCAATGCCATTCAATAACATATATAATCTTTGAATTCATTTCGCCAGATTAAAATTCAAAGTTTCATTGCTTCTTCTTCATTTTCTTCACCATTTGAAACATTCTCTAATCACCGGTCATTGTTGCAACCTCCATTAGGCTGCCAAGCGTTCTTTCAATCGTATCCGCAATATCCAATGCAAGAAAGAAATTCTTCCGAGCTATAAATCGTCGGTCATTAGCATCGTCGCCAATTTCAACGACCGGCGAGTGGGTTAATCCGGTCCCGAAAGACCCAATCGACGTCACAACGTCCGAGGGGAAAGGGGGGCGGTCGTTTCGGGCCCCTCAATCTACCTGACTCGCACCAGTACGTGCGTACCAGGGTATGCCAACTTCCCCCCCAAAAGTGCAGAAGGATGAATAGTTCGATGTGCAGCCGATGTAAGCGCTGCCTGTTAACCCCGCCCGCACCTCACCCCGCCAGCCATACATCGCGCCTACCGTTTATTTACTCGAACTGTCATCAACTGTCATATACTCGTGGACTTTCGGACAGCTTCGTGTAGTTTCGACCAGTTTCGACGCGCCGTTTGGCAATATTTTCTACCATTAAAGCTTCCATTGCGATAGTGACAGTTTTGAAAAAGTGAAAAATTTTAAAAAATTGAGAGATAAGCGAAAAAAATGACGTCGCGGCCGCTTACTCTTGATCGGAGACGATGCGTTGTCCCGGGTTGCCCCTCTGGGCGCATTGTGAAACATCACGTTTTTCCAAAAGACGAAAAGTTGGGAAAACTTTGGTTGGAAGTCGTGCGCAACCCCCTGCTACAGAATTTTACTTACGACCGTATACACGAATTGGGGTATCGGGTGTGCACTTTGCACTTTCGGCACGAGGATTATCTGCCGGGACCGCGATATATTTTTAAAAAAAAACCGATACCGTCATTACGATTGCCTGTTGTGAGTGAGACCAATTTCCCGGCGGTCTCGCCACAACCAACGACGACGGATTCGACGGAAAATATTACTGCGGATGAGCAGATTGTGACTGCCAATCAAGATAACGTGTGTGAAATCGATTGTCCGTCGGTCTTGCCAGAACGATCGACGATTCATTCGGAGTTGCCGGAATCTTCGAAGGAGAAAGTGGAGAAAAGTGTCGAGCCAACTTGTTCGAAACGGTTGATGTGGAAACACAAACCGTTAGATGAAGAATCGAGAGAAATTTACGAAGAAGTTCTGCGAACTCGTACAGCATTGAGCAATTGTAAAACAAAAATCAAACGGTATCGTTCCCATAATTCTATTCATATTTCAAATTTTTTATCAAAGCACCCAAGTGTCGAGAATGCAAAGGTAGAATAATGAATAATTCATTTTTTATATTGACTTTCTTTACATTTATATTTTTCTATTCTCTTCTATATTGATTTGTTGTTAATTGTAGAGTTATTGATTATGCTTTTGAATTCTTGGAGAAACAAATAAGTTAAACGATAACTGTTATGGATTTCTCAAGAATGTGTCAATAAGTAACCAAATCAATGCATTCAGGTATTCAGATAAAAAAAAGATGCTCTCAGCCAAAATCAAGGCTAATAAATTTTTGGAAAACATGTCCAAATTATCTATGGTGCAGCAAGACTTCGTCAATATTATTTTGCGGAATGCTGGAAGAGACGCGAGGGGTCACCGATATACAATGGACGAGAGACTCTTGTGTCTGGCAATGTACAAAAGGTCTCCGGCATCGTATAGGTGGCTTGGTGCCATTCTTCCACTTCCATCTCCATCAACTCTAAAAAAAATATTAACCACGATTCGAATGGATACCGGTGTTACCGATACCATGAAAGCCATTTTAAAAGATACAGCGCAAAGGTTAATTGATCCAGAGGACAAAATATGCATCCTAATGTGGGATGAAGTATCGCTAAAGATGCATGTGCAATATAGCACAGAAAAAAAAAAAGTCATCGGTTTCGAGGACTGGGGACAAAACCGCACGAACAAGTATGCCGATCATGCACTCGTTTTTATGCTTCGAGGGATAACCACAGCATGGAAGATCCCTCTCTGCTATAATTTTTGTGCTGGTCAGACAACATACAGTCAACTCGTGTGCTCGATCAAAGACGTGGTGAGGGTTGTAACACAAGCAGGCCTTAACATTGTGGCGACCGTATGCGATCAAGGGTCATCGAACCAGAAGGCCATTAAGCACTTACAATTTGACACCGATAAGGTCAGAGAGACAAAAAACCTCACCAAGTGTAAGTTTTCCCTTTTATAACGATTTTAGATATTTACAATTTAGAATTTTATATATACGATATACATATTTTTCAGACTGGACCATCCTGATTGATAACGTGGAATTCGTCCCATTATTTGATCCACCACATATTCTTAAATGTGTAAGGAATAATCTTATAACAAAACATTTGGAATTCGAAGACGAATCAACGAAGGAGCGTAAATTTGCCCAGTGGGACCAAATCGTTAAAGCCTACAAAATTGATTTACTTGCACCTCGCCGCAACCGCCTGGCCCCTAACTTGACGGAGGAACACGTTCTACCGGAAAAAATTAACAAAATGCGCGTCAAATTGATGATGCAAGTTTTCAGCAAGAAACTGTCCTCTTGCATGTATTTTTTAGCGAGATCACCAGGTAAGATTGATTGAAATCCCCTCTTTCTTAATATTAAGGTGTGCGGATCCATTTTTCATTTTCTTTGAGTATGTATTTTTTTGTTTTTTTGTTTGATTCTAAATAACATTTGTCCTCCCTATCGAGTGGTTTCTCAGTATTTATTTCCGATTTAAATAACGAATGAATTTTCATTCATTATTTTAATTGGAAATAAATACTGAGTGAAAAACCACTCGATACGAAAGACGAATTTTATTTCGAATTTTACACACTTGAATAAAATGAAAAATGCACCCGCACACCTTAATATTAAGATAGAGGACTGAAATTCCGAGGATATTTTTTTTGGGTCAACTTCGGGTTTTTTATCTTGGAGGACCATTTTTTTTTTCAACATCGTCGGATTTGCTTCAACAATTTTTTCCGATTCCAGTATTTATTTCCGATCTAAATAATGATTGAAAATTCATTCGTTATTTAGCTCGGAAAAAAACTGAATAAAGATGAATTTTTCATTTGAACCTGTATGGAAATACGTTTTCCACTCAAATGCGTTCGTCCCTGCCGGAGAGTCGCCCGACGCGTGTCGTCGTGGGCAGATGAATTACTCCTAAAATGACGGCCGTACGGTAACGTACACGAATATTATTCAATTTAAATGGTATTGAAACGTATTGGAATTATAAATGAAATGTAAAAGGATTGATTTGTGTGTTGATGGGCAAGATTCGAGGACAATAAATAATGATAATGACGATAATAATTAAAACGAAGGTGAAATAACATGGTGATTAGGGTGGATCAAAAAAATCGACAATTTTTTTTTACTTTATCCTCTGAAAAATGGGTTGTACACCCCTTTAGAAAATTGTCACGAAATATGAGCTCTTAATTTTAATGGGAGGTTCTCCGCTTTACCGTTTCCAATTTTTTCCTCAGTATTGGAAAAAAATTCATATCGCTCTATCAACTGTTCGTTAAAAATATCTTTCTTTATATACTGTAAGAAATTGAACGCTCTACAAACAGGTCTCTTACAATTTTCTCGTAAGCCTTACCGTTTAAAAGATATAAAAGGTTGAAGTTTGATTATTTTAAGACAAATTTCTGTTTTGCTCATGAATTTTATAACTTGTTAACAAAAAATCATTATGAAATGAGCAATTCTTAGTTTTGTAGGAAATTAACTGGTCTACAAAAATGGTCTTATGATTAGTCGATTAAATTAAGCGTTTAAAAGATATTCATCGTCAAACTTCAATGCACGCCAATTTTAACAGTTTTTGATTAATAATTTGGAAAATTTGAATTTAGTTTATGAGTTTCGGGGAAGTTTATACAAATTTGAGTTTTTATGAACAGAGAAATGTTTCAAACTATTTTTCTAATTTTTTTTAGTCGTAAGCATGTTTGGTTACATCGAAAAAAGAATTAGTGCATTATTTCTGACTTAGAGTCAATGATCTATTAAATCTCAAGAAAATAACGTTTTTATTAGAAATTTATTATAAAAAGTATTAATCTTAAAGAAAAAAAATGTTTAATTTGTTATTAAAAAGTTTTTTTATTTAATTATCAACTGAGTTATAAAATTTCAAACATTTATATTATAAATACATTTATAGCAAATGTGAATTTAGTTTATGAGTTTCGGGGAAATTTATACAAATTTGAGTTTCTATGAACAGAGAAATGTTTCAAACTATTTTACTATTTTTTTTGTCGTAAGCATGTTTGGTTACATAAAAAAAAAAAAAAATTAGTGCATTATTTCCGACTTAGAGTCAATGATTTATTAAATCTTGAAAAAATAACGGTTTTCTTAGAAATTTATTATAAAAAGTATTAATCTAAAAGAAAAGAAATGTTTAATTTGTTATTAAAAAGTTTTTTTATTTAATTATCAACTGAGTTATAAAATTTCAAACATTTATATTATAAATACATTTATAGCATAAATGTTTGAAATTTTATAACTCAGTTGATAATTAAATAAAAAAACTTTTTAATAACAAATTAAACATTTCTTTTCTTTTAGATTAATACTTTTTATAATAAATTTCTAAGAAAACCGTTATTTTTTCAAGATTTAATAAATCATTGACTCTAAGTCGGAAATAATGCACTAATTTTTTTTTTTTTTATGTAACCAAACATGCTTACGACAAAAAAAATAGTAAAATAGTTTGAAACATTTCTCTGTTCATAGAAACTCAAATTTGTATAAATTTCCCCGAAACTCATAAACTAAATTCACATTTTCCGAATTATTAATCATAAACTGTTAAAATAGGCGTGCATTGAAGTTTAACGAGTTTGTCTTGAAATAATCAAACTTAAACCTTTAATATCTTTTAAACGCTAAGGTTTACGAAAAAATTGTAAGGGACCTTTTTTGTAGAGCGTTCAGTTTTCTACAAGTATATGAAGAGAGATATTTTTGACGAACAGTTGATAAAGAGATATGAATTTTTTTTTCTAATACTGAGAAAAAAATGGAAAACTGTAAAGCGGAGAACCTTCCTATCAAAATTAAGAGCTCATATTTGGTGAGAATTTTTTGGATGTGTCTAGCAACCTATTTTTCAGAGTATAAAGTAAAAAAAAATAGTCGATTTTTTTGACCCACCCTAATGGTGATAAAATTGGAATGAAATCAACATGAAATGAAGATGATCGAAACAAAAGTGAAATAAAATGTCGATTAAATTAAACTAGAATAAAAACAAAAATGAACGTGTTGTAATTATAAATATCATCGAATGGAATACGAAAGAATTGATTTGTGGATTGACGGGCAAGAATCGAGGACAACGAATAATGAAAATGACGATGATAATTGAAACGAAGGTGAAATAACATGGTGATGAAATTGGAATGAAATCAAAATGAAATGAAGATAATCGAAAGAAAAGTGAAATAAAATGTCGATTAAACTAAACTAAAATGAAAATAAAAATGAACGTGTTGTAATTATAAATATCATCGAATGGAATACGAAAGAATTGATTTGTGGATTGACGGGCAAGAATCGAGGACAACGAATAATGAAAATGACGATGATAATTGAAACGAAGGTGAAATAACATGGTGATGAAATTGGAATGAAATCAAAATGAAATGAAGATAATCGAAAGAAAAGTGAAATAAAATGTCGATTAAACTAAACTAAAATGAAAATAAAAATGAACGTGTTGTAATTATAAATATCATCGGATGGAATGCGAAAGAATTGATTTGTGGATTGACGGGCAAGAATCGAGGACAATGAATAATGGAAGCGCAACCGATAATTGAAATTATAAAATGTAAAATATAACTTGATGGATTTTGTCAACCGGATCAACGCGATGAAAAAGGACGGATAAATGAGATTGAAAAATATGGTTGAATCAATGGTATGAATAAGATACAAAATGTAATTGAATAAATAAAATTATAGAAGGGGAGCAAATTGTATTGAACATGTACACGGATGAATTAAAACAATAAAGAAAATACGTCGGTTGAAATGAAAATACAGAATAGCATTTATCATTACCTACTTGTAAAAAAAATCCACCAAACCGACCCCACTCCGGCTGATCCTAACAGAATCTTTTAAATAATAAACAAAACGCATTCGTGAAATAAACATATACAATATTTCTACAGAAGGACTCTGGAATACCATGGATGGGGCGATTACAGTATCCGCGGAGATGGGAGATACTGCTTCCATACTGGACTTTCTCGATGATGTCGCCGACGGGTTCAACGGCAACGAAAAAGAGAGCCCGAACTCCCGCCGAGTACCGTGGACCGAGGAGTCTTATCACGACGCTTTTTTCGGCGAAGCAATCAGTCGCGTCAAAAAGATGCAGTGGGTCGATCCACAAACAAAAAAGCGCGTCAGTACTAATGTACCGTGTCTACGGAATTTAGTCGATACACTCCAAGGCTTCCGCATTCTGTGGAGAAAACTGCAAGAACTTGGCTTGACGAGTTTTTGCACCCGATATTTAAATCAAGATCCACTGGAAAACTTTTTTGGGGCGATCAAGAGCCACGATTTCCGTTCCAATAAGCCGACCGCTTTTCAGTTTGAGGGAATTTTCAAATCCCTTCTGATAACAAATTTGACGTCGAAACATTCGCCCGGTGCCAATTGTCAGGAGGACAATGGACAATTTATTTTCTCGTGCACGAACATTCTCGTTTCCGACCCAATCGCTGCCGAAGACATCAATGACGGTGACGGAGGGCAATCAGAGCTCGATGAAAGTGAAGGTGAAGAATTGCAAGATTTTCCAGTTCCCGAGAAAGCATACGTGTATAGCAATTCTCGGGCCCTGCTGAAAAGCTTGCAAACTGCTTTGCCTTCGATTGAATCGTGCTCTGATTGTCTCAACAGTCTCAAGGAACCGTCGGTGAAAAAACCTGGAAGCACCCGGCTCAGAGACGTTCACCTGGATGCAAAGCGAGTTCTGGGAAGGATCCTCCCTACGCGATTGAGTGCGAAGAACCTTGACAGTAGAGCAGCACAGTGGATAACTCCCAAAATTAATTTGACATTTATAACTTGTGAACAACACAAGAATCCGCTGTGCGCTCTCTTAAAAAAATTTATCTTTGAGGGGTACTGTCAAGGTATTCTAACTTACCTCAATTGCGTGTTTGATGGGAGGATCACTCCCGGAAAAAATAAAGTATCTCCGCCGGTGGCTGAAGCTTTTCGATGCCACGAAAAAAAAATGAAAACCCACCGACGTAATTCGAATAAATTTTAAAGCATGGTCGAACTAGAAATCGTGGCTCTTGGACGTCGACCGGAAAATTTTTCAGTGAGTTCTGAAACAAAAAAAATTATAACGGATAACGTCTTTCACTTTTCGTTAGGGGTAGTCTAAGTTTCGGTTTTCGACCTAAAAATCCTGCTTCGTCCGTCATCACGAATTTAAGGAAAATTCGTTTATGTTGAATAGCAACCATTTTCAACTTTTGACTAAAAATGCATGGAACGAAAATTGTAAGGAATTCAATTTTCTACAACTTTAGTGATTAGAAGTTTTTGTCTACGATTGATATTTTTCGAATTAAATTGATAAAGCGGAGTAAAATTTTTGTTATCACATTATCAACTTAAGTCGAAAATTATCGATCGTAAACAAAAAATTCTAATGACTAAAGTTATAGAGAATTTTATTTCCTACAAAATTGTTTTCAACCATTATCACGGCAGACTTAGAAATAAACGAGATAATGCGATAATTAAATTGAGTTCCTATTTTGTAAAATAGTCGAAAAATATAAATCGTAGACAAAAATTTGTAATTACTAAAGTTGTAGGAAATTGAATTTCGAACAATTTTAGTCCCATCCATTTGTAGTCAAAAGTTAAAAATGGGTTAGTTCGTTAACAAAAACGAATTTTACTTAAATTCAAGATGGTTCGTCTGCCAAGATTTTTAGGTCGAAAACCGAAACTTAGCCTACCACTGACCCCCCCTAACGTACAGTGAAAGCCGTTATCTGTTGTAATTTTTTTTGTTAAAAGCATTGATTTTAGTAAAATTTGACTGGAATACGACTAACGCGATGACCGACAATTTCACGCGCAATGTTCGATTCTCTATTTTTTAAACGTCTCCATTTTATATTTATTAGCGCTTCTCAAAATTTCAGTATCGTAAAAACGAGTTGCGATCAATGACCGAGAGAAATAAATTCGATTGATTTTTTAATAGTACATTATGACACGAGTACGAAAAAAATTTTTCTGACGAGTGTAAGTTTGCAGAACGAGCCGAAGGCGAGTGTTGCAATCACACGAGTCCAGAAAACGTTTTTCGTACGAGTATCGTACGAATTTTTATGTCACAAGGTGCGTAAATGCGGTTTGACGCGAACGAAGTGAGCGTAAAACCGCCCTTTTACGCGCAGCGTGACATAAAAATTCTTATGAAGAAATGTCATTTCGTTTACGATTACGTGGAGCAAAAGGCTGTGTAACAAGACTGCGCCGATTTCAGGCTATTTATGTGATGTTAGATGCCAAGATTTTAGCGTGTAAGCCGTAATTATTAGTTGAGAGAATTTCTTTTTTACTTCCTCATGGAGGAAGCTCTGTTTTTCTTTATATTTATCATTATGTTGATCTGCTGCATCTCGTGGAAATATGGATGTTAAAAATAATAAATAATGATTTATGAAACCCAGATCATATGACTCGAAAACATTTATTAATAATGGATCATTCCTTCACTCAATCTTCATAAGTTGCTACATATCAGCCTATTGCAAGTATGTGAAAATTACGAAAATTGGATTCGATGGTTCAAAAAAAGATGAAACAAGGGAAGAAGAAACAATAAGCATATATGAGTGCATGGGGAAAAAACTCGTTATGTACTCATATATTCTTATTGTTTCTTCTTCCCTTGTTTCATCTTTTTTGAATCATCGAATCCAATTTTCGTAATTTTCAAATACTTGCAACGCACAGACCGCGTTGCTACGGGCAACGAACGGCGAACCATTATGATTATGCTTTTTTTTTTCTTTTTTTTTCCGGTCTAGTTCCATGTGCAGCCATGTGCGGCTGGTGGCGCTGTTATCCTTCTTCACTTTTTCAGCATTGAGCTAGCACAGCCTGGTGCGTACATACGCATAGAAATGTTTTACGACCTTCCGCCCCGAATAATCCTTCGGCGACGAACGTCAAAAATTTCCCCATCCCCCCCTTAACCCTTAAATGCGTCGTGTTGCCGTTTGGCAACATATATTTTCTGGTTCTATATTTACTGCAGGTACATTTCGATGCTTTTTAAGCATTGTAGGCAAAAGGCAACGAACCGCTCAAATGCATTTGCTTACAGTGAGCGCCATTCATGCGACGCAGATGTTTTAAAATAATTTTTTCAGAATTAAAAAAAAAAAATTTTTTTTAATTTTTCCCTTAATATACACTCTTTTTTTAGTAGTAATTGATAAATAGAAACTGTAAAAAAATATCGTACATTTAAGGGTTAATACGATTACAAAAGAGCATTGATAATTTTTGCAGTTTTCAGGGAAACACACATTACGGTTTGGGTCAGTTCTTCTGCTACCTGACCCATCGTCGCGGGACTTCCCCCACTCCGTAAACGATCGCTCAAATTCGACCGGGCAGGTCTTCCCCCACTTCTTCTACGGACCCGAAACCAACCAATCACGCGCGTGACTCATCCTCGTGTCTCATTCAATCTCGCCTACGCAGCGGTCAGTCACCTTCTCGACACGCGTTTCGATCATCACTCTGCAATCTCAAAACTCATCAACATAACCAAACAAACCCCCCCAAAAAAAAACGTAGAAGATAAACAATCCGAAATCTTCGAAAATCTACGGGATAACGCGCTAACGTTTCAAACCCCGGTAATTGCTGATTGAAACGAAGGTGAATACAAAGTGCGGAAAAAGATTAAATCGAAATTCAAATCGAGTGGGAACAATGGTGGATCATCCGGTGTGAACCGAGCTACGGTGTTTTTATTTTATTTTTTTTATATCGAAAGAAGCGCAACTTGGTGTACGATTGTTCGTTCGATAAACGATTTATCTCGAGTCTCGATTGCGGGATAGATACGTTGGTGAAATAGTGAGAGAAGGATAGAGATTCAATAAAGTGCGACAGTAGCGGGATAAATAAAAAGAAATCAAAGTGCGGAAGATATTGATCGAAATTTCGAATCAAACCGCTAAATCGTCGATCATTCGGTGTGAACAAATCAAGCATTTCGTAAAATATATATTTTCCCATTCGAAACCAAGCTTCGACGCCATCTTCATCAGTGCGATAAACGATTTATCTCGCCAATCGACCTCGCAAAACCAAGCAGAAGACTTTAAATCCCACCGACAAAATGGCGTCTCGTCCGGCGTGAACCAAGCCACGGTAAAATAGTTCCTTTTTCAATCGCAACGAGATTGAACCTATCACGAAATCGTCTTCACCGATAAACGATTGTTCGATCCTCGACAGCCTCGATCGAAGTCGATAATCGAAAAAGAGAGAGAAAACGCGTTGGCATTAGTTTGCGAAGTGCGACAGTGGCGGCGTAAGAAGCGGTCGCGCAAACGTGTGACGGCAAAGAACGACAAATCCGACGTGACGGAGTTCGCAAATCTCTCGTAACCTCGAGAAAACGCCGTTTGCGGAACACCCGTTGTGTTCAAGCGCGCGCGTGTGTGTGTGTATGTGCGTGTACTCGTGCGTGTGTTTGTGCGCGCACCCCCCTTAACCCTTCTTGCGCGACCCCGTGGGTCGTTCATGCCATACATTAGTTTCCCCTTTCTCCTCCGTTCCCGTCATATGCGTATATAACATTTTATATATGATCGTGTGGGTTCGGACACATAAATGGCGACTGCCGGAAAATGGTACTTCACGAAGGAACAGCTTGCAAACACACCGAGTCGAAGATGCGGCATAGACGCCGATAAGGAACTCAGTTATCGTCAGCAAGCCGCTAATTTTATTCAGGACATGGGACAACGTTTACAAGTGTAATGATTTTATATTTTTACGTTAACCAAAGATTTAACGCGACGCGGATATCGCGACGGGAAGTTGGTCGAAAAAATTGGGGATTCTTCTTTTTTTTGGGGGTTTGGAAGATTTTGAGGGGTTGTAGGGGTGGTGGAGATTGTTTGGGAAGTTGTGGAATTGGTTTTGGGAGATTTTGGGGGTTGGCGAGGGTTTGGGAGGGTTTTTTTGGGGTTGAGGGTTTTCTAACCTCACTTTTTTTTGGGGACGATGAGGGATGCGCGCAGAGAGCGCGACGGTAAACATGATGGTGGATGGTCGAGGTCACGCGTCGGTGGGTTTGGAGTTTGATTGATGGAGAGGATGTTGGAACTTGGGGTTTGAGGGGTTTGAGGGGTTAGAGGAGGGTGGGAAGGATTTTGATGTAGGTTTTTTGAGATTTTGCGGGTCGAGGGAGGGTTGTGGAAGTTTCGAGGGGTTCGTAGGAGGAATCGGATCGTAGACGGGGGATTTCAATGATTGCGTAGAGGTTTTTGAGCCTTTGCCGTTTGTTGTAGAATGAGAAATCGGCTGCCGACGGAATCGAAGGCGTTTTTTCGGGTGCGGAAGCAATCACGGCGTTGCGTAGAGGGTTCGTGGGTTCCGACAGATGGAGAAATGAACGAAATTGAGATGATTTAGAATAGGGAGAATAGTACGTAGGTTTTGTGAGCTTTTCGGGACACGAAAGGATTTCTGAGACTGGTTCGGACGCCAGAGGTTGTAGATAAGGAAGAAATTGTAGCTCGACGGAATCTTTTGTAGGTTTGGAAGCCTTTTGGAACGATTAAGTTTGATATTTTGATGATCGAGAATTGGTCCTCGAGATGCTGTGACTCTGATATCGAGTAGACAATTCTGAGATTACTTTTCGGAATAACGTAGACTCCATACTTTTCTTAATTCTATAGCGCGTGATCTAGAACATTCTTGATGAAAGTAGAAACATCAGCTATCAAATTGAGTAGAACGCGAAATAACAAACGTTTTCACAAGCAGGATAAATTTCTAGAAATCACGTTGCATGATTTTCGTAGCTCCGTATTTCATTTTACATTCTTGGAAATAAAAATAATCCTAAATCCACAATTTTTTTAACCGCTCTCTTCAATCAATACCTCTCTAACTTTTTTCTCGTTCTCTCAAATTTCACAGTTCGCAATTATGCATAAACACGGCGATAGTGTACATGCATCGGTTCTACGTGTTCCATTCGCTGTCGCAGTTCCACAGAAATGCGATCGCCGCCGCGGCTCTGTTTCTCGCCGCAAAGGTCGAGGAACAGCCGCGAAAGTTGGAACACGTTATCAAGATAGCTCACACGTGTCTTCACCGAGACCAGACGCCGATCGACACGAGATCCGAGGTGAGCACTTCTTACCGAAACAAAAATAAAATCATTACCGTCGCAAATCGCAAGGAAACATATAAAAAAAAATTTTTTAACAACATCGAAAAGGACGAAATAAAAATGAAAGACACAAATGAAAGTAGAACACAAAAAACGTAGAAAAAAAAAATGTAAAGATCAACAACTACGAAGTGAATCGGTTTGCAGCAATATCTGGAACAAGCTCAGGATTTGGTGTTCAACGAGAACGTACTGTTGCAAACCTTGGGATTCGACGTTGCGATAGATCATCCCCATACCCACGTTGTTAAGTGCTGTCACTTGGTCAAAGGTCAGTCGAAAATTATCGATGAAAAAGAGATCACGAGGACAAAATATTTAAGGTTTTATCGGATGGATATTCAAAAAAATTGCCAAATTCCTCGAAAATTAGCAAATTTGCAGGTGTTAATTTATTATTAGTTTGGCTATTTGTCAAGCTAAACATTCACAACATGATCTAGACGTAAATCCATCTGGCAAGACCTTAAAAAATTTCCATCGACGATTTTGTCAATCGTTAAGAAAATCTTTATTTTTTATTTATATTTTTTTCTTTCGTATTTACAGCGAGCAAGGATTTGGCCCAGACTTCGTACTTCATGGCGTCTAACAGGTGGCTACACACACACACACACACACACAAACTATTTAATAATATCTATCGCAATAGTCGTGCTGGCAAAACGTTTTTCCTCGAATCGTTTGTAAAAAAGGACGAAAAAATTCTCATAATTTTATTTTTTTAAATATTTTATTGCGATTAAAACGTAAGAATAGAAATGAAAATCGTTGGAGAAATGTTTCGTGCAGCCACGCGACTGATAAGAGCGCCTGGTCGTCCGGAAAAAGCGCGTATGGCCATAAAAAAAAAAAAAAAGGAGTCAGAGCTCGAAAAATGAAAAGAAAAAAAATCCCCAAAAAAAAAAAGTTACGAAGATATTTATTGCGTGACTTACGGTAAAGGTAAATAATATTTGACACAGGATTCAATCATTCATTTTTAATTCATTCCATCGTTCCTTTTTTTTTTTATTTCATCGTCATTAAAAAAATTATTTATTAATTTATTTGTTTATAATTAGAAATTGAATGATTATTTTAAGTGATCGCCCAGCACGTTTTTCGTTCACCTAGAAATCGTTCGACCATCGTCTCACATTTTTCGTTTGTTCGAACACATTTTTTTTAAATTTATTTATTTAATTTTTTTGACAACAACCGAAAAAGGAAAAAAATTTGTGAATAATTTATCGACGTTTTCGCGTTTTTTTTTCAGTCTACATCTGACCACGATGTGCCTGCAGTACAAACCGACGGTCGTAGCGAGTTTTTGCATCCATCTCGCCTGCAAATGGTCCAACTGGGAGGTGAGAATAATATTTTAATCATCTTTTTTATATTTTTCGCGTTCGCGAAATGAAAAAATAATTTTTCTCATCTTATTTCGTTCTCTTCTGTCCTCCCTGACGTATCGATTTTTCGTTTTTCCTGTAGATTCCTCAGAGCAACGAGGGCAAGGATTGGTACTGGTACGTCGACATGGGAGTTACGACGGAGGAGCTGCAAAGACTCACCGCCGAATTTCTTCACATATTCGACAAATGCCCGTCCAGGCTCAAACGTAAAATCATGAGCATCTCGGCCAATCAGAGCCCCAGTATAAATCATCCGAGCTTGACGAATTCGCCATTTGTAAGTTGAACGAATCACCAACATTCCTAAATTAAATAATAATGATATAATTATTAATTTAATTATTCACGATTCAATTTATATATAATTATAATTTATTTATTATAATTATAATAACTTATTTTATGATACTTGAATAATTATTTGATAAAATTAGAATCAATAAATTCATGATAATTATATAATTATAAATTATTTATTATAATTATAATAACTCATTGTATAATATTTGAATAATCATTCGATAAAATTAGTATCAATAATTTCATCATAATTATATAATTATAATAACTTATATAATACTTAAATAATTATTCAATAAAATTAGCATCAATAATTTCATCATAATTATATAATCCACGATTTTGTTATAAAAAATACACTATTATTATTATTATTATTATTATTATTATTATTATTATTATTATTATTATTATTATTATTATTATTATTATTATTATTATTATTATTATTATTATTATTATTATTATTATTATTATTATTATTATTATTATTATTATTATTATTATTATTATTATTATTATTATTATTATGATTATTATTATTATTATTATTATTATTATTATTAGTGATTATTATTATTGTTATTATTATTATTATAATATTATTAATAATAATAATTATTATTATTAATATAATAACAATAATTATTATTATTATCATTGTTGCTCTTATTATTATTATTATTATTATTATTATTATTATTATTATTATTATTTTAAAATTATTATCATCAAAATTATTATTCTTCCACGATAACTAAAATTTTTTTCGTTCATTCAAAATTTCAGGAGACCGAACCAAGACGCGTACAATCACCGGCAACCGACGGTGGCCCGTCGTTTCAATCCTCCCGTCCTTTTCCCCCGGAAGATTCCAAAAAACCCTCCGCCCCGAGCGTTCCCACACCCTCCGCGACCGCCTCGTCGTCCTCGTCTTCGTCCAATCGCATGCCAATGGATTATCGCGAATATCGGGAAAAGAAAGAACGCGAACGCATCGAACGCGAAAAAATCACCACGAACCCCGGTCAAACCGTCAACAATCCGTCGTCCGGTCAATTGCCACCCGAAGTAACAACGAAGAGTCATCATTCGCACTCGCATCACGTTAAACAACATCCCACCGCTTCGTCCTCGTCGTCGTCGCAAATTTCCGGTGGTAATTCCGGCAAACACGGAAATTCTTCGGTGACAAACGTCAAACCTCCTCATCACAATCATCACGGGGGTCATCGAAACGACGGTGGAAAATCCGGTATGTCGCAAAATTCTCAGAGACATTCGTCCGTGACATCTTCGACATCGTCCGCGACGACGACAGCCCCAACGGCTTCGGGAATCGGTACCACGACGACGACGACGTCCGCGACGACGACCGGACAATCCAACAGGCCGAGAAATCCACGAGAATACGGAATTTCCGGTACGGGAAGCCTCAACGCGACGACGAATCCACAAAATATTTACAACAATCCACATCAGACTAAAGAAACGACGATGATTAATTCAGACTCGATTGGCGACGTTTCCGTCAATCCCGAAGCCACCAGAGATCCGGAAAAATTGACGAATCACACGAGAAACGAAACGAAACACGAGAAAAACGTGCAAATATCACAACAACGTGGTTACGATCCACGCACGAAAATGCCAACGGAACATCGTGTCAAAGACGAAGCCAAAACTTACGCGAAATATCAGGAACAACAACGAGGACGTAAAATTTCCGACGTCGTTGAACAAAGAACCGACGAAACCCGAAAATCCATTGAAAAACCTATCGTAACGCCTGCAAAAAATTCAACACGCGCGGAAATTGTTCAACAACGCGAAGATTACATGGCGAATATGTTGAAACCTTCTCACAATCCGAAAACAAACGTCGGACAAAATTCCGCGAACCTTTCGAACCCTTCGAATTCAAATTCTTCGAGAAATCCGTCGGAATACATTTTACAACCGATAAATCGTGAAAAATCGAAAAATTCTTCTCAACAAACCCCGCAAACCCAGCACAATCCCAAATACGACAAGAACGACGTGAAAAATGGTAATTCGCAATCAAACTTGTCCGAAGAACCGCGAAATCGTTCGCAAAATTCTCAACAACAATCCAACGTTTCTTCGCAACCTATGAAACAACACAAATCTCTCTTCAGCCCCGATAAAACGACGAATCCCCGTGAATCGCATTCGTCGAGATTATCGTCCCGTCAAACTCGACAAAAACAATCGCCCAATCAATCGACGAATTTTTCATCATCGTCGAATCAACAAAATTCAACGATAACGAAAAATTCGAAAATGCTCGAACGCGTTCCCGATCCAACGGGTGGAAATTTGGATCTAACGAATTTCGAATCTTCACGGGTGACAACGATGAACAATCAAGAAACTAAACAACAATCTACGTCGCATGGAAAACGTCATCGTACGACGAGCATCGGTGATTCGACGAAAATCATCAAAAATGAAACGTTGAAATCCGAACACGACGAAAATCGTGATAATTACGAAACGATGAAACTTCTCGGACGTGTTCCGGATTTGATACAACCTATAAGAGACAATCCAACACCGAACAACGGACGTGGAACGAATTCTTCGTTGATTCCGAACGATTTAAAAATTCCGGAATTGTTAAAACCTTTGGATCAAGAAATTTCGTTGAGACAACAATCAACGTTGACGAATGGCATTGATGCGTTGATGTCGATCAAAACCGAAGATATTTTTCGCAATTCGCAAGATTCGGGTTTGGGTATGAGCCAATTGTCGAATCAATCGAATTTGGAATATTTCTCACCGATGAAATCGGCTCAAAGCATAAGCGCTTTGTTGCAAGAACCATTGGCCCCAATGCCGTCGCTTTTGACGGCGATAACGGATTATCCGCAACTTCCGGAGCCGCAGATGTCGTCATTGACTTCCCTGATAAAGACGGAAAATTCTCATCACGATAATCAGCGACAACAAAGATCGACGGAAATTTCGAGCGAAAAAAACGTCGCTCAAACGACGACGACGATGTTAAATTCGATGACAAACGTTAAAGAAGAGAAAGAATTATTGTCAACCGTTGATATTTCCGCTTTATCGGCTCCGCAACAAATAATACCCGAAGCTGCGCCGGCAACTGCGCAAATTCAACCAACGTCGTCTGCGCATGCGCCGAATCTTCCGTTAACCAGCGGACCAATAAGCACCGAAGATCCCAACGTCGTTGCAACTGCGACGACGGCAGCGCCATCTTCGTCCCACAAATCCGAACACCACAAATCCGAGAAAAAAAAGAAAAAAGAGAAACACAAGCACAAAGAAAAAGACAAAGAAAAATCACGGGAAAAACGCAAACACAAGCACAAAGAAAAAGATAAGGAAAAAGAAAAACACATAAAAATAACAATACCGAAGGACAAATTAAATTTGTCGACGGATATGACGATAACGACGTCGCATTTGCAAACGAATTCGTCGTCAAACTTAACGGAGAAAAAATCTCCGCAACCAACGCACGGATTGAAGATTAAAATTCCGAAAGAAAGATTGAAAGTAAACAACGAAATTGTTTCGCATCAATCGTCATCAACGCATACGATACAATCGTCGTCGTCGTCGCATCATCATCATCATCAGAATCATCAGCAACAGATTCAAGGTCCGTTGAAGATTAAAATTCGTACGAGCGGTGGAAACGCGATGGGTGAAGGTTCGGAAACTTCGTGCACGATGAGTACGAGTTCGTCGCGCAAACGCGATCGTAACGAAGCTGCGATGAACGAAGCGACGGTGGCGCCACCGAGCAAAAAACATCATCAGCATCACGGAAGCCAATCGCAAACGACGATTCAGGGAGGATCGGTGCAACCCAACGTGACGATTCCGTCGTTCGGCCAACCGATTCCGCAGCTGCAGCCGCCGCCGCAGCAGCAGCAGCAACGACAAAATGGCCGTCATTACAGCAGCAATAACAAGGTACGTGGAGGTCGCGACTCTCGTGACCTCGCAACCGAATCTACGATTCAACGTTCTACCGAAATAATCCACGTTTCCGGAATTTCCGCGATCACGAATCGTCCGGAAAATTGCGACAATGTAAAACGTAATTTTGCGACCACGAAACAACAATGTAACGTCGTTGAGACGCGCGACGATGTAGAATTAAGACGTATGGAAGATCGTCGATCGGGGAGAATCGATAACGATTGTGAAATCGTTGATGATAATTTTTCTGCTTCTTCCGTGAATTCGGGAGGTTTGAAAATGGAAAATTTGGGTGTCGTGGGTAGATCGGGAGAGGTGGGGATGGTTGAGATCGATGCGCAGGCGCAAGGGCGGGAGATCGGGGTTAAGGCGCATGCGCAGGCCCAAGGGCGGGAGATCGGGGTTAAGGCGCATGCGCAATCGATCGCCGTGGTTTCGGACGCTCGCGCGGGCCAATCGGAAGGTCCGGCGAAATCGCAATTGCGCCTATCGCAGCCGGAAACGCACGCGGAATCGCGATCAACGCGAATAGAAGCCTCGGCGCATGCGCAATCGCGCTTATCGCAGCCGGAAACGCACGCGGAATCGCGATCAACGCGAATAGAAGCCTCGGCGCATGCGCAATCGCGCTTATCCCAGCCGGAAACGCACGCGGAATCGCGATCGACGAGAGTAGAAACCCCGGCGCATGCGCAATCGCGATTTTCCCACTCGGAAGCTCAAGCGCACGCGCGATCGCGCGTTGCGCAATCGGATGCGCACGCGCAATCGCGTTTGCCTCACGTGGACGTTCACGCGCATGCGCAATCGCGCAATATGACGAATCGCGTTACGTTGGATTATCGAAATTCCGGAAGATCGATGATCAATAAAAATCTTTATTCTCGCAATCAACCCGCGATCGTACGCAACTCGCGTCCGATCAATCAACGTCCCGATAATCCGTATTTTTTTAATAATTTTCCAAGACCCAATATTAATTATCATTCACCCGTTTACGGAGCTTACGATCAAGCGTTTTATTATCAACAATTGCAGCAACAACAATTCGCAATTGCGGCGGCTGCGGCGGCCGCGAGAATGGCGATGTATCACGGAGGTGGCAATGTCATGATGACACCGGACGGCGCGATAGATACGTCGGTGCCGCCGCCGAATTTAGGGGGAATGGGGGGAAATTGGCCGGTCGGGGGTGGAGCGATTTTGGGGTGTGGTTTGGGGAATGAGACGATGGAAAATCCACCACCGTTGCCGGATGGACCACCGCCGAATTCGGCGCCACCGCCGCCGCCGCCGCCGCCACCGGAATAGATTTTTTTTTTTTTTGCGGGGATTAATTTTTTGGGGGTTGAAAAAATGGCGGGGTTTCGCGATTTTTTTTTGAATTCTCGATTGGGATGAATTGAGAGGTTTTTTCCGTTTTTTAATTTAATTTTTGTGGGGAATATTCGAGATGTTTTTTACTATGAATTTCGGTAAATTGTGGATTAATTTTTTCTTTTATTATTTTTTTTTTATTTGGAAGGTTTTTTAATCGAACGGAAGAAGCAGAAGAATTCCATTCAAACCCGATTTGTGACTTTCGAAGGGCGAATTATTATTCGATGAAAGTTGGAGAGGAAAAAATGTGATAACGATAAATTAGATATTATCGTGTCGAGAGCAATTTTCGTTTTTTTTTTTTTTTTTTTTATTGATATAAGTCGACGAGTAGTCGAGGATTGAGTAGAGAGAACGTCTTTTTCTTATTTTTTTTAAATCATAGAAATGCCTGATTCTATTTATATTCTGTGCACTCGGAGAGTCTTATCGAAAATGCGATTGAAAAAAGATAAATCGATTGATATTATAATTATGGTAATCATTTTTTTTTTTTTTTTTTTTTTTCAAAATTTTATAGAAGCTAACGAGTGAAAATTAATTGCATCGTCGATGGCGCTCTCTACCGGTAGTTGATCCTTCGTCGAGTTTCCTGAATGCTTAGAACATAGTAGTAGACAAAGCATGCGTAAATCAAGAACATTATTTTCATTTTTATTAATTTTCTTTTCATCGACCTAATGTCGAGATTGAGATTGAAAAAAAAATGAAATTTTTCTTCTTTCTCTTCTCGAGCATGTCCTTAAACGTTGTATTTATCCATACGTGGATAGTATTGATGGTTTAAAAACGAACAAAAAAAAAAAAAAACGAGCGAACAAATTAAACGAACGAATCACGAATTTGCAAACATCAAACGAACAAATAATAACAATAATCAAATTATCGATAATTGACTCGAAAATGACAAATATTACTGATTTTCGAAGAGTCACAGAGACTTTCATTTATTTTTCGTTTAA
This sequence comes from Sussaba pulchella, assembly GCA_963971145.1. Classification (NCBI taxonomy): domain Eukaryota; kingdom Metazoa; phylum Arthropoda; class Insecta; order Hymenoptera; family Ichneumonidae; genus Sussaba; species Sussaba pulchella. Next base: position 13,078,898 of record OZ020172.1, read on the forward strand.
AAAAAAATATATATATATCATATTTTGAAAAAAAAAAATTAAGCGTAAAAAGTAAAACAAAAAAATGAAGAAAAAAAAGAATATTAAAATTCATAAATTTATTTTATAGAAAAATGCAGCGTGAAAAGTACGTTTGGTTGAATTTACGTATATTATAATATATTATATTCACACACACACGAACACACAAACATATGATAGGTATATAAATATATGTTGTAAAAATATAAATATATATCGTTATTTCGAACGCGCTGAATATATATCTATATATTAATTGTTACTGCGATTGCCATTGTAACGTTAAAACATTGTTAAGTCTTCGAATTAAGGCGATACGCGAGAAATAAGTGAGAGAGAGAAGAAAAAAAAAACAAATCGAAACTTTGTGTATCCATTGACGGATTTATTATTTTTTTTTAAATCACTTTATAAGAATTGTAATCGACTGCGATTCTGATTAAAATGTTTATCGCTTCGTTGATCAACGCTTTATACAGGTAGAATATTTTTTAAAGACGATTGTTTATGCATTAAAGTCTCAAGTTCGTTGAATTGAAAGATCGTTAATTGAAAACGAAGAAAGTATTTTTTTTTTAATCAAAAATATTCAGTGAAATATTTGCAATTGTACCGATTTGTGTTGTTTGAGAGAAATTGGCAGTTTTGATCGAATTTTCGATGATGGTCGAACGATTTTGACTTTTAAAAAAAAATTATCACAAGTTTCCGGCGATGTGAATTTAATTTACTCGTTAGAGTCTGCACGAAAGATGGAAATTGTTGTTAAAATAACGCAGATAATTTTATTTAAACGTTTAAATATTCTCACATCGTTTTGAAAATATTCTAAATTAATTACTATTATTTTTACTACTACTATTTTAGAGATTTTTGAAGCCTGAAATATTCTCAAAGCTGTCTGAAGAGTCGAAATGTCTGGAAATCTTTTTTTTTTATTTTCTTTTTTTTTTTTGTTGTATTTTAAGAAAATGGTAGCTCGTAGTTTTTTTTTGCGACACGAAATGTGGCTTTCAGTTTCGACAAAACTGCCTAATTTGTCTACACTTAGACATTTATTATATATATATAAATATACATATATATATATTTCTGAATATATATTTCGATATTAACATTAATCAATGATTTTACGTAATCGTCGTTTATCAAACTTTTTGTACTCGTTATAATCGTCGTCGTAAAATCGCCGTCGTAATTATTATTGTTATCGATTTATTTCTAAGTTAGAAAAAAAATTGTAATTTTTTTTTTCTTCCAAATATTTTTTTTTTTTTTCTTCTTTCATAACGTCGATTATTTTCTTGCCCTCTGATTACTTCTTTTTTTATCATATACGATGTCGTCGGACGATTGTTTCGAGAGGCTTGCTGAAGCTTCATTTATTATTATTGTCATTAATATTGTTGTTATTATTATTAGAGATTTTTTTTTTTTTAACGAGAGCGGCTCGTACTATAAAATATATATATATATAAATATATATATATACACTACCGCCACTCAGTATCAGACCACTTGTCGCGCGCCCAACCAAAAACTAGTCGCGACTTTGGAAGATGGTAGCTCCGTCAAAAATAGAGCTACCGATTTTACATGGAGACCATTGCGAAGCATACTCAATTCGGCGTGAAATGAACCTCAACTGAGTGGATTCGGACTTTTGTATCCCGAGATATCATGTGAGGATGATAAAAAAATAATTCCGATTTCGACAGAATTTCCTGCCCCAACTTTGACCCATGGCTGGTCTCAGGAAAATTTTCTTGAGAATCTGAAAAAATTCACGAAGCACCGTTCAGACTTCAGCTCTTGATCCGTCGAAGAAAAATGGAAAAATCTCATCGGGTTCTTGAGATATCAAGTTATATGTGTGAGCGTGCAGAATCCACATGACGACCGGCGGTAGCCCGACTTGGAGGTCTCCGCGAGCGTTTCGCTTACTACGCCAGAACCGAATATCGAATAGGGGCTCGTGTGGGCTACCATTGCTCTAATTATTAGAGCAAGGGCTCGTGTGGTAGCCCACACGAGCCCCTATTTGATATTCGGCCCTGGCGTAGTAAGCGAAACGCTCGCGGAGACCTCCAAGTCGGGCTACCGCCGGCCGTCATGTGGATTCTGCACGCTCACACATATAACTTGATATCTCAAGAACTCGTTGAGATTTTTTCATTTTTCTTCGACGGATCAAGAGCTGAAGTCTGAACGGTGCTTCGTGAATTTTTTCAGATTCTCAAAAAAAATTTCCTGCGACCAGCCATGGGTCAAAGTTGGGGCAGGAAATTCTGTCGAAATCGGAATTATTTTTTTATCATCCTCACATGATATCTCGGGATACAAAAGTCCGAATCCACTCAGTTGAGGTTCATTTCACGCAGAATTAAGTATGCTTCGCAATGGTCTCCATGTAAAATCTGTAGCTCTATTTTTGACGGAGCTACCATCTTCCAAAGTCGCGACTAGTTTTTGGTTGGGCGCGCGGTAAGTGGTCTGATACTGAGTGGCGGTAGTGTAAGATAAAGAGAAATACATTTTCCGCAAGTCCAGTACGAATACCGAGAAGATTAATTGCTCAATGAAAATTATTTTCGAATTTCACGAAAGATAAAAACAAAGATTTGTGATGACGTGAAAAAAGGGAAGAAAGAAAAATATAAATATATACTCAATTACACACACACATATATATATATATATAAATATATTGGGTGTGATATTTAACAATGTTTGTAAATGTGTGTATCTGCGATCGACGAAAAAAATTGCGAAGAAAAGCAACGAAGAAATTAAATCGCGTAGAATTTAAGTTTAAAAAAAAAAAAGATAAATATTATATACCTATTTGATATATATATATATATATATATATATATATATATATTATACGTTTATCCGGCAGTGTTTAGAAAGACAAAATAATTGCTAAGGTGTCACATCGAGGGTGAGAGAACAATCACGTAGCTTTTGTACTGCCAATTTAATTAGCAAGCAAACGACAACGTAAATAAAACAATACAACTTGATAAATAAATAAACAAATGATTAAATAAATGAATAAATAAATAAATGGGGAGAATGTTGGCCGCGACGAACAAAATATTGGCGAAGAAAGGACTTGATAATTGATTTTTAAAAATTATTGTTTGGTTTTCTTTTTAAATATTATTTTTTATTTATAATTTTTTTTAGTATTTTTTTTTTTTTTTACTCTTCGTCCGACGCAACGGAATAAAGAAAAAAAAACCCCCCGAAGATTGTAACGCGAGAAAAGTGAAAAAAAAAAACGAGAAAGAAAAAGAAAAATATTAAAATAGAGAGAGAAAGATAAATAAATAAATAAATTTGTTTGTAACAATAAAAACGATGTAGTCGTGAGAAATTGGTCGAATTTCCGGTGCGCCAAACAACAAAATACGCCAAAATAATAATATACAACAAGGAGGAAAGAATAAAAAATAAACTATATATATTTTGACGGAAGAATTTGGAAGAAAGGAAAAGAAACGAAAGAAAGGAAGGAAAAAATTCGTAAATAAACGTTCTGTGGAAACGAAAACAACAAAAGCCTTAGTAATTATTTTGTCTCTTTAACTCATCCATTTATATTTAATATTTATTATAATATAATAATTTAGCTGTTATTCTTTATACGTATATCGATTTATTCGCTGATGGACCGTAAAATTATTTTTTTTTATTAAGAAAAAAACATTTTTTTAATTTTTTTTATTATTATAGACTAATCACGCTTTTTGGATAATGAAACGTGCTAAAGTTTCGGACATGCACGAAATTTATGCGACTAATTGCGACGTTTGGTTTGCTCGCTTGGTGAATGGATTTTTATTTTTTTTATTTTTGCATTCCTTGATTCATTTTTTTTTTAATTGGAAGAAATACGAATGCTTTTTTTTTGTGCATGAATTTAGCATGGCTTGATTTCGAACTTCTAACCCGAAAAACTGATAGACATACATTTTTTATTCGAATTATTTACCTGCATTCGCTTTTGCCTGCAACAAAAAAAAAAAAAGAAAATCGCTTCCGCCCGATAAAAATTCGTCCAGCTGATCCAATGTTCGCCCCAATTTTTTATCATCTTCCAAAATCAAGATGAGCAAAAAAACATTTGAAAAAAAATTCAAAATACATCAAAAGAAAAAAAGAGAGAGATATAAGAGTCCGGAAAATGCAAAAATTAATATTTTCGATATTAAAATTGGATCTCTCTCAATTTTCATCGCGTTAAGGGGCAAAAAACGAACGATGAATCACTCGAACTCTTCATTCAAATTATTCGCAGCGATAAAAAAAAAAAAAAAAAATTCCCAAAGATAAAGAGAGATATGATTGTTTTATCTTCAATAGAACGAGCAAAAGAAAATTCGTAATTTCCCTGTTGCAGGAGAAGCACTCGTCGAGTCATCACAAGAGTTCGGGAAAATTGTCCCAAGCCCAGCAGCAGGCTCTCATAATGCAGCAGCAGCAACAACAATTGTTGCAGCAGCAGCAACAACAACAGCACCATCATCATCATCAACACTCCCACGCGACGTAGTACTCGATGATAAGCGACGTAAGAAAACATTTAAAAAAAAAATAAACAAATTAAAAAATAAATTCGAGAAAAAAAAAAAATTCCCAAACTAGACGAAAACAAGAAAAATTTTGCGATAAATCGTCCAAAACGAGAGAGAGAGATTCGATGATAATCGCGAGATTGCATTTATCTCGTAAAAGACGAGCGGATATGAGAAATAATTTGCATGGTTGCGAATTTTTTGATTTTTCTTTCTTTTATTTCGTTTTTTCTTTTTTTTTACTGCAACATAACCTCAATGCGCGCGGCGGAGGCCATTTTCTTTTTTTTTTGGCGGCCATTTTGTCGAGGGGAGACGACCTCGCGAGTCCAATCATTGTCGTCCCGGATGAGAGAAAGATTGGTTTGAAAAATTAAGATTAAAAAAAAAAAACGATGGAAACGAGAAAATAAACGAAACGAATAATTATTAACAATAATAATAATAATGAAGTCTCGTTTATTCTCGTTTCAAGGCGAAACTTGTGCCAGTTTTACGACGATCACCATTTTTTTTTAAGTTAAGTTTTTTTCCCTTTTTGTTATCGATTATTATTATTAATATTATTTTTATTATTATTATTATTATTATTCCTATTATAATAGATTGATAATAAAAATGTAAAAGAACAAACAAAAGTAAACACGAGATCTCGATATTCCGGACGGTTTGTTATTGATTTGTCAGCGAAAATTAATTTTCCACGAAATGACAGAAGAAAATCCATAATAATGGTGAAATAAAAAATAAATAAAAAAAAAACGACGTTCGGTCGGAGAGAAAATAATTTTAAAAACCTTGAAAAAAAAAAATTGAATAAAGAAAAAAAGATTGTACAAAGACCGCGAGCGTAGGCGGTTTACGTTAGCCAAAGTTTCAACGTAAATCGAAGAACCGGAAGTCGCTTCTCGGACTAGAATAATAATAATTAAAAGAATAATTATTAAAAAAAAAAACCTCAAATAATTCATCTTAAAGGATTGAAAATATTAATTTGAACTATTAAAAAAAATCCAGAAATTGTTGAAAAAAAAAAATACTAAAAAGTCTAAAAACAAAAAAAAAAAAAATTAATAATAATAATAAACTCATTGCAATTGATCGGGGAAAGATGAAAGAAAAAAAAACTAATCAGAAATTCGAAGGACAATTTCGAAGGAAAAGAAATATCTTGGAACAAAGATTTATTATAATCCACTAATTATAAAATTAACGAGAATAATCTTACTCAGGTGAAAAAAAAATAAAAATATAGAATTCTTGCGCTGCAATTTATTAAGTGCAAATTAAACAAAAAAAAACAAACAAGAAGAAAAATAACTTTAAAAAAAAAAAAAAACGTTTCCTCCCTTCGACCGCGTCATCGATATTTATCTCGTTTAATTGTCTCGTGAAGGAGATAATAATTTATTACTTCATCGAGTTCGAACTTTTTTTCCCCAACCCTTCTTTCTTCCGTTTTGTAAATAGTCACCGTAAGTTCGGCAACCCTCGTGAAAATAATGAGGGTTGAACAGCGGAGAGAAAAAAAAATGATAAAAAAATAAACAAAACGTCCCTCTGCCCTGTAATTTTTATTTTTTGCCCTTTAAACAATAGTTGAACGTATAAAAATAGCGACTAATCCGGATTATACTATTCGCCACTTAGTATAATTGTACTATCTATAAAACCATGATTATTGATTATTAAACTATTATTATTATTATTATTATTGAACTATTATTATTATTATTATTATTGTTAATCAATTAATTATTGATTGATTATCGTCAGACTGTAAATAAAATTATTTTGTATGCCAAAATAAACCAAATGGATGAGACTCTGCGCAGGATGAGACGTAAACAAGGGAGATAACGAAGAATAAAAAATAATGAAAAAGAAAAAAAAAATAAACACGAGATTTTACGCACACGATAGATAAAACGTGAGAGAAAAAAATTAATTGCTTTTTTTTTTTTGAACGATCGAAGAATGGTGAGAACAATGAATAATTTTGAGAATTGACTTGAAAATGAATAAGAATGTAATAACGAATTTTTCGGGGCGTTTGGTTTGTACGAAAAAAAAAAAAAAAATGAGGGAGAGAAAAATAAATACTAATATGATCTTGTTTAAGGGGTTTCACCGTTGTCCCGTGATCGAATCTTTTTAGAGCTTAAGAGACGAAATAAAGGATGAAGAAAAAATGGAAATATTCATTTCGATGCATATCGTGGAAATTTATTTGTCGAACGAGGACGAATTTGCTTCAGCTTTCGAGGCTTTTTTTTTTTTTAATTTCATTTTATTATATTTTTTTATTTTTCATTTTTTTTTTTTTTTTAGTTAGAGAAAAATAAACAATCGAAGTTAATTCGAGGGTGGACGAAGAAACTTTCCGACGATGCATTGGACTGATGGGAAGAATAATGAAAAATAATACAAAAAAAAATTAAATAAATGAATGAAAAAAAAAATTGAATTAAAAATAATAATAAAAAAAAAAAAAAGACTAGTAATTAATGAACATTGTTGTTATCGCCGATGAGTGGGAGTGTGGTGAGTGCGAGGAGTCTGTAAAATAAAGGAAAATCGTGAAAAAAATGTATGCAAATGTGGTTTTTTTTTTCTTATCCTTGTCTTCGACGATTTTTTATCATTTTTTGATCGTTGGAATTTCATCGAACGAATCGAAGTAAAAACGCGTAGGAAATAATTCGATTTACGTCCGCCATTTTGTCGGTCCGGAACACCAAGATGACGTCTGGCAATTAAAATGGCGGCTTTGCGAGTCGCCATGTTTTTTTTAAAAAGCTTTGTGCGGATTGTTCGATGTTGATTTTAATTCCGTTCAGCCGTTCAGAAGTATTGCGGAATATTTGATAATTTACACGCAATTGTTGGTAAGTTTATTTACCGACCGAGCGGTATCCCTTCCCCTTAAGATGGAGAACTACATCATAATCGAAACTATTGATGAACTAAGATAATAACGAGAATTATTTCATTTTTTAATTTTTATACAAGACGATTTATTATGTAAAGCAACTTTTGCAGCCGGGAGTTTTTCAAATTTTTTTATTTGTTTAGTAATTCGAGATACCTGGAAGCTAAATTAATTGATGTAACGATTTTGATTAGATTAGAAGCCTTTATAATACGAAATTAAACTTATTTGCTCGCAAAGAAATCTATAGAATAGTTTTGAAAATGTATTCAATCAAAAATTTCGAATGAAATTCGGAGATTTAATAAAAAATAGTCCCAACATTGTGAATTTAAGGGGTTTCATCGTTCATTCCGCAGAATCATTTTAAAAGAAATTTTATTAACTAAGAAAAAAAAATGTCGACCAGAAAATTAAGAAATAAATAAAATTAATGATCGATACATTTTTTTCATCTCCCCATACATTCTCTTCATTTCCCCTCAACACAATTAAGGGGCTTCCAACTCAATGAAACGAAAATTTATTAAACAATTTTTAAAAATCATTCCAAGGCAGGGAAATTAATAAATAAAATCGAAGATCGTTAAATATCTTGTTTTATTCTTTTTTTTATTCGAAGATATAATTGAAACGAGATTACGCGATGCTACTCGCGTTCGAAGCGATTCTTGGCCATAAGTCGGCGCACTCTTTAGCAACCGGTCCAGTAATTGCCGAACCTTTCATTTCGCCTTTGTTGTTGACGATAACCCCAGCGTTGTCCTCGAAGTAGATAAACACTCCGTCCTTCCTGCGAAATGGTTTTCGCTGCCGAATAACCACAGCTGGCATAACTGCAATCAAACAAAAAAAAAAAAAAGAAACATTTTATTCAAACATAAAAATATTCATTGAATATAAACAAATTAATTATTTAAAATTAAAGCAATCACAATTAAAAAAATTTTCCACATTTAATCTGCGTCAAATGCAAATGAAAAAGTCTACGATATTTTATTCAGATTGAAATCCAATTGCAATTCGCTCTCAATTTTTTTCCCGATCGAAGCGAGCAAAAGACGCAAATAGAAAAGGAAAAAATAAGAACGAGAGATTTTTTAGAACAGATGCGGAATGGAAGAATTATTATTGAACAAATATTTACCCTTTTTTCTGAGTTCAGGCTTTCCTTTCTTGACGGTGGCGACGATCATGTCACCCGAGCCAGCGGCGGGCAGTCGATTCAGACGTCCCTTGATTCCCTGAACGGCAATCACGTAAAGATTCTTGGCACCTTGAAAAAAAACCAAACGTTAATAATTATTTTCCCCCAAAAACACAAAAACAACCTCTTCAATCCTCATAAATTCCTTCCCCAGAACACAAAAATCACGAAATTTCGGCCAAATAAGTTCAAAAACATCGTCAAACTTTCTTCTCTCACTCCAACACCCACAAAAACATCAAAGACAACCACAAGTTCCTCAAAACTAACGAGAATGCGCTCGAAATCTTTCGCATTTCACAACCAGAAGGATCTTCAACAACTTTTTTTTAGGTTAGGTTTCCTAAAGCCTAGCGAAAAAAACATCTTACCAGTATTGTCGGCACAGTTGATAACAGCACCCACTGGCAAACCCAATGATATCCTGAACTTGGCTCCGGCGGAACCACCGCGACCTTAAAAAAAACCAAAAACAATACATCAAAAAACCATATTAATCCAAAAAAAAAACATTGTAGGTTAGAATTACAGGCGTCGAGAGCACATAACACGACACACGTTTCCAGCTTCGTCAGCCGTCATCCCGAAATCCAAAAACTTTTCTTTTTTTTTCTCATCAACGACGAATTTTGGAAAATAAATTTTTTCAAAAATCATTAACGCGATATGAAAATTCATGTTTTTGTGCACTCGCGCGATTGGATGGCGATCATTGACGGTGATTACGATGGATTTTCGTGGATCCACGGTTTTGACTTACCTCGCTTCGACATCTTGTCGTGTCTGAAAGAATTTTAAGAGAGCGACGATTGCGCATGGAGTTTCGCGCAATGAACCCACGTGACCACGTGACCGTCTATTTCCATTTCCTTCGTGGACAACTGCGCAAATCCTCGCTTCCGGTGATTCAAAAAGAGTTTAAAATCTTTGAGTTTATTTTTTTGCAGTTTTTGTCTTTTTTTCGTCGTTTTTTGAGTTGTTTTGAGAAGGATTTTGAGGGTTGAAATGATTGGGGAGGATTATGAGTGTTTGGAAGAGGAGAATGATCGGATTCCACTGCAAACTAAGATCAAAGACGCTGTTTTTTCGTCCATCAAACTTCTCGAGGTTATTTTTTAGTCCTTTATCGTTTGTAAATTATAATTTATAATGATAATATCATTCTTTATGATTGTTGATTTAATTTAGGATGAATAAATGAATGAATAAGAATTTTTTTATTTATTCCAATCAATAAATAGTAAGGAATATAATTAACGTTATTTAATATAGAATTTGATTAAAATATTCGTAGAAAGAAGATCCATTGGCTTTTATGAAGGAGGCTGGAGCGATATGCGGTGGAAAATATCAAGATATTCACGGTTATTAAATTTTCTCAATTTTTCCCCTACACGTTTGTCTCTCAGATATCCTAAAGTGCGAGAGAAAAAGATAAACCCATTGCAAAGTGCTATTCTCCATCGTTATCAATCTCTCGAATAAAAAACGAGAACGGTTGACTGCAAAATTTAAAAACACAATCAATCGTTCTCATCTTTTGTCCGAAAAATGAATCTTGATCGAGAAAAGCACTTTACAGTTTCAGTTACCGACCGAGCACTGGCACATAATCAAAAAAAGATGTTCCACACATCTTTCTCGTCTCCTCAATTTCTTTCTCTCTCGCTCTACAGCATCCCTAGATATCTTTATCTCCCTCACACTCGCTCTATCGACTTGTCGTACATAACCTCGAAATAAAAATACAAAAACGAATATAAAATCTTGTCAAGGATCTTCAGCATCGCGCCAATAGCGCAAAAAAACAAAATGCCGGACGTTTTGTTGTCCGCGGCGATGGAGATGGAGCTTGGAGGTATTTCATTTAAAAAAATGCAGAAAAAGAAATTTTTCAATTCACTCAATTTTGGAAATTTTGTTCTCCTGATTTCCTAACCTCAAAATTTATTCCTTAATTCAAGTCCTTACTGGATGCATATGAAAGAAATCTCCAAAATTCTTAAAAATTTTAGGGATGATAGTTTTTGGTGGAATAATGATACATGAATTATTTCAGAATTTTTCACTGCTTGATAAAGCAGTAATAAATTCATGAATTTAACACACAGTCGCTTGTAGTAAAACAGCTTCTGCGGATGTTAATGGTTGCAAAACGAATGGAAGTATTAAGATTAAGGATTAACAGATTGATTATGTTCAATTTTAAATGAATCGTCCGAGTAATCATCAAGGAATAAATTAAATTAACGATGAGGTGCATTATCTAGACCTATAAATCCACGACTTGTCCATTTTGGCGTAACGTTTTGCCCTGACTATCCATCCGCTACGACTTCGATCGCTTGGCTCCTCTATTCGACCTTCATCTCAAGCTATTGACCTTTGAATCCTCATCTTTCATTCATTTCTTCATATCTTCGAACAGCCCAAGAGCCGTGGCCCGAAATGATTCACGTCTATCAACCCTACGAGGTCGAACAAATTCTGCTGCCCGACAATGCCAACACCCTTGCGGTACAAGCTTTCCTCCGCATCTGCGGCCTAAAATACCAAATGGAACCTCGTAAAAATGCCGAATACATGTCGCCCTCCGGTCGCGTGCCTTTCATCAAATGCGGCGTCTTCGTCATGTCCGATTTTGAGAACATCGTGCAATTTGTCACCAACCGAGGCACGAATCTGTCCAACGATCTCACCGAACTCGAAAAGGGCGACATGAGAGCTTACATATCTCTCATAAACAATGGTTTGGCCAACGCTGAGCAGTACGTCTGCTGGATGGATCCTACGACGCTCAACGAAGTAACCAAAAAAAGACACGGCAGCGTGTATCCTTGGCCTCTCAATCACATTATAAATTGGGAGAGGGAGAGACAGGTTACGAAGAGGCTGAAGGTTCTCGGTTGGGCAAACAAAACTCTCGACGAAGTCTATTCAGAAGTCAAGATGTGCTGCGTCGCCCTTTCCGAGAGACTCGACAAAAAACCGTACTTTTACGGGGATAAGTGAGTCTGAAACTTGAGGAAATATATTTAAACATTTTCTACGATGAATAATAAATGGGTGATAAAATTTAAAGCTATAGAAATAATAGAATGATTTTTTAATAATTATAGCAACGATAACATAATATTATTATTATTTCTATATATTTATATAGAAATAATTATTATAATAATTATAGTTATATTATTAATAGTTATTTATTATATTATTATTATTATTTATATTTATTTATTATTTATTATTTTATTATCATAATAATAATTATTATTATTTATTATTAATAATAAGAATTATAATAATAATAATATTATTGTTATTATTATTTATTATTATTATTATTGTTATTATTATTAAGTTATTATTTCTATTTATCCATAGAAATAATAATAATATTATTTTATTGTTGCTATAATTATTTCAAAAATTATTATATATGTATATAGCAATAATAATAATTATAATAATTATAGATATACTATTAATAGTTATTTATTATATTATTATTTTATTATTATTATTTATATTTATTTATTATTTATTATTTCATTATCATAATTATTATCTATTATTAATAATAATAATAATATTATAATAATAATTATTTATTATTATTGTTACTATTATCATTATTATTATTATTATTAATAGTTATTATTTCTAGATATCCATAGAAATAATAATAATATTATTTTATTGTTGCTATAATTATTCTTATCATCCATACACATTTTATTATTTATTCATTATCATTTTTATATATTTCGAATAATCGAATAAATGAATTTTATTATTATTTTTCAATTCGAGAGATAGAAGTTAATTATAAATTATAAATAAAAATATTCCCATCGTCCCTGATCCTTCGCAGAGCCTCGGCGGTAGACGCCCTGATCTACGGTCACGTAAGAGCGATCACCAAATGTCCGCATCCAACCCCGTCGATCCTTCGCCTGGCCGCTTTGCTCCGTGATTTTCCCGAACTCGTTAATCACGCGCACAAGATATCGCGTTATTACTTCGACGATCAAAACGATCGCGATTCCACTTTCGACGATTTCGAATTTTTCGAAGATCGTCCGGAATCGTTGTCCGACGAAGTTTTTGGGTCCAGGAACGATTCCATGGACGAACTGGACTACGATTTCCTGCGCGAAAGCTCCTTGTGTCTCACCATTCCCGAATCTCTGGACTCGATCGAATGATTTTTCTCATTTTTTTCATTTCTCGTACTCGAAGTAATTTTAATTTCAATTGTCGAATAAAAATTAATTAATTATCGATTATCGATCTGTCGTGTTGATACGATTATTGGTAATTATTATATATATATTGTGTTTCATATTTATATGATTATTATTCATAATTATTGATTCACTTTTGAATAATTTTTTTCTTTGAATTTATTTGATTTTTATTATTGATTTCTACTACAAATTTTCTGGAAAAATAAATAAATTGATAAATAAACTGAATAAATAATATTACAATCTGAATAAATAGTATTCTAATGCATTGACGTAAAATAAATAATTCAATGAACGAATTAATGAATAATCCAAATAAATGAATTATCAAAATTTTTGATAAAACTTTAATTTTTCAGAGGCCCAAAAGAATTGGACGCCCTCGTGTTCGGTCATCTTTTTACGATCCTAACGACGCCTCTCGGCAGCAACAAATTGGCGGAAATAGTCAATGGATTTCCGGATCTCGTTGATCTTTGCAAACGGATCGACAAGAGGTATTTTGTTAACGAGGATGAATAGCACATGCCAACGTGCTCGAGCTTCGATTATGTCGCCATAAGGTACATGAATTCCGTAAATTTGGAATTTTACTGCTACGCCAAATCATCGTCGGATCGAAAATTCTATCATCGTCCTGGAATTTGCTCCATTCAATGAAAACTAAATTTTTTAAATAAAAAATTTAAAAAATTGAAAAAAATGTTAACTAAAACCAAATTAATTGATGAAATTAATTTGAATCGATTAATTTGGACGACTGAAGAGTGCCTGCAAGTTGAAAATTCAACGTCGACATAACCGAAGTTCGAGTAATCGAAGCCAGAAGAAAATAAATAAAGAAAATTACGTAGAAATATTATAAAACGTTTAAAGAGAAAAAGACGTAGGCGAGAGAAATTAAATCACTGATGGTGAATAGTTTCGATAGATTGTATTAAAAAAAAAAAAAACGTACTCTTTATCAATGAAAAAAAAACAATATTTCAAATTTTATTTTATTTTTGACAATTAACAAAATGAAATATTTTACGTAAATATATTGTATTTACGATGACGACGTTTTTCAGCTTCTTTTCCCTCCAAACTATAGCGATCGAGTAGTATTGCGCTGTACTGCAAGATTTTACTGTATAAAAAAGAAAAAAACCAAAAAAAAATGACAGAAAAAATCGACGAACGAAAAACGAGAGAAAAAAAAATATAGCAAAAGTGTGAAACAAGATATTAATGTCATCGTCGTGGGACACGAGAATTCACGAAGGATATCATCCGGGATCATGTATCGCCTCATCGTATTTATTTATTTCCATGATTATTTATTTATTTAATTTAATTTAATTTAATTTAATCGAACTTATTATTTTTTTTTTTCATCTGAAAATATACGCATTTTTAATGCCGAATAACGAATAATTCAGTGATTCAATCATTCTTAAAATCGACGAATCTTTCCCGCAGTCGAAACATCCTCGAAATTGATTATTTTACCGAAACAATTAATTTATAATTATCCATAAATCGTTTGAATTCGTTAAATAATTTATTTTCAACTATTTCGTATATTTTCGTTTATTCTTCTTAAATTATCAACAATCGGATAAAGGTGGTAAAATTCAACAAGACGATTTTCCCATTTGTTTCTCTCATCTCCGTTTAATGTCATGTGTTTTTTTATTTTATTTCATTTTATTTTTATTTTATATATATATATTTATTTTTTTTTTGTTCTTATTTCTTCTTTTCTTAATTATCTTGGACTAATTTTTACGATTAAAATTGTAACAAAACGCTTCCTCCGCTCTTTGCACAAACACACACAAAGTTTTTTCTCTCTCACTCTTCCTTCAGCACTGGACAATTGCACTACAATCAATCTCACTCGTCGCAAATTCATCCACAATTTATTTATTTATTCATTTATTTAATTAATTTTTTTGTTTCTTTTCAAATATTTCAAATTTTCTTTTTCTCCAAATTTTGTGGTCCATCAGCCATTCGTATTTTTAGATAAATCGGCTTGAAGCCATGTTCAACATTTTTCCCTCAATCAAAAATAATCATAATAATAATCGAAGAAAAATTTTAAGACGAAAATTTAATCTCGCATTCGGAAGATCGACGAGGAAGCATCTATCGATTGTGTGTTTTTTTTTCTTCGTCTTCGTCTTCTTTATTTGTTTGAACAGCGAATATCTCGGTCGGATTGTAATTTTTCGTCACAATTAAAAAATTGTTCATCGCAAAATTTAACAATCGCCGTAAGATTATCGATTTCTCAACGACTTTTCCTTCTCTCTCGACGAATATTTTCATCTTTTTCTTCTTTATTTTATTTTATCTTTATTATTCTGTTGTTGTGCGGTGCTTAATTATTATTTCTCCGACTAATCACTGAAACAATTATTTTTGTTTTTGTGCGAGCTACCGACGATAACTAAACGACTAAATTCTTCGCGATTAATTGATTATTCTTCGGCTTCGAATCGTTGTTCGTTAAAAAAATGTTAATAACTAAAAAAAGATACATGTTCAAAAAAAGTAAATTAAATTAGCGAATTTACTGGACATTTTTTGAAACAAATTTGATTAATTTTGCGATTGCAAGTACGATGAAAAAAAAATTTTTTCACGATTCTACGTCACCGTTATTTACGATTTTCTTAAATAATAATAATAATTTCGTAAAAAAAAATAAAAATAGAACGAATGTAGTTAATTACGTTTTTTTTTTCTCACTCACACGATTGGACCTCAAAGATTCCAACTTCGAGATATATCTTTTACCGCCTTCTTTACCTCCCCCCCTGGCCCAAAGTTTACAACCTTGCGTTCTTGTAATTGATCGACGGTGAAATAAATCACCGATAATAATCAATAATTAATAATGATAATAATAATAATATGTATACATATATTTAATATATAATCTTCATCTCTATAGATTTCGGGATTCCTAGAGATCTTTATTTTATTTTCATTATTGATTATTTTTTTTTTTTGCCTCTTTTCCCTCAATTTTATCGATTGTAGAGCCCTCCGCGTCTTTACGCAATTATTTCGGATAAAAATCATTCTCCCAGCGATTTTTGATTAAAAACAAAAAAAAAAAAAACAAATAGAAAACGACACCGTCATCGCTATTTTTTCAAATATTCAAAATCGAAAGAAACCTTACGAATTGATTCGTTTTTAACGTTGAGCGGAATTAATGTAGAATTTTTTTTTGGCGATTATTTTTCGTCGACTCGGTCGGTAAAAAAAATGGCAATTTTTCTTTTCGAATAAAATCTCAGTGTCAATCAAATTGTTCACTTTTGTAACGTCGAACTGCAAAATTTCAATCGATTCGGTCGACATTCCATCGAGAAAATACGAAACGAATTCGTCAGGTGGAGAAAAATCGGAAAATCCTAAAACTTTGAGGTTATGATTTTTTTCTCGCGTTCTTGCTCCACCAATCGCGTTGTGCTAAAATATTTTGCGTCTCCATCTTGTCGACCGACTCGATATTAACCCCAAAATGTCCTCAATCGCGATTAAATCCTCAATGAAAAATATTTAAAAAAATACATAGTAAATAAAAAAAAAAAAATTGAAATCTTTCCTCGTTCGTTTTTCGTGTAGTTAAAAATTTAATCGGGTGGTAAAAAGCTGAACAAACGAAATTGTTCGCGAATGTGAGGCCTGACGTCGCCTCCTCGACGAACAAGATTTTCCAAAAACGGCAAAAGTTTCATCAATTCGGTATCCGAACGATCGGCGAACCAACTTTCTATCGGTATACCATTTTCCAATTGATAACCAAAAGCTTGCGGGCTGTTGTCTATTATCACGGTTTTCGACAAATCTCGTCCCAATATCGACAAATCTTTTATGTAATTGCCATTAACGCAAACGCAATGTTCGCGAAATAAACGATATTTGATCAAACGTCGAGTAGGATCGAGAAGATTCATCAATTTGTTGGCGTAAACGCGTTTACTCGCGGTGAATAAGATAACTTCGTACAGTGACGAAACGTGTTCGAGAAATTCGCGAAAATAAGGACGAGTTCGTACGAAAACCGTGTAAGTGACGTCTTGAAATACAACCGGAAAGCGAAAAGCAGCGTCGGAGAGTTCTTGCAGGCTGCAGTGAACGAGAGTTTCATCCTGGAAAAAAAGAGAAACAAGATTGTTTGATAAAATTCGATTTTAAATGATTTTAAAAAATTCTAATCAATTTTTTATATTCTTCCAGTGGATGGAATGAGGAATTGATTTTTTTGTCATTGCTTCTTGATCTGAAGAACGTGGTGGAATTATTACGATTTTTTTCCTCCATAACTTTGGCCAAAAAAAAATTCCCAAAAATGCTAAAATTTCATTTCATCCATCAGATAATTCAGAAAAAAAATTTCTCCAAACAAAACTAATTAACGTAATAATCTACAAATTTTTCCATCATCAATTCCCACTCCCAAGAATATCTCCAAATTATTACGAATTTTTACCTCCATAACTTTGGCCAAAAAAAAATTCCAAAAATCCAAAAATTTCTTTTCATCCATCAGATAATTCAGAAAAAAAATTTCTCCAAACAAAACCAGTCACCACAACAAGCTACAAATTTTTCCATCATCAATTCCCACTCCTAAGAATATCTCCAAATAATTACAAATTTTTTCCACCCCAACTTCCCCCCCCAAAAAAAAAAATTCCCAATCGCTTAAACCCCACAAACCTTCGAAAAAAAAATTTCAAAGACTCACCAGATCGAGTACGAGACTGAATTCCGGGCTGCTGCGTGTTTTAAGGGGCAAAGCCGGACACCTCGCTCTCATGGCAGCCGTCAGAGGCGGCAGATGTTTGATAAAAACGTAAGGATCGAAAGGCAACCAATCTTCCTGCGCTTGTGTAACGATATTTTCCATATCGCAACCTTCCACCATTTCCTCGTTCCCCACCTCTGTCACGTATTTCCCGCCATCCTGATTATCGTAACGACGATCATCAACATTGTCCAAACGTTCACCCTGATCCAAATTCTCATAACCATTCTCGCGATTTCCATTAGAATCCGATTCGCAAACTTCACGACCGATTCTCGTCACCATTTCGTTTCCATAAATTCCATTCAAACCATTAACGCAATATTTAACCATCGAATTGTTCGTCGTTGTCGAAAAATCATTAATCCCATCGTATCTCGAATTTTCACATCCCAATTCGCGATCGTAATTAATATTTTTTTCAATTTCAAAATTTTCCGAATTTGGATAAAAATTACGTTGTGAAATTGCTATAATCGGCGACGATGAGGAATTCGACGACGACGAAGAACATTCGGTCGTGCAAACGTTGCAATTAACGTTGTTGTTTCGTACGGCGGAATTGGCATTGTCGTAAGGATTTATGGAATGCGACGAAGACGTCGACGTTGGATGCATCGTCGATGTGTAATAATCGTTGTCGTTCGTCGTTGGCAAATCCGAGGTTACACCGCAGATCGTTGAATAATGAAGGGATAGAATATCCACGACTGATGATAACACGGCCGCGGATTCTTGCCAGTAGTCCGTCGTGTCTGTCGATCGATATTCTTCGCTTTCTGTTGTCGAACATTGAAAAAAAAATTTATTATTATTGATTAATTGTTGTGGTTAACTGGAAAATGATGAATATTGATTTTTTATGAGAGAGTTGGGAGGATTTTTGATAGATCGATGTTGAAGGTGGAGAAGACGAATTATTTTGGGGGGGAAATAATTTTTTAGCAATTTTTTTTATGGTAGTTTCTATTAGAAATAAAATTTTTTTGGATGAAAAATTATATGATATAAATGAATAAATAAATAAATGGATAAAGAAGATAAATCAATAAATAAATGAATTTGAAAGAATATTTTCTGATAATTCTGTAAATAAATAAACTAATAAATAAATAATAAAGTAACCTTAATAAATAACTGAAGAAGAAAATAAATCAATGAATAAATAAATATAAAATAATATTCTCTCCTAATTCTATAAATAAATAATTGATAAATAAACTAATAAATAAATAAATATGAAAGAATATTTTTTGCTAATTCTATAAATAAATAAACTAATAAATAAATAATTAAGTAACCTTAATAAATAGCTGAAGAAAAGAATAAATCAATAAATAAATAAATATGCAATAATATTCTCTCCTAATTCTATAAATAAATAATGGATAAACAAACTGATAAATAAATAAATATAAAAGAATATTTTCTGCTAATTCTATAAATAAATAATTAATTAACCTTAATAAATAGCCGAAGAAACAAATAAATCAATAAATAAATAAATATAGAATAATATTCTCTCCTAATTCTATAAACAAATAATCAATAAATAAACTAATAAATAAATAAATGTGAAAGAATATTCTCTGCTAATTCGGAATAATGCTCTCAAAAATAGAATAAATTAAAATAAATAAATAAATAGATTTAAAAAAAAAAAAAAAATAACGAAGAAATGGCAACGAAAAAATGTTAATCGTACCTGTAGCAGCGTTACGATTGCTCTCCTCCTCGAGCAAACGCGTTATCTCGTCCGTATTTGCAACAACGTTATCCCCGTTGACGCAATCGTTTTGATGAGGAGGCATAAGTTCGGCGAGCAATTGTTGGGTACACAAAATCGTCGACGTATCTTCGTTTTGTCGTTGAGTTTCATCCACGATCGTTCGTCCAACGTCCTCGCGTTGATCCTGCGTCGACGACTCTTCCGGATTTTCCGATTCTCGAATCGTCCCGTCGACGATCGTCGTATTATCGATCGTCGTCGTCGCGTTCGACGGAAACGACGTCAAATTGTTTCGCCAATTTTCCGTCTCACAATCTTCCGAAACTTTTGCCGATTTTAATTGCTAAATTTGGTAATAAAAAAAAATTTTTTAGTCAAGGAAATATATATCGAAAATTAGGTTATTATTATTACGAGCGATTGGAGAGATTTTTTTTTTTACGAAGTTTTAACGAGAGAACATTGAAAAAATTATTTATTTGGTGGAGAGAAATTGTTTAATTCTGTGGTATTTATTTTTCGATTGAAGAATAAATATTTTTTGAATTGCATAAATTCGTAATGAAAAAAAATTGTTAGTCAAAGAAATATATATGGAATATTAATGATTATCATTACGAGCGATTGGAGACATTTCTTTACGAAATTTCAACGAGAGGACATTGAAAAATTATTCATTTGGTGGAGAAAAATTGTTTAATTCTGTGATATTTATTTTTTGATTGAAGAATAATTATTTTTTGAATTGCATAATTTTGTTGGAAAAAAAAAATTGAGGCAGAATGGAAAAGGATGAAAAACTTACGACGTCGACGTCCTTTCGAGGCGGCGCACGCCGCAACGGCGTCGAGGTAACCATCGAGCGTTTTATGCATTTTCGTCGACGAGGTCCCCTCTCCCCGCGTCTGATTGGCGGCGATTTAGCAAAATGTAAAACATTCTCTTTACACGCCTAGGAACAACATTTATATTTTTTTTTTTTTTTTTTCGTTCAGGTAAATATTCTACAATAATATTTTCAAATTTTTTATAATTCATTTGTTTATTTCAACTCTTCAAATATTTATTTATTCGAATTAATGTAATTTATTAAATTATAATTCTTTTTAGTTCTATTTATTATATTTCAAATAAATATATATGTATTTGTTTCAGTGAATATTCTCAAATTTTCTTATTCATTTATTTGAAACAATAAATGAATAAATATAGAATAATTAAAATAAAAATTATTATATTATTTTTAATGAATATTTGTTTCAGTGAATATTCTCAAATTTTCATATTCATTTATTTATTTGTTTGAAACAATAAATAAATAAATATAGAAATATTAAAATAAATATTTATTTGAAAAATGAATAATCAAATCGTAATTTTCTTAATTAAATGAATTATAATTTTAATATATTTATTTAGGTCAGTTAAAAAAAATCGAACAAAAAAAATAATGAAGACTCACTTCTTTTAATAAATTTGGTGAACGTCGCCTCCAACGGGTCAATCTTCCGCATCTGCTCG